>JAREIS010000102.1:1157500-1657500 GCA_030060385.1 Muscicapa striata striata
AGCCAACATCAGTTCTGCTGCAGTTCAGCAGACGAGGTTATTAGGAGTGTGAAAAAAGGCTGTTCTTTCTGTAGGGATTTGAGTAGACTATTTTGTATAAATACAGTGCTGTTCTGGTTTGGAGGACAGGTACTGGCCAGGAGAGGCAGAAACTCCTCCCGAGATGGAGAAATGTAAACTCTTTCCCTCCTGATTATTGTAATTCTGGAATCAGGGACTCTCAGGCAGAGACATGGGGGTAGGAATAACAGCTCTTTACTAATATACCTAACCAGACAAACAGAAACACCAGCAGCTATGAAAATTAACAACAGTAACCCCAGGACCTCTCCCTCCCAGCCTGCGGGCCCCGGCAAACGAAAAAGGGAGACAGCCCCCACCCATCCCTTTGTCTTGAGCCATCAGGAGCTGGGGTGCAGCCCTACCAGCTTCCTTAGCATAATAATGAAAAAAATTCCCCAGAGAGAAGAAGGAAAAAAAGTAAGGGAACAAACCCCAATCCCCAACAAGTCTTCATCCTTGCACTTAATTTTACCCTAAGAATAGTAAGAGATCTTTACCAAAATGTTCATGACCCTCACATCTTCTGCTTAGTTGTCTTTCTGGTCTTGTAATGGCTTTGCTGGGATAGAATTAATTTTGTTTATAGTGACCCAAAGATTCAAAATTGTATCTAAATCAGCATCAATAACAGCAGTGTTTCAGCTGTTGCTGGGTACTACTTGCACAGCATCAGGATCTTCTCAGTTTCTCACCCTGCAACCACAGTGAGTAGGTGTAGTGTGGGCAAGAGACTGGGAAGGAATTCAGTGAGGACGGCTGATTCAAGAGGGCCAAAGCACTCAAGACCCAAGGACCCAAAATTCAATCTTGCTCAGTTTATTTCCCCAGGCTGAATTGGTATTTTGGCACCAGCCAGCTACTGGGCAGTGAAATGCTACAAGAAAACAGAGTGAACGAATAGGGTTTTCTTCAATAATCTTGTAAACATAAACCAGAGAAAACTGGAAAAAATGTTGTTCCAAAACCAGGAGAAAATTCTGGCTTCCTCAAGAAAAAAATAGCTTTTTTTTAAAATCAGCATTTCAAAAGCCCAGTGTCTTCACAGAGACTGATGAGATACATCAACTTTCAGGTTAAGAGAGAAATTAAGCTAACACATACAGATACTAAGGAGTTACTACAGAGTTTGCTGTCATAGATTAAAAAAAGCCACCTGAAACCTTTGTGAAAATTTCCTCTCCATTAAGAGTAGATTCAGTGGACAGATTGAATATGCAAGTTGGTTGCTTTAGAGTAATAGGTATTCTCAGAATTAGTGGTTTCTCTTTCCTGTGAGGCTTACTGGGAAGGATACTTATGTGGCACCAAGGAGGGTGATTCTCTAAACCTTTGAGCCAACCACTGGGCATAGTTTCAAACAGGTATTTTTCCTAGGTTGCCATCAAACATGCAAACTAAGGAACAGTAATTTTAGATTTGCTTTGAGAACAGTAGGCCTCTAAGACACAGATTTGAGAAGCTCACTGGGTCATTTTCAACCTTGGAATTTGAAAAACAACGTCTATATTCTACTATTAGCCTTTCTTTTCCCATGCATGCAACATCTTTATTTTATAGAGACCTATAAAAGAGAAAGTGCTAAATACGACTTAAAAGAACAAAATACACACAACAGTCTTTGTCATTGAAAGTCACTTAACTGATGTTACAATATGTCAGTAACATTGAAAACCACAGACATTTGTAGTGAATACTCGTAGAAGTGGATATTGTGATGCTGTTATTATTAAAAGTGAGCAGGAATTTAGAACCTGAAATTACAACTATTTGATTTTATAAAAAGCAGTGTTTTGTTTAAGTACATGAAAGCCAGATTCATTCAACAGCCCAATGCCTGTAATGTTTATGACAAAAGTATCACACAGCTAGAATGTTGTAAACTGCAATGCTTCATTTGATGTTTGTCAAAATCTTACACTTTTTATTACATTACAAGTACGATTTTTAAAGGATTTTAACTAGCAAAGACAATGATATGATGCAAATCACTGTTTTTGCCAATACTAGCCCAACCACAGTAGTGAAACACGACTCTCCTTGCCTCTCTCGATAATGGCTAGTATGAAGGAAAAAATAGTGCTTTTTTTACAGCAATGCCCAAGTTAAAAATTACCACAAAATGAAGCTGGCAGAGCCAGTTGGTATATACCACACTAAAAGCTTTGCTGAAAGAAGTGGTCTTACATTAAACAGTGTTTTCTCCAGCAGATTAAAAATTCTGTAATGCTTTGCTATTCTGAAAAAAAATATTTTGCATTTATGCAACAATAAAAATAAATACTGTGTTCTATATAAAACATTACCTATTGTAATATATTTTTATCCTTAAGAAAAGAAAAATCAGGTTATATATTCACGGTTTGAGTATGTTCTGGACTGTATTTCCAAGTTTAAAGTATGCAGAGTGTACATAGGCAGTGAGCAGGAGCTCTTCTGCCAATAATCAAACTAAATCAGCATTTGCTGTTCTGCAGAGCCTTACAATATTGCATGATTAGCTGCTTGCACCACTCTACTTACAAGGTCAGGCCTATATACAAAATTTCCAACATGGTTGTAAAAATAGACTCTCCATGCTAAAGTTAGAATATATAAGGTCTTAAGGCCTCATGTTGATTTTTTTTAAACAAAACCTTTTATTTTTTTTTATTCAGGTGAAAACAGAAACAGAAAAATAAAAGCTTGCTGCTTTGACATTTTATGCTCTAGCAATTAAAAATTATGTTGACATGTTTATTTCTCCCTCGGAGAACATGTTTAGTTTTAACTGCTCTGTGCTTATTTTCCCAAATTTTCCTCATCTCATTCTGAGTTACATGGCAATTATGGCCCGTCTTAAGTAGCAGAAGTTCTTAAACAGTTTAAATCTGGTTTAGCTGAAGTAATTTGGAAACTGGTATAGATTGGATTTTAAAAAGCTAAGACTACCAGACCTGGCTATGTGAGCCAATTTTGAAGCCAGGTACAGTGTCTCAAGTGTGAGCAATATCTGTGTTCTCAACTTATTTTTGCAGCTTGTTTTTCTTACTTGGCTGAGATAACATAGGAATGTTGACTGATGTAGTGCTTTTCTCTAAATACTTGCAGAAAACTGTTGTGGAATGACAACATAACACATGCCAGGTGCAAGTTGCTGTTTCCAAAGCTGCAGTTTACATCAGCATCCATACTTGACAAGTCAGAAATGGTTTTCATAAGCTGACTTAGAAAATTCCCATGTCAGAAGAGATTTTTAGCATAGATGATAGAAACTATTACTTCCTTTCCCATTTATGATAAAATCACACTCAAGAGAGTCATGTTTCTATTGCAGCGACATTTGCACAATTAGTTGCACTGTTTCATTTGCTCGTGCCTTATTAGGATAAAAGTTATGTGCACACAGGAAACTCACACCACTGCACAGCCATGGGATCACAACCTGCACATATTTTTGCAGTTTATTCAAATTTGTCTTTAAAGCTCTGGCTCAGCAGTAGGGGGTGCAGTACTGCGCTATGTCCACAAAGGGCAGCACTGCCAGAGCGACACCTTGGGGAGGAGGGCTGCAGTACAGTTCTCTGTCCAAAAGGTGGCAGCACTGCTCAGAGTAGGGGGGGACTGCAGCACACGGCTAGGTACACAAGGGGGCAGGACTGCTCAGGGTGGAGGGGGCCGCAGTACCGAGCTGTGTTCACAAAGGAGGCACCACTGCTTGGACGGGGGGTGGGGCCGGCACTACCGAGCTGTGACCAGAAGGGGACAAGACTGTTCAAGGGGAGGAGGTGCAATGCCGGGTTCTGTCCACTAAAAGGCACTACTATAAGTCAGCTGTAATACCCCATTGTGTGTACAAGGGGGCAGCACTACTACAGAGAAGAGGATGCATTACCAGGAAGTGTCCACAAAGAGGAAGCACTGCCAGGGGGGTGCAGTAAGAAGTTGTGGCCACAGGGGGGCAGAACCAATTGGGGGCGGCAATACCAGTTTCATCCAGAAAGGGGCAGCACTATTGGGGTAGGGTGTAGTACTTGTTTTGCGCACAAGTCAGCAGCACTACTATGAGATGGGCTACAGTACCGCTTTACTCCACAAGGGGCCAGTTCTACTGAGCAGAGGATGCAATTTAGGTTGTTTCCACTAGGGGACGTCACTACTGGGGCAGGGCAGCAGTACCGTGTTGTTTCCACAAGGGGGCAGTACTGCCAGGGCACTGGTTCGCCATGGGGGCTGTGCAATACCATTTTTAAATATTAATGAAAATAGACTTAGCAGAGTCATAGAACCCTAAAAAGACAAGTGATGCAAATGAAAACAATTGCTCACCATCAACAGACCCATGCTCAGCCAGTCCCTGAGCTGCAATTCTTTACTGCCAACCTTGCCCCTGGATTCTTGCTGAGCATGGCATCATATGGTTTCGGATATCCCTTGGGTCTGCTGTCCTGGCTATGTCCCTTCCCAGCTCCTTGTGCACAATTGCTGGTGGGGCATGTGAGGAGCAGAAAAGGCCTTGGCTATTGCAAGCACTGCTTAGCAATAACTAAAAAAATTTCAACACTGCATTATCAATATTGTTTACAACACAAATACAAACCACAGCCTCATACCAGCTACTGTGAAGAAAATTAACTCATCCCCAGCAAAAACAATGGAAAATCCACAAGATAAGAGGCAACAACACCTGATTATAACACAAGCAAAATATCACAGAATCATTAAATGGTCTGGGTTGTAAGGAACCATAAAGTTCATCTAGTTCCAACCCTCCTGCCATGGGCAGGACTTTCCACTGGACCAGGTTGTTCAGAGGCCCATCCACCCTGACCTTGAACACTTACAGGAATGGGGCATCCACAGCTTCTCTGGGCAACCTGTTCCAGTGTCTCACTATCCTCACAGTAAAGAATTTCCTCCTAATAATCTCATCTAAACCTACTATTATTAACAGCATTGGAAAAGACCCTATCCATAGTGTGGAAAGGTGACTAACCTAGCAGCTTTCTGATGTCAGCACACTCACAGAGGCTGTTAGTGGATGAACGTTTCATGAAAATGCTTTTCAGTAGGAGTGAAAAGGGAATGGAAGAGAACAGGAGCTGGCTGAATTTTACAAACGAACACGATAATTTTGCTTACAACTAGCTATGGGATTTGATGACAGAGCAAGTCCTAAGGGCTAAATGAAAAGCATATCCTTTAGGATTATCTTTCTTTGACATTACATTATATCTATTAATCAATTTAATGATGAATTTACGGCAAATTTGGTCAGAATTTTTAGTATATGCATGTCTATAATAGTGTACACAGCTCTGGTTTTGAAAAGAGTTGTAGCATTAGTCTTGGCAAGACAAATCCGTCCAAACCAGCAACAGGGATTTGAGTAAGAGGATTTCAGTACACTAACTATTGGCATAATTTCTTTCTGATTTTAATTCACGCTATGTCTCGAAGGTCCACTTGTTCAATAGCACAATCAAAATTATTTCATGAACACATGAGCTCAGCAGGTTCAACATCTCATAAATCAGGAACTCTTAAATCATTTGGAAGAAGCCACCCTTAAAGTCAAGTCACACTTCAGGTGACTGGCAAGTTGTGACCTTAGTTCACAATTTAAACAAAGATAGACTGTATAAAATTGTCAATCTTCTTGAATCTACTTAAATATAACAAAACTATATGCAAATTATCAGTTACAACCATCTCTGGTACATTGCCTAAGATTACTAAAATTCCTAAGAAAACAAATCCAGAATTAGTAGGTAAATCCTTGCTTTACTGAACTGTGGCATCATTATGCAGTATTATTTTTAGATACAATCTCAATTTTCCAGTCTCCATCAGTCAGTCATATTAATTTTATTATAAATTTCACAAGATTCTTCTCCTACAATGAAATGCATAAAGGTAACTTAAGTAAATCTCATCCTGCTGGACCTATACCCATACAAACAATTACTTCTAGTTGAGAACTGATAGGTTCCTCACTTTAACAGGCATCTACAGCATAGTTGGCAATAACTAGTTCATTTATTAAAATAAAACCAAAATAAAAGGATGAGTCTCAATGAGTCAAAATGAGCTATATTAGTGACAAGTACTCTATTTTAGTCTGGATGAGGTATTATGTGGCAGTTTATATTGCTATTGCCAGAGTAGCTAACTACAGTGGATAAAAATATTTGCAATCTTCAAGGTTATTAATCTGGTAACTTTCCAACATACTACATTTTAAATGCAGGAAATGACAGGTTATAAGCAAACAACTTCTCCATCCAACCTTCACTGGCTCGGGAGGCTCACATAGCCCAGCCAGTTCAGGTCTCCCAAGTTGCCAACCTGTTGCAAAGCTCTCTGCAGAAGAATTTTGCAAAAACACAAGTCCTGTGATGCTCTCGCTCTAGACCACCAAAGTGAAAGTCAGCATTTATTTAACTTAAACTTAGTGCTCAGAACTAGACTTCCAGCCACTACGTATCTCCAAATGTGAAGGTGACTGTTCAAGGTACACCACATATGTGATTGTATCATCATATGCTACAGAAGTAGCAAAAGAAGCAAAAGCACAAAACCAAAAGAAGCTGGAAGTACCTATTACATTGAAAATACAATCAGGAGGGCCATCTGTTTGCGAAACAAGAAGCTATGAGCATAGCAGAAAGAGCCAGTATGTTATATGCTGTTCTGTCTGCTGTCTGCCAAATCTTGCTGCTTCTTGGTAAGGCAAAATGGAAAGGGAAGAGTAAACAGTGGTAAACATAAGATACGCACAGAAATCTAACAGCATTATTCAAAACTACATGCCAGTTTATATCCAAAAAATACCATAAAGGCACATGATGAACAGTCCAGTTGCTAAAGACAAGATATGAATATGGGAGGGAAAACCAGCTTCCAGGCGACAGCAATACAGCAACGATTGGGTTATCATAATGTCCTCATGTGGGTGAACCTCTTGAGGGTCCTGCTTGAAGTCCAGTGAAATCAACAAAAGTCATATTGATTTCAAGTTATGACTAATTTCATAAGCCATGTGCTATCAACTAGTTTAATCCAGATAGCTACACTCAAAGTAATGGCAAAAAGTATTATTCAGTGTTGATTGATATATTTACCTTTCACAAAAATGCAGAATCTTTCCCTAAATCAGTTATAAGTGACTGTCTCCTTCCAGATGGTCAGTCTGCATGCACTTGTGCTCACATATATTTGTCTTTTTCCAAATACTTACCAGAACCTGTTGACTGTGAAGGAAAATCATTTGAATGCCAAGGCCAATATTTTGTCATAATCCAACCTACAGCCTAATCATAAAATATAGTGCTTCTAAAAATCTTACTTATTTTACAGCTGCCAACATCTTTAAACATTTCTTAATTTAATCTTACATATATCCGACTTTATTGAGAGACATAAAAGTTAAAAAAATACATTAAAAGGCTGCATGTGTTGGGTCACTTACTAAAGAAAATACATGAAAGAGGTAGAAGATTCAGAAACACCATAGATGTTCCCATTACAATAATATCTAATTAATCATACAGCTGTTGGGTAGGGTATTCAACTGCACCACACAACTGGGTGTTTTATTCTGCAGTGGTACTACCTGAAGCTAAGATGTAGTCATTTTTGGAAAACAAGAGAATTATAAACTGATTTAATATGGTCCAGTTTCTTACTAACTGAAAATTCCCAATCAGAAGGCATTTGCTTTACAACAACCTTTGGAAGTCTCAGGTGTTAGAAATATAACCATCCAAGGTTAACATGGTAAAGAGTTGTTCCCCCCCACCCCATTCTTTTTAAGCTAAATTCACTTGTGCTCAGTTTAATGCCCCAAAAAATTATCAAGGGGGCTTCAGGGGCGGCAAGCATAGCACTCAAGCGCATGGTACAGGCGATTCCAGTAACAAATAAAAATTGAAAACCAGCCATGAAACCGGCCACTTGCCCAGCACTGTTATTATCTAGTGCAGTGAAATCGTTATGCTTCTCATAAGCCTATGCCTTGCCATCTAAAACAGTGTCTGAAATGCTCTATCAAAAATACCCAGCAACTCTCACAGACTTCACCTCACCACATCTTGAACTGACTACTTAGAAGTATTCCCAAGTGTCCAGTAAGTTTGTGCTGCACATGACTTAAAGACTGTTGTCTGCCAAATCATTCCTAATTACATCTGTGAGAGGATACAGTGGTTATCTTACTAAACAAGGGATTTTGGCTGGTTCCTCATATGATGATGATTTAAAAGACGAAGTGCTGCTGTACTCATTTCCACAGTCTACTGTACAATTGAGATTGTCAAGACAGTGTAAGATGCTGAAAAAGTTGAATAGATTTTGGTCAAACACCAGTTTCTGAGAGACACAGTTTTACAGTACTGTACTTTCTGTATTTCCAAGGATGTCTGCTCATAATATTATAAAATCTGAAGTGTGATGATGTTAGTCATGACTGTTTCTTTAGGCATTTGGCAAAATACACATACGTATAACAGCTATTTTTGACATTATTGAATGTTTACATATATACAATCTGTATACCGAGATTATAAACATGTAAGGTTAAAAAAAAGGTTATAATCTTTGTTTCTTTGCCATTGTGTCAAACAGTTGCCTTTCAAAGCTTGAAATCCTGTCACAAAAAAAAAAAAAAATCCTATATTTCTTACTCCTGCATGCTGATCTCTACTACAGTATGTTGTTTTTCCCTTACATGTGGAAAGTAAAGAACACAAGGTTCATGCATACAGCGTACAAGTTTACATCAGCTGGGCTCTCCGTGAGGCACGTTCCCAGTTTCACTCTGATCTGACTCAGGACTGCAATAAACCAGAGAAAAACCTCTCTTACACAGGACTGGCAAATGGACTGCAGTTGAGATTCTAGGTCACCATGGGGAACAGCCTTGTCACATCTGGGTTAATTATTCTCTGTCAAATGTTATGATTTTCATTGTTCATCAAATCCGTAAAATACAAGTCAACAAAAAAGAAAGAAAAAAAATAAGACTTTTTTTTCCTTTCCACGTGAGAGGAGGTTATCACTGCGATATCACGGGCATCTCTGTTGATCTTTCGTATTGTCTGAAGAGCAGATGAATGTGCAGTGACTCAGTGATGCTGAGTTTCTATAAAATCCGAAGTAAACAGTTCTGATGTGATCCCAGGAAAACAGTGCAGCTAGATGGATGTCTCCCATAGCTGGAGAAGAGGAAAATGAACAGAAACACACATTGTGCACCAAGATAAAACAGGCTGTCGCCCAAACAGTGCAAGGAGCTTCTTTGGGGAACTGCATCTACATCACTGGGGTCACCAAATCTCCTCCCAGCCTCTGGTGAGTATCTGTTCACCAAGTGAGCAGTTTCAAGCATTTCAGCATAACTTACAGTTGGCATAGTAAATGCCCATGGCTGGAAGTTCAGTTTTCTGTTTGAAGGAGAGATATCAGTGTAGCATCAAACTTGTACTAGACAGCTTTTACTTTGGAGTTACACTAATATTAGTGTAGAGATAACTTCCCATTTTCATCTGCCTAACTTTGCTCAGAGCAGCATGACTTCCTGCTGTGGGTTTGAGCTGCTGCCAAAGCAGCTCCAGGGCAGAGACACATTAGTACACCCCAAGCTCCAAGCTGCCTTGGGAGACCCTGTGCTGCACTTCACACAATCTTCTGCCCCAAGCAGCACTGGGCAAGTGGCTTACAGGTTCCCTCATCCATTCATTTCTTCTTGGGAAAGAAAGGGGCAGAGAACAGTGATGAGAATCTCATCAGCATAAGCAACATGAACCAAGGGTATTGCAAGTAAAGCTCCCAAAGCAAGAAGCTCAGTTTTTGCTTACCTGCTATGTCTGAAGTGACATAAAGAAAACAAAACACTTTTGGGGCAGCTGGAAATCTCACAGTGTGGGGCATTACTATCCACCACACGTTCCAGCAGCTCCTGGTCACTCTAGGGGGCCAGGGTGGGCTCAGATCACACAGCAGTGAAGTCCCTCCAGGCCTGCAAGCCCTCCACATGCTCCATGTGAGGAATTTTTTATGTTTCCTTAAAGCTGGTAAGCAGTTCCCCACAGCCTGGATGAGAGCTGCTGGGATAAGGAGTAAGAAAGGAGAGCAAAACACACCAGTTGCTCCAGGGTTGCCTGTGTTCTGCAGCACAAAGGCTGTCCAGGGTACATTTTCAGCTTGACATAAGAAAAGTAGTGGAATTTGGGCTTCAGGGCAGCTTTAAGAGCAACCTGAAAAGCTGCCTGTAAACACAGCTGTCGAGGCCCTCATTGCTGCCAGAGGATCAACAGCTTCAGAACTTCAGGGTGCAAAGGAAATGCCACTCCAGCTCTCCTTGTTTGTCAAAAGTGTTAATCTGCCACAGTTTCCTTTTGAAAAACTACCAGTAAATCAAGTTACTGGTGAAATACAGGGAAGAGGGACACATACCCTGGCACTTTGCCTGTTGACTTTTTTCTCTTCGTCAGGAAGCGGTGGCATCGGGTAAGGGTATTTTCTGCTGGAAGCAATCGATCCAGTGGATGAAGATGGAGACTTTGCAGGAGACAGTGTCCTGAGATGTTGAAACACACAAAATAAATGTGATGTCTTTGCATTCTAGCACTGCAACAGCAACTGCCATTACTCTGAAGCTTGGTTCAGAGCCAAGTATATAGCTTATTATTAGCCCAATATCAGGGGGATAAAATTGCTTGATCAGAAGTCTTATAATTTCGTTATATGAATAAAGGTATTTAGATATTTCAGGAACACTGGAAGAAAAAAAAATTGCTATTTCTTATTAGAATTGTATAACAAAAATTATTTCTTAAACTGTTTTATATGATACTGTAATTAATCATTATAAAATTATTTAAAACCAAATTTGCAATTGAATAAATACAGAACTAAAATATATACATGGCATTATAAAGCCTAAATAGAGCCAGTAGTTGTATAAATACAAGCTGAACAAATGTCTTCTCCCAGTGACTAAATGGCAATTATGTGTCTTTATGCATATCTTACACATCTCCTAAATTGAGCATAGCAAATAAATCTATTATTTTTGTAACATTAATTTACAGAAATGCATGCATTTGGAGGCCAAACTGTTAGTTGTGAAGGAACAAAGGCATATACAAAGTGCTAATAACAAATTGTTATACATGCAAGCATCATACAGTGCATATTGTTCCAGCCAAAGAAAGAGTCTGATGAGAATATACAAAAATGGACTGATTAGTCAATGGCAATCAGCATTTCTGTACAAGGTGAGTAGAGTAAGCAGGAGCAAGTAAATGTTTGTATCACACGAAAGGCATTCTTTTCATGTCAATAAGGCAACAGCACATTATTGACTGAAATTTTATACCCAAGAAAAACTCTTATGCTTCTGTTTGGAGATTCTGCACTTTTCCCACTTGAGAGGTTCCTATCAGGCTCTAAATCTGGGCAGACTAAAATTTTAAAAAGGCCTCAAAGCTGAAAAATTGAGCTATCCTGGCCACCTTGTTCTTTTGAGCAGACCAAGGGCATTTACCACAGGAGGCCTCTTAATACTGCAGGCACATCACTCAGCCCTCCCTGAGCACTGCTATCTAGTATCTTCTGAGTTAATATGTCCCTGAAGATTGAAAGTTTCCATAATAATAAGTGAAATTTATTTACCTTTAAATAATTTTACTTTTATTCTGGACTATTGTATCATTTGGTTGTGTCTGTAGCTCCCTACAACAGCACATTCTCTTGCCTCCCATACAACAATGACTGATGGCAGCCACAAGCAACAAGGTGTCAATGGAACTTATATGATGAGAGCTCTCCAGTCTGGCTCATGATCCTCTAATGCTTCATGTTTAGCCTCTAAGTTCAACAGCACTTAAAAGATTTACATTGGTACAATTATCCAAATATGGAAGCATACATCTTCAGTACCTGCACATTGATCACCCATTAAGATGAACTGGACATACTATAATGTTTTCAGGAAAAAAAACTGAAATAGCTACTGCAGTATAAAACAAGGTTTTCGTATGTCCAACATCATGGATCTGGGCACCAAACTGTGCATGCAAGATAACAAGTTAATTTAAAAAAAAATTAAAATCCAGGGAAAGGTTGTCAACAGTGCCCAGCTGTTCACTGTCTGTACAAGTCCTCTCATCTCTGCCCTCCCTTGGACTAGTATGGATCACTAATAAACTATTTATGGATCTAGAATGAAGAATTTAAGGAGAAGAAGGAGGGGGAAAAATAAGGAGAGAAGATTTTATTAGTGATCCAATTATTCACAATTTTTACCCCATTGTTACAGTAGAATTTTAAATTTTCATTTTAAAATTTGTAACAATGCACTTGGAGATCAGAAACCAGGAACTGGGCTACTGGAATCTGACTTGGCAAGCCCTATCAGAAAGCCATTTATAAGGTAGCACAGCAGGGGGCTGCACAGAATGGAGACATTTCCCATCTCTTTCATCACATCAGGCACAACACTTCCAACACACCACAGGCTCTTCACATTTTAGATACTCTAAGAGAAGGCCACAGTGAGAGGAAAAGCCACAGCCAATCTTCCTGTCCATCCATCTGAGCAGGTGATCTTGGAAGGAGTAATAGCCCCCCGAAGGATGGGGCATCTTGAATATTTTCCCTTCACAAGCAGGTCCTCTGATCAGGATCCCTAACTGAGCCTTTCAGCCAGGAAGCTTTGCACCATAACTCAAACACAATGCTGCCTTTTCCAAATATTTTGAAGGACAAGCTTCCAGTGTAGCTGCCTACATATCCTCCTTCTCAAACCCCCTTTGCACTGCCTGCTCACCTGCAGTTTGCTCATCTTACTGATGTGAGCTTTCCTGCTCAGCTGCACCTGCCAGACTACAGCCAGTACATGGAGAATGCAGTTGCACACTTAGAGAAATGACCTTGCCCTCCCCTCACAGGGCCTCACCACTTATTTTTGCTATAGAGTTATATGCTGGGTTTTGTCATCTTTAGCACCAACTACTGAGACTGGGAACATACACAACTCAGTGTATGCTCACAGATCTTACAGTGTGTCTTCTGTGGTAAACAACATTGTTTGAGGTGGTTTTGATCACCTTTCAGGTTGTGCCCTGCAATTGTATATGTGCTGTGTATCCCAGATTTACATATACTTTAAATGAGAAAGGTCATGTCTGGCTCTTTCTCATTTACAGGATGGAGAGACAGCATTCAGGGACACTTGCAGGTAATGCTGGGGTTAAAGGTAGGAAAACTTGGCAGTTTTGGTCAAGGGTGGGATCCACTTAGCTTTCACTAGGGTTTCAGTTCTCCTGCAATCAAATCCATTAGCTTTCATGACAAATGTTGCTTCCAGCTGAAACTTACACAAGAAACTAGTACACACTACAACAGAGATTGACAGGCTTTACTACCAGCCCCAAATGAAGCCATGCACCTCACCTGCAAAAATTCAAATTTTTGATCAGAAAGCAACATAGAGTGGACACTTTGTGTCTTTCTGTCCTGAAAGCTAAAACTAAGAGTGTGTAGAAACCATTCTGTGATTCACAACAAACCCTGTAGCAGCAGGAAGACATCTAGAAGCAGTCCCTGCAGCCTTGAGCCTACCTGCTCGACCTCTTGTCCCTAAACAGCAAAAAAAAATTTAAAAAATAGTGCAAAATGTGTCACCTGGTCACACAACTAAACATTGTGCAATTTTGAGTGTCATTTTAGCTGAACTCAAAGTGGGTGGCCCTGACAGATCAGAACTGTTAATGAACTGTGAGTGATTCTCTTTTGCAGACTGAAATAATGTAATGAAATTCAATTAACATTCAACCTGGTGAAAGCATTTCAAGCCCAAAGATAGACCTTACCAGCCTAATCTGATCTTTGCTGCTGTGGATTCAGCTCTTTGTATAACATCACCAGCCTAGATCCTACATTAGGAAGTTAGGATTTTCTAAAAACACTGGTGGGGCTAAATATTTTAAAGTAAGTTCCATTTAAAATACATAGATGTGCACACATGTCCTCAGAAAAAGCAACAGCAGAGGGCAAAGGAGGCTGCAGAAGACACAATAGTTATGGCTTGAGCTGTCACTTGGAGCAGTGAACTATACCTCATAAGCAGGCACTTACATGCTTCAATGAACATTTCTCCCTAAATCTTGAAACAAAATCCTGACCCTACTGACATAATTAGGCATTTTTTTCATTGCTTGCCAACAATAACAGTATTTTGCTTTGGTTATTAGAGGGAAAAGGCTTGTTTGTTTTTGTTTTTTAAGCACAGTGTAAAGCTGCCTCAGCAAGAGCAGCTTGCCGAGGGCTGGTCATGGCTCTGGCCTCAGCTGAATGCTCACAGAAGAAAGTAATGGAGATGATCAGCTGAAGAGAAACTGAGAAAAAAATCAAGGGCACAAGAACACATTAGAAATAGGAGGGAAATGACAGCCTACTGTCTCCTTCCATGCCCCTTCTCAATGTCCTTCTGATATGGGACAGCTGTTTTCCTTCTGGTACTGTGCTCTGGGTCTTCATATAAAAAACCCTAACTCTCATAAAATATAACTTATTGTAAATACTTGCATTAAATCAAATGTAGGCAGCTCAATGCCTTAGAAGGTGCCTTCTAGTCTTTTTTGTTAATAATTATCTCCAGAAATGCCATGCTTGAGGCTTCTGGCAGTTTGTTCTCTGATTCCATCATGGCTTCATCAAGTCTTTCACATTTAGTAAGAATTCTGAGTAATCCTTAACCATATTTCACAAGGTCAGCCTGTGCAGTGAACGTTGTAATTGGCAGTAACAAGAATAAGCAGTAGCAAATTCAAAAAATAACATCCCTTACAGCAAAGCTAAAATCAGGGAGAGACTTCCTGCCTGATTTTATTGCTGGGGTTATGTGGTTATAGCCTGGCACACAAAATTAAAATCTAGACTACACTTTGAACTGGAAAATGAGAATTTTCTTCACAGACCTTATTTTCTTACAGATGGGAATCCAACACTTGGGAGTTTTCTGGTGCCAGAGACACCAGCTACTATTATTACTATCACTAATAAAAAATAATTATATGGAAATACCCATCAGACTTTTAGACTAGAAAAAAATTTATTAGGAAATCAGGTGTTAGAGAGACAAATTATGATTTATACAGGGTTTTTTAAGTAGATGGAGAAAATCTTGGTGATGACTAATATCTCTATTTTCTGAAAATCTGCAACACTCCCAGAAAGTGTTTTTGTCATTTCTCCTCATTCTATTTCAAGTCTTCCTAAAACAGCACCAGTCATCAACATATTATTCCTGAAACTACAGGGAAACAAGCAAAACCGCAGTATTACTTTCATGACACATTTAAAAGAACGGAGAAAACAGAAATTATTAGCAACATGAATATTACTTAGTTAAATATCTGGTGTAAATTTCTTATCCTGGGACTCTGACTTATAAAATATGGTACCAGCTGGACAGTCTAACTTAAGCCTGACTTTCTAGTTTATCAAGTAAGATCTGTTTCATTCTGTTTGTGAATCACTTCACAGGCCCAGGCTCTAAACCCAGCCACAAGATGTTCTGACACACCACTCTAAAAACAGCCTTTTCCTGTCCATGCTATCAGTAAGCAAAATTGCATCTGGTTTTTGTGGAGAAACTGTTAGTTCAACCTCATGTAAACCCACAGCAACTCAACTCAGGAGATCTGATCTTTTGCCTTCCATAATGTCTCTGCAGAATACTTCCCCATGATTACCTCATTTAATTAGGACAATACAGATTTCTAAATTTATTCTACTTGCTCTCTGATTTCTAAAGGTAACTGCTGCAGGCAGTGATTAGTAAGCTTCTGTGGTGCAAAAAATTTGATTTATGTTTCATCTCTGCTGATATATAGCCTTTAAAACTCACATGGGTCAGCTTAATCCTCATCTACATGCCAAAAATGCTTGGTTTATCTCAAATACAATTAGAAATGTGACTCATTCAGTGTAACAGCTGAATACCCTCAGGGGCAGGGTGCATTGCCATCAATTTAATCTAGTTACTAAATAAAAATATCCTGATATTAAAAAATGAAAACCAAATTATGAGTATGCAAGCAGATTTTTAAACCTGTTTGATGTCTTTGTTTATGGCTACCACAGGGCTTTTGATACAAAAACCCTGAAAGACAGCTACGGGTTTTGTTATGTGGGCAACTCTTGACCTTGAACAATAAAGATCAAGAGGCTATTTTTAGAAAAAGTTTTGGTAATAAAACATACCTCACTTCTTATGTCAGTTTGCCTAACTTCAGCTTCCAGTGATCTCTGGTTATTATCAGTCTTAGTTTGCTAATCTAAAGCACCTCCCACAGACACGGAGAGATTTTGCTCTGTGTGCAGTGACTTCATGATCAGGTAATGTTCAGCTGCTCCATTAAGCTGAATAGCCTGAGGCTCCACAGTCCTTTCTGTGGTTTTTCTCCCCAGTTCTAGAATGTGGTTGCTGAACTACAGACACCAGAACTGGACCCTGTATCCCAGCACTGAAACAACCAGACCCACAATACTGCCTGGAATGTCCAGGTACCAAAGACCTGTCTGATACCAGCTGGCACAATCACAACAACCTCCTGTAAGCCTTGGATTCTTGCATTATGGATCTCTTCTCCCTTTTCAGGATCCAGATCAGGGCTGGCAGGCTAAAGTTTACTCGTTTTCCCTATTTGCTCACTGGAAACATTTTCTGCAGCTTACTCTGTCGATGATTTATGAGGTGTTGGAAACAAACAAAAATGGTTTTAAAAGTAACAATTTTATGGTGTTTTAAGACTTCAGGACATTTTTTGTTCTAAAAATTACTGAATTCCTACCCTGCCATTTAATGTCTGCTAGTGTTACTATTGGAATAAAAGTGTTTCATTAGTACCTTGTGATACAACTCCCATCACATTTTTTTTTCCCAAATGCATACTGCACACCTTTAGTGTATATTTCTGCCCTGTTGCACTATTATTAGGTCTACTGGTGTAGCAAAATTATAAAGATTCTATTTACTTGTTCTTACCATCCTTCACTGTTTTGGCTGAAGATTTTGTTTATTATTCTTTTGATTTTTGTTTCTGCAACTATCTTCATTTTTGATATGTCAGCTTACAGCTTCATGGATTTTGTTCATGCTTTATGTTATTTGTCATAAATTGCCTTCCATTCTCTCCTATGCTGTCTCATTTTTTTTCAGCTGATGCAGAGATCTGTCTCAGCTGTGGGACTGTGTCTTTTGGGAATCTACTGCAACATTCTCAGTCTCTTGATTCATGTCCAACAGGGGCCCAGCCTCATGCTTTTTCTCTGCAACTTGGAATGCACCAGGTAATGCACACATTTCTCTTTCAAAAACAAGTGATATTTTTGGTTGAACCCTACCTCACTTGTAACAGATTAATTAGCAGTTTGACAATTAGAGCACAGAGTATATTCTCAGACACTTAGTTTTCCAATTACAATGTACAAATTATTTCATTGCTGGCTGAGGGTAAAATGCCACTACTTTTCATTCTTTTTTCATTTAAAATTTAGTATGCACTATATAAGACAGTAGGTAGAGTCAATGTGTTATGAAATCACTTGCTTCAGTAAATTAATATTCTATTTAAGTTAATACTACTTTATTAGTGATAAATATGTTTCATGCCCATAAAACACTATTTGGCATAAAATGATGAGAAAGCTACTACAAGCTATAGATGATGGTGGGAACGCATGCACTACACACACCCTTTTCAATGGCTTCATTACAACATTCAGAAAAAGAATTGTAAATTGCACATGAAGCCAAAAACAGACATCAAAATGCAGCAAAAGAAGAGGGGCCCTTTGCACCTAAGTAACTTGTATTGATTTATACAAGGTAGGAGTCCCAAGATATTTGTATATGCTGGAACAGCTCTAAAAATGAGAATTATAGAATTAATTTACAAAATACCTAAAGTATGGTCCTTCTGTGTTTTTATTCACATCTTCTACCCACTTAGCTACATTATATTCTCTTTTGAACCATGGGTTTAAATACCTGCAGAAAGCAATGGAAGGAACAGAGAAAGCAGAAGAACAAGAATAGAAAATCTGAGAACACACAGCACAAGCTTAGCAAGGATGTCTTCATCCCCAAAATGTAAGTGAATATGGCAAATAAACCAGTATGGATTTGGGTGAGGACTAGGCAATGTGTACAACTGCATGAGAAAATCTGACCTACAACAAGACTCATGTGTTTGATTAATCTGGAAACTCTTTGGGATACATCATTCATTTAATGTCATAAGGGTAAAATTCACTCCTGTGCAGAGGGCCAGCATTAAGCTCATGGTTTGAATTCCCTCATGATCTCAAAATAAGGATGAAGGGGCATTTTGGCTTCAGTCACAAAGTTTGTTTGTCAAAGACACACTTTTGCACCCACCTAAATAAATTGCAAGATAATGGCTAAAGGAGCACAGAATGTTGGGCTTGACCCTTTTTACAGGAATGAATTTCAGCCTCATTTTGTTAAAAGATTTGAATTTTTTGCCACTATAGTGATAATTTTTACACTTACAGGCAAACCACCCTCTGATTTTTCAATGTTCATTTAGTTTGGCTTTAATGGAGGTGGGCTGCAGAGTTCTCTCACATTTTACAGAAGCAATATTGACACCAAAACCACATATTTTAGGAAAAAACATCTGAGTTGTATACTCATATTAGTTACATTAAAATTATGAAATAAAGATTATGTTTAATTATCTGACAACAAATTACCAAGGAAGAAGAAAACATTTTTGTAACAAATTTTTCCCAATCACAAGATAAGCGAATTCCTCCCCCTCTGTCACATTAATAAAAAAGGGCAATTCAGAAAATAGGAGTCTGCCTGGACCAATTTAAACTTTGTTCTTGTTACATATGAATGGCAACAATCAAAGGATTATTTGTGATCACCATCTTTATACAATAGAAACTAGTACAATGAAATAGGAAACAAATTTTTAACCAAGGAAAAGGGAAAGAAAATTCCTAAGTTATTTTTGATAATTTTGGTCCAGTTCTTGCCACTCCTATTTATGGGAGTGACTCCAGTGACCTCACACATGGGAACAGGCCTTGCAAGGAATTGCTCAGATGAATAAAAGTTGGGCCAAATCGTGTCACTCAACCCCCTCCATATTTCAAACAACAATGACAACAAAAGCAGCAGCACTTTTTCAACTTCTTTTGCTCCTTTTTTGCTCTGGAACGTCTCCTCCCCGCCCTGCGCAAGCACAGCCACAGCTCTTACAAAGTTCTCGCCCTCAAGCCAAAAGTGCTTCTAAGTAGCTTCCTCAGCTCACTTATTTATCAGGAATCGGGAGTGCTTTATGCTTTCCAGCTTGATGTCTTAGAGAAAGAAAACATCAAAAGAGGCAGTGCAGCAAAACAGATGAACCACAAGTGAAGCAACAGGCTGATGCCAGCATCACTAGGAACTAATGAACTTCTGCTTTAGCTTTAATTGTACATTTTCTTGTACTCGCTGCAATGCTTTAAACTTGTGTTTTTTTCATTTGGAAGGGTCTCTCGGTAACCATGAAACACTCCCAATCTGGCCTCCTGTATTAGAAAACAGTGTAAGGTGCTATCAAAGCATGCAATTTTTGCACAACCATGTTGCAGGGTTTCCTGGGTCTGGGTGTATTACAGACCATCATTCACCTCCTCAATTCATCTGTTACAAAAAGGTTAAACTCAAGTTACTGTAGAACACTACATGATACCATCGGAAAGCCCTCAGGCTGATCTTCCTGGCCACATGTTCATTAGTAATGGCCAGAATACACATCTCCTTTGAGTGAGAAATTCTGCTTTGGAACAAGGTGTCCCTACGCATAAGCCTAGAGCTACAGCTCGATTTGGCTCGTAGCGCGACATGCAACAAGGCAAAAGACCTGGGCTCAAGAGTCCTGGTACTCCTCAGGCTGGCAAGGAGGAAGGGTAGCTAGCGCTGCATCAGCAGGAGCACCTCCAAGCAGTCACGGTGTTTTGCCACAGTGAAACTATCCATACTAGGGAAGGGGCTTTTCACAGGATAAAATGGCAGCCCAGAATGCAGGGGCAGGTGAGACTGACCTGTGATCCCGACTCCCTGTTTGGGGGTGGTCAGAACCCCCTGGGCTTATGCCTTGGGCAGGGATTTGGTGGGCGAGAGAAAGCCCAGGCTCAGATGCATGAGTTACCCGGCTGCAAAAAGACAATATATAATAGAAAGTCTAAACCAAAGATGTTCGTATTAGTTATAACAACGAGGAAGACAAATGCTTATAGGAAAAGCAGTGCAAATTAACAAAGGTCTGAATTGCTATCTGTTCCTGGGACCTGTTTTAACACAAGCTCCCAATTAAGCTGTCAACTTATTCAGAAAATTCTCATAATTCCTGGCTAATTCTAATTGATTTTAATAGAGAACTATTTATCAGGCCATTTCATCAGCCATGTTTCTGAAAAAGCATTTGGCCTGTTGGCATTCCTTCCACATGTAATGAACCACCTGCCTTTAATAAAGAATAATTATTTTGTTATAAAACATCCAAAAACAATTTAAAATGTCCAAAAATATCTTTAGCAGTCTCCTCAGAGCTCTATGCTTAGCATAAGCCTTATTAATGTGTGTTAGGTCTGAGGGTCACGCAAGGATGTGAGCAGGACCTTTTTCAGGAGCTGCCCAAAGTGTTTGCAACTCCTTGTTGAGCTCGTGAGGGCTGCAGACTTCAAACCTTGCTCAGTCCTTAAGAAATTTTGCTTAAATTATTAATGGCACAATTCTATCTGATGCGTGGCTGTATCCAAAAAAATCCCTGTGCATAATGTGCGCAGTTACTGCAGACTTGTGCATACAAGTATCTTTGTAGGCAACCCCACTAGTGTGCTCTTGCTAAAAAAAAAAAAAAAAAAGAATTCTGCACAAATTAATAAACCAAATTTTACAATGGTTTACCTACAGTCTGCTAATTACAGGAGACCAACACTCTTACCCTTTGTCTTCCATCTCAACAAGTATGCTTTACTGGACTCCTAAGGGCCACACAGGAGGACTTTCTAAATACTCCTTCAGAACAGATTGCAGTATTATTCTGTATTTTCCAGACAAGGTAGAAAGCTAAACTGGTCTGGGAAAAGCTTCCATGTATCCTGCAGCACCCTCAAAGCAGCTGGTGCTGCATTGTTTTTTTCCTAAATGACTAAATGCTGGTCACAGTTAGATCATCCTCAGTTCATCTTCTCTCCTTGCTAAACAAGCTGTCCCTCTAACCAGAGAGATAATTGCCCTCTAACAGCCCTGGGCAGCTCTCTCAATTCCCCACTGAACTGACACAGCATGTGGATCATTCAGTGGGAGCTCTCTCTCTAGCTGGTGACAGGACTGCCAAGGAGACTTGGACAAGCCATTCAGGCCTGTGTAGTCCAGGATTGACCTGATCAGGAGAAAGAGGATTTTCCTGCCTGGCAGCCTCTCCCAGGAACACACACACTGTGCTTCACTCCTGAAATGTTGCTGAATGGCCCTTGGGAAGTACAAGCCTCCTCCCTGTAGCATCAGGGCTGCTGCTGGGTTGAGAGACCACCATAACAAGCAGCAAGAAGGAAAGCAGAGAGTTAGGTGGAAATTCAGGGGGACCTTTAAAAGAGAAACAAATATACAGGGAAAAATATTTCCAACACAATATCTCTGTCTGCCTGCTTATTTAATGCTCCAAAGTCCTCAGAGCAAATCTCATTTGCATTTTTGGCAGTTTAGCCAGACTAATTTTGATTTTATCAAATTATCTCATGCAAGGAGGAAAGAAAACGAGCAAAATAATATTTCAGTAAGAGTTTATCAGCACAAAGAGCATAGAGACTCTTGAGATAAACTCCTCCAAGGGCTAAAATTTCTGATTCCATGATGCCATTTTGACCATGCAATGTTATAATTGCAAAGTGCATCAAAGTATTTCTGTAATTTAGAACTCTACAAACCCTTTCTGAGCCTACTCACCTCAAGACAGCGCACTGTAGGTGAAAGAAAAGTTTCAAAACAAACTCAAAATCCCCCAAACCAAAGAAAATGGGGCCCAGAGAGCAATTAGCATTATTAACTTCCAGTAGGGTTGGTATCAAGCCCATTTGTCCATCAAGGTGCAAAGTTAGTAGTCATTGTATGGGGAAGGACACTGTTACTGCCATCATGGTCAAAAAAGAGGCCATTCATGTGGGGTGTGAGTGTTGTTAGAACAGGCCAGTGCTTTTGAGAAGCCCAGGTTTCCAGCCATTCACCACTCACTCACAAGAGGGACCTGAACCAACAGGCTAAAGTTCCTAAAGGCTCTTTCTGTGGGGCAGCACTGCACACATGGGCTCTTCAGGAAATGCAACCCATAAATCAATAAGCCAGCAGCTCTAAGCCATAGTGGAAAAATCTGGGGATCAGTCACTTAGTAAAAGATTTTAATTACCCAATTGTCACACAGCTTACTCAAGACTGGCGGTTTCAGGCTTACAATGGCAAACTTCTAGGTACTCTCAAAGCAGACAGATACCTCTCCTAAAACTCCCAGGAAGGTATGCAGAGACAAATCTCTAACTATGCAATGGCCCAACCCAAGGTGAAGATAAGGGTAGGAAACAGTCAGGCTATGAGAAACTCAATATTGAACCAGGATACACTCAGCAATGGCAGTTTACTGTAGACAAAAGCCTGCAGTGATGGTGCAGGCTGCCACCATCATTGGGAATTGCTATGGGAACGACTGTGAGGAAGCCTACATAAAAAAAGAAAATTAATAGTTAATTTTTAAAGAATACATAAAAATAGGTCGATATACATTAGCCAAACCATTTACCAGATTATCATCCAGCAATCAGAATGGGCCACAGAGCAAAAATGAAGCTGTCTACTTTTCAGTACTCTTAATTTCCATCTACAAAACACAAATATGAAAACTCTACTTTTTGGCTTTGCTTTTTTAAATTCAGACTTACTCAGTTGAATTAGACCGTGGCCTAAATCTTTTGCCTCTGACTTTCTTTCTGTTTCCTCCTATATTACCTGAAAGAAATCAAAGGACAAAGACAGTAAAACAACTTGAAACTCACCTGCCCCATGCCAAACTTTATATTATTTTTTCACCTATAGCAAAAGAGTTGCTACCTTTTAGTTTAGCCATTTAAATCTCACAGGTCTGTTCCTCTTGATTTACCTCAGACACTTAGGTTACCTTTTTCTACTTTTTGCTGCAACTATGCAGAGGAAAAAATTCCTTTATTTCAGCTCTTATTTGACAAAATCACGACGCTTCAAGAAAAACACTAAACACTGCCTGATAAAAATCACAGAAGCTGGCAATAGTAAATAAATTTTTTTCTCTTTTTCATGTTAGCTTACACTGGAGGGAGAAAGTAAATGTAATTTCTTTGTGACATAGCACTGTGCAAAATAGGCACTTATGTAGGATGCTGCTAAATCCTAATTCCATGTTAATAACAATTAGCACAATTTTAAGGAGTCATGCTGCTGTCCTAAGATCAGCTAAACTTTCAGCACAGCAGCAATGGTCCAGAGGCTGGTTTCCACTGTGGCCAGCACAGTGGTTCACACTTACCTTGCCAAGAATTACTCCTAGGCCTCCCATTTTCACAAATGTCTGAAATATGTTTTGTGTCAGGGATCCTTTCACTCCAGGAGTGAGATAATCCGTTTGACCTGGAATAGGAGGGCTTAGATGTGGTTATTGTTAAGGGTATTGTCTCACATCAATGTTAGCTCAGCGGTTCAGTCACATTCCCGAGGCCAGTGACAAAACACAGCCTAAGGTCTGTCTGCACTAGCAGAGTGTCCAGGATTTCTGATCAAACCCTGCAGTTACACCTTACAGCTGTCCCTGCAGTGGTTCCACGTGCCCACGTTCAAGAGCCAGGCATCAGCACTGCTTCTCCCTTGTCTGCTGTGGAATGCACAAACACCGGCGCACACCAGACTTCCTCTGGATTTGCAGCTCTGCCTCAGTTCCTGGATGCAAGATGCTCTTACAGCTGTGCTCATTTCAAGGCTTTTTCATCTCACAGTCAAGCACATCCTGTCTGCAGGTTGCCCACTCCCTCCTTATGCTGCTGCAGGAAAGCCAGGACAGCTTCCCTCACCCCACTGCTACCAGTCTCAGGGGCTCAGGAGTTTGTGACAAGCATCCTCCCACCCAGAGCTGGTAGTGCTAGGGGAGAGGTAACTCTGCCTCATTTCTGCCAAATTAGAACATTTATATTTTATCAGCCAATTCCTGCAGTATATACTTCTAATGCTAAACTCAAAGACAAAAATAGTCTTTTTATCTAGGTGCTTGGCACAAACTGCTTTTTCTTTCCTCTTGTATTCCCTCTAAGAGGCGGAGATGTATGTGATGATGTCCAACATGTGGGGCTTTGCAACAGCTGCCTCCTGTTGAACTAGAGCTGCTGCTCAGCTGTTTGCCATTAGATCTACAATTATTTCCAAAAGAGAAGAGGAAGTTGAAAAATTGAATAATAGAGGGCTACCTTATTACAAAGTCTTGCTTAAAGGAACTATTTTTGTAGTTTTTAAGTCTGGATACTCGCATTTTTTGGTCTCTGCTTTCCTTGGAGGCTCTTCAGTTTCCAGAAGCTCAGGCTAATCACAATCACACAGAAGTAAGCCCAGGGTTTCATTTATTCAAACTGAATAACGTCATGAAAGGTCTGAGAAACAACAGATACACTGACAGATTTTCAAACATTTCCTCCTCCTCCTCAAGATCTCTTTCAGGTACAGGAATGTCTTACTATATAGTAGTTTTGGTGTTTGCTATTTCATAATGGCAAGAGTTATCATAAAGTTACATCTTAACCCTTGAACATTCTCTGAATACCAACTAATACTTCATAGTGCTTTCCAGCATGGAGCAGCCCAGGCAGCTGATGGCCCAGCCACTCTAACATCTCCCAGGAGATGCCATCCATACTGGCACACAGAGCAAATCAAAACCAGCTTGGAAGGTAGGAGGTACCACTCTGGGAATTCAAATGGAACGACTATGTCAGCTGTATCACAATGTCAATGGAATATTTGTCAGACTTACTTTTCCAGACTTGACAGTGGCACAACATACCTGAACTGGTGGTGGGAACAACAAAACTCTCTAGTACAGACAGACCTTAGAAACCATTAGCTTTTTGGAACAAATAATAAAGAGAGACATATGATATAAATGAAGTATGAAAAGAAACACAGATACTTCATGAAAGAAGAAACACATTAAATTACAGTCTTTTAAAAATAAGTTTTTTAAACTGGTATTTAAACCTGATAGACAAAGCTAAGAAAACTTGCTTTCCCAAGATGTTCTTTCAAAATTTTAACCAAATTTAAAAAGATTCTCCAACACAAACAGTGCATCATTTAAGATTAATGCTTGCTTCCTGGAAAAAAACAAAAAACAAAAAACAAACCTCACACATCTAAAAAGCTGAATTTAAAAATTAGAGATAATTAAGCAATCACTGCTGGAATTTTCCAAATAACATAGTCACTAAAACACACTGAATAAAATTGTATATAAGATCAAGCTGCTATACCAAAATAGCAAATGTCACTATATATGTGTCGCTTCCATACATGTCTCTTTACTTTCATTGAAATAATAGTAAAGACAATGGCTTCATCAACTGCACGGGTGCAGGCTGCTTAGTGAGACAAGAATTGAGAATTGCAGTTTTCCTGTGAATCAGTTCATGACTGTCAGTTCTTCTAGTTCCTCAGTTCCTCTAGTGCTTCTCATAAATTGTTTTAGAATACTAGTCAGAGATTTTCATATAAAGAACCTTTAACTGCAGAGGAACAATGAGCGTCATGATCTTAACAATTACAAATGGCTCTCAATGCTTTTAAATTAATCTTCCCTTTTAAAACGTTGGGTTTTAGGCAACATTATTTGGAACAATAATGGAATTTGTGAAATCTGAGCAAGGGAAAAATCTAATTCTCTCTAACCTAATGAGAGCAAACGGAAAACTACAGAAAGTCTTTGTAGAATTATTTTCAGATAACACTTGGTGACCATTTCGTATGCTAGTCTAGTAAGTGGAATAAAATGCAATCACTATCATGTTTAATATGAGACAGCAGAAGTCTAAGTCATCACACTGGATTAAGGACACTGACAAATAAAGATATAAAAATAACATTTATATTTAAGATTTTATGTTTATAACTACTATTGAAGCAAGATAGTGTTCCTTTTCTTTGATTACATGACCATGATTAAAAAAGTTGTTGGCATTTTATTTAATTTTTTTCAGCCAGCAATTATTATTGCAGCTACGTGAAATCAATTCTCAAGCAGGGATATTATGAAAATTTTATTAAACAAAAATTGATTTACAATGGAATTTTTTTTTTATTCTGGCCTAATCACACTAATTTGCTACTAGGACACAGGAGAAAAATCAGTAATCAAAGCAAAAAGGATGCTATTTTAAACATTCCACAAAGAAAGAAGAAAGAGTCAAACCTGCTGCAAAACAATGAAATGTTCTGACTAATGGAATAATGGGTGATGGAACAGGTAGAAATCTGAAAATGCGACAGAAAAGCAGACCTCTTCTTAGAACTAGATGCAGAGTTTGTGCTGACTCCAGGAGGCATGTCGCTATAAAAAGAGTCGGCCTCTCCCGGCTTTTTTACATAATCTCCCTGGGGTATTTGTCTGAAGTGTAATAAACATTGTAGAGTCAGAAAACATGACAGGAACCAGAACGCACACAAACATGCATGAACATTAGTTTAAAAGAACGAGGTAAGGATAGCAATCCTTGAGAAAACCTGTTAACCACACACAATAAATAAGACTATTAATAAATAATTCAACCATCTGAGACAAAACTCCCACACGCTTCTGTTATGTGCAAAAAAGTAGATTATGTGGTTTTGGAAAGGGAAAATAAGGAATATTTCACTGTTAATTCTGATCACAATTTTCAAAGTGAACTGTTTGTGATTTTTGAGACACTGGATAACCAGTCCAGACATTTCAAATAGCTCATCATGCTGGCTGCAAAAAGCACCCTCAGGTGCAGCACCAGTACTGAGCCTAAGATGAATATATGCCTGCATCAAAGAGGAGTTCAGGAAAAGTGAATGCTTTTTTCATTCTGAGGTAAATGCTTCCCATTTAACTTTTGTGATCATGATTGAATTCAAGAGTAGAAACCTGTTGAGTTGTTTAAAACTCAGGAGGATAAAACTCTCCAGTTTTTTAACAGATTTCTTGTGTAAGGGAACTAACATCATTGTCAGAGATTCTCAGATACTCCTAATTACCGAACTAGTAGACTCCATCTGCCAACACACACAAAACTATTACATTAATTTATCCTTTTCCAGAACTAGAAGTTCAGTTATGGTGCATAAAACTATCTGTGCATTAGAAAGTTCTACTCAAGTTATGCAAAGTTTTCGCAGATGGCAAATTCGTCACCAGTAGAGAACACCTGCCTTGCAAATATTCCAATTATAGTTCCAGTTTAAAAATCCTCCCAGGTATGAGTAGTTACTTTGACAGCTGACTATTTCATAATATCAGCATCAGTACTTATTCAACCTCACACTTTCCAAGACATTTTTGCTACAGTCTGCACATTTATCAGGTTGATTTGCATTCAGATTGTGTCCTACTACAGACCTGAACTGGGATGTCTCGATGCCATATCTGGATTACTAATGCTTCTGAAGCATGCAAAGTATACAAGTCTATGGCACATAAATCATTACAGCATTACAGCAATGTAGTACTTCCACACTCCATCTTCTAACACCTCTGGAGTTTCAGTTCTTGTCCCGTTCCTCAGCTGGCACATGGGTGTGTTCAGAGTTGGCTCAGTGTGGGCAGCTCTGCTCCCCAGGGTTCCTCTAGCAAACTGCTCTCTTGCTACTCCATCATAAAAAACTCCCAGGTAGCTGTGCCCTTTAAAGCCAAACTATCCCAGCTGGCAGAATCCTTGCTAATTGGCTCTACTTACCACTTTCAGTTTACTTGTTTCACTTGCTTATTAGTACCAAGTATCATCCTTACGTCATCCTCAATAAAATATTATATTGGCTTCCTTTCATTGTTATTGAAAAAAAAAAAAAAAAGACAATCTAGACAATCTGGTGGGTATGTTTTTCCATTTCTGCAGCACTCGTTGTACTTTTCCAAAATTATTCTTTTTAGAAGTCAGCCTACAGAACTTCATTTTATGCATGAAGGAGATTTAGTTACTAAGAATCTTCCTTATCTTTAAAATGATGGAGTCCTCCATTAGCTTCAGAAGCTTCAGCCTACACTGGTTTCCACACTGCCTGTGCTCTCAGACACAGTTGCAGACTGGCTGCACACCCACAGATCTCTGGCCATAAAGTAATTTTTGGAGATGAAGATATCTGAAGAAGGTACATTATCTAACATTCTAATGCAAACATACATGGGGCAGATCTTGTCTCTGTTTCAATGTTTTGTCTGCTCTGTCCTCAGCCAATACTGAAACATCCACAGTAGAATGACTTGAAGGCCCAGTTAGTCTCCAGTTATAGATACATCAGTTTCCACTAAGCAGCACCAAGCCCTTAAATTCTGCCTTCTTTGTGCTGAGTGGCATTCCCTACCCACCAGCCTCTGAATAAGGCTTGAGTTCAATAGCATTGCATTTTTCCTGTTACTGTACCAGTGGCCCACCTGACCCTGTAGCAAACAATCAGCACTTGACAGTGCTTTTCCACTTTTTAAAAATATTTCGAGCCTGGCATAGAAAGCGCTACACAAAGGGAAATGGAAAACAAGCACAACGGGTAGCAGCAACAAACAAAGCAGCAGCTTGGACCAGAAGGCAACGATACAGGCAGAAAACAGGGGAATTTGAGAAATCCTCTTATCTCTTGGGTACTGGGAGAGGAAGGAGCCAACTCCTTCCCACAAGATCCATCTGCCAGGCAGATGCCTGATCAGAGGGATGTGGTCTTCCAGGAGCCAAACACAAGTCACTAGGAAAACAGTTTATTTTTGGCCACAAGCTTGAAATGGTGAAAGCTCAGTCCTTTGCTGGAGCCAGTACTGTGCCTTAGCTATGAATCAATTGAACAGGGTGACAGGAAAGAATGGGCTCTTTGTCCACATAGTAATTTAATTGCATTGTATTTTAAACAGCAAAGGAGCTCCAGGAATTAATTTTTCTCATAAGTCTCCTGAACATCATGTTAATATTAATTATTCAGTTCTTAGCCTCCCAAGAACACTTTCATCTCTAATAGCCGATTTTCAGTCTCTCTTTTTGGAAATATTCTCCTGTTTTCCTAAATAAAACAGTCTATTGAAGAAGTATAAAAACCATTATTTTTGCTACTGACTCCAGTGAAATCAGGATTTCAAGCAATGCATTATAGAATACTGATTTCATATATTATTAAAATATAATAACCCATCTCAAGATTTTCTTCATAGCATGTAAATGAGCAAAAGAGAAGAAAAACTATTTTCAGAGACTTGTAAGATACATTCCACTATTTTTATCACATACCTCTGTCTTCTGTAGTTTCTTTCCATATAAACAGAAGAGAAAGGAAGAAGAAAGAGTTTTTAGTACACATGGTCAGAGGAGACCAAAAAAATGTAAAATAGAAAAGCACTGTATACAGAATTAAATTTTTGCTCCAAATATTTCTACAAAATAACTTCTGAAATAAGCATATTTACAAATATACTACATCAGAATAAATAGGAATATATTTGTGTTGATGACTAGTCAGCACTGAGTATAAAATGCAATTCATGATGGATTTAAGCCTGTTCACTGTGAACTGCTAGTGAGAGGTGCACTCAACCTGAACCTCCAAAAATTAATCCCACTGGCTAGACATGATCTCAAAATGAGCCCTTAACTTTTAGAGTTTTACTCGAAATAAAAGTCCAGATTTTCAGATACTGCCAGAAGCTGAGAGTGATACACCAAGACAATGTCACCTACTTTTCTACTATCCTCATCTTCATTATTTTTATTCCAAATGCTTCTTCCTTATGTATTTTTGAGCTGTCCTCAGCCTACCTCAGTCTGGCAAACCAGCAGGGGCTGTGCCACTTGGTTATGCCAAACAGCACTGCCTGCAGCTGAGCCTGCCCTGCCCTCCATGGACAAGGACCTAGGGACAAATGACTTCAGGACAGTCTCATCAAAACACAGATGGTAAAGTCAGTACCTTGAATCTTTTTTTTACTACAAGCAAAATCGTAAATCCCTCTGTTTTTATAAGAAATTCACAAAATAATTAAAACTGAAAAAGATAAATCTGGCTAATATAATCCATTTTGCCTCTCAGTGAGCGCTGACAGCTCTACACCAGGAGAGAACTTGAGCCTTATTTGCAAATCACAGATCTTTTCTATCAAAAAATTAATTTCAGGTTAAGCAGACTAAATATAATCATCTATTTAATGAAGCCTGTGGTTAAATGCTTTGCTGACTGACTGGAGCTAATCTTGCTATATTTACTTCACTATGAGGAAACATTTATAATTTAATCAGATCATATTCTTGCATTTCCTTTGTCACATAAGCTAAAATCATAATCTGATCACCTAAAAATGCAAGAAAAGAAATTACTGAATGAGAAATAAATTTCAAATTTAGATCAAGCTCTCTAAAACCACAAATGTAAGAATTGCTTGAAAAACATTAATAAGATAAAAATGTTACTGTAAAAATATTGTTGAATTTAGATTTTTTAGATTTTTTTAAATTATTCTTTTCATAACATAATCAGCTATCAGATGAAATACACATATTTTTAAACTCTATAAAGAAGAACAAAATGTACTTACTTGTAACCCCAACCAGTTATTCCTAAAACAAGAGCCAACACTAAAATGGTGCCAGCAATAGCCCCTATTATTATATTTGTGCTAACCACACCTGGAAACACAAGAAAGACAAAAAATATACATAGTTTTAGGAGAAAAATACCCAAAACCAGTAAATGCACCATCTTTCAAAAACTAGCTTGAACAGCTTTCACTAGGCTGATTATTGTAACCTGTGATACACTCTTGAAGCATAGCATGGACATAAAAAGATCACTTGTAAATCAAGCCTTGACCTCTGTGTCTGTTTTCATTAACTGAATGCTTGTTACATGGGAAACCTATTCCAGGTATGCCAAAACAAATAATTTTATCAATATTAAACTGCTGTAGGTTACATCCTTACAATCTGCTCTAGCAAATACATGCTTACGATAGAATAAAAATGACTACTTGTTTGGTTTTGCTCAGATCTCTTCCACAGCTGAATAAATTATCAAATGAAGGATTCTGGAAGATGTCCTCCCACAAGGATTTCTAATGACCATTTAAGCTCATTTTTCCACAATATGTCGTTCTTTTGTATGCAAGACTAAAGCTTAATAAAAACTTCCCCTCAAAAATGTACAAGTCAAGCATTACCTTTCCAACTAGATGTGGAATGTCCCAGTAACATTTTGCTTGTCCTAATCTATCAATATGCCTAATAAGGCTACTCAGATGATTGAGACAAGCAGGTAGAACTGGACCCACTGATACCAGTTTCCAAAGATGCACTGCCTGGGGCTTCATTTACAGACACTGAGTGCTTCTGCTGTGGGAGTAAGAGAGGGGAACAAGGCTCCTGATGCTGCAGCATGTTGTGTGCTAGCTGAAAGAGTAGGAGACCTAGCTTAATGAACTTTCCTCAAATCCAAGCATTTTCAGTTGCTGGTAAAAATTGTAACAGCATACCTTTTTTGATGGCATCTTTATAAAAAAATAGATCGTCTTTAATGTGAGAACTGCAGTCATCTCCTCCCCAGAATCGGTCACAGACACACTTTATTTCATTGCTACAAACCTGCAGGCAAAAGTGTAGCTCAGAAAAAAATCAGATTATTAATCTATTCCCATCATTAATACCTCAAGTATAGGTACAGTAATAAAGCCATGATTTTACTGCTCACAAAATTTCACAAAATAATTTTTAATATATAGCAATTTAAAATTTTTATGTTAGATATAAATGCATTAAATGTGCTATTATATTTTATATAAATAGATTTAATGTTTATTCAGTACATACCTTAATATAATCTTTATTTAATAGAAACATTTATAATTGCCCTGGGAGACTGGCCTTAATGACTTTTTTTTTCCCTAAATATGATTAAGTACATGATTTCAGATATATAAGGAAGTTTTAATGCAGTGTACAAGACAAAAGACATTATGAGAGAATAACTCCTTTGATCTCAGCTCTGTTATAGGGCCCTGGACATTGTGTCAAACTGTGTGAGGGACAAGGGGACTCGCCAGGGCCACATAAAAGCCACAGAGTGCACATCGAGCAGAGAAAGCCAAGAGCCAGCTCACTGCCCTCTTTTCCAGAGTGAAGGAACTCTCAGCTCACAAAATCCAACATCATCAACAGCTTTGATTTTTATGAATCTTCTTGGCTATTTATGTAATAAAGAGGGAATTAAAAAGAACAGGTCTCTGAAAGAAGAGAGACCCAAGTTTCTCAGTTCATAAAACCTTTGTATTTACTCTCCAGCACACTGCCTGAGGAAATTTCAATCAAGTTAGCAAAAGTGATAGCAAAAACATGGATTGATAAAGCCTCTGTGAAACTAATACATACTAACTATGACTCATTGATTAAGATGTCTTGACTGGAATGCATTGTATTTACTTATGTGCCTCCCTTCCCTTTTCCTTTTCCAAAACTTCTCCAGTTTTATGACTTCTAGAGTCACACTGCTGGCTTCCTGACAGGTCCAGCTAGTAGGCCGCACAAGGCCAGGTACTGAGCAGAACCAGCACAAAGCTGGAGAGAGTAAGAACGTACGCCGTGTCCTGAGCAGACGCGGCTGTCGGCGGAGCCGGGGCAGGTGCTGAAGTTGAAGGCCTCGGCGGGGAGGCAGCGATGGTCCAGGCACACCATGCCGGGCCCGCACGGCGTCCCGTTCTCCACATAGCCCAGGTCCGTGTCCTCGTCCAGCCTCACGTGGCCACCACTGCAAGGCAACCAAGAGGACCTTGGAGATTTGTGCTGTGGTTGGATGGGACTGCTTGAAAACCATGCCCTGGGCTGCTGCCTCTGTTTCTGTGCCACACCATGCCCAGGACCAGGTAGCAATAAGCACTGGCTTAGTGATCTCACTAGGCCTAATATGTAACACACCAAAGCAGTGTATCTACATCAAACAAATGTAATCATGAAAACAAGGACCATTTTTCCTGTGAAACAGCCAGAGTTAGATAAAACTCAGTTTACTTGTTTAGGACATTTTGCCTTACAGTTGTGTGAAGCTATGAAAACATACCCCATCTATAATTAGAATTCAGCTACAATATAGCCATGAATTAAGCTGCCAGTTTGTGGATACTGAGAGCTAGGGGAAAAGAAGCTTGAGTCTTTCTCAGGCTACTCAAAGGAAAACAGAAGGGAAAGAATTAATAACAGAGATTAGCACCTGCAGAGTCCGTGAGCTACGTGATGTTTTGGTAAAAGCATGTTTACAAGAGGTGCTACCTTCCTTGAGCCAATGAGCTTTTTCTATCTTGTGTCCCATGATCTAGTCTATAAAAGTGTGGTTGCTTTTTTAATAAATCACTTCTTTTCTGCCTCTGAAGGAAGTCATGTGTTGCTATATCATTTTGTCGTTCCTAACCTTATTGTGACACCAGTTAACTTTGGCAGTACAGGCATGAGTCTAAGTATTTTGGGTACATGAAGTACTTTGCAAATATTAAAGAATGTAAAATCTCAGGGCGTGAGGAGAGCATTATGTCTCTACACGCAAAATTACCTACTGAGAGGACTGTGAAACTGCTCCACAGGCAGTTAATTTTCTGAAGCTCTACATAGGTTGACCTGAAATAATGGTTATGTGTTTATAGGGAAAAAATTAATGGAAACAGTCTTTCTCCACTTAGGAATGAGAAAGCTGCTTTTCTATGCCAGATGGATATTGATTGTTCTGTTTTCAGGATTTCCAATTACCTGCAATTGTAGACTTTTCCATAGTGCAAGATTGATGTTGTGATTTCACCATCAAGTTCTCCAAGTCTGGGCACACTGGATATATTGGAGCACAGAAGGTATCCACAAAGCACATCCCTGCATTGAAAGAATGAACAGATACTCATAAAAATAAAATTAAATTAAAATGGACAATCAAAAATATGACCACTTGCTTGGGGATCTGTTATTCCTTGCTGTTCTCCCACTGACAATAACTCTCATAAATAACACTGTTTCCCGAGAAAATTCTTCTCCTTGGAAGTTAGATTGGGAAAACTCTGTTTTAAGAGTACATTATCAAAAGTGCCCTGAGTAATAACAAGCAGGGAGCTATCAAGAACAAACCACATCAAATTGATTTAATGATCTATTAAGATACAGTAACTGGCCCACAGAGGAGCAAGAGTAGATACTGGTTCTAAATACACATAGGACACATACGTAAAGGAATTATAGACATCAAGTTTATTCAACTTCTGAAAGGACCTCACTATTCATGTGTGGAGACTTTTGCACTGACAGAATAGTAAGGTCTGACATCTTCCATATTATTGAATATTTTTTAATTATGAATTTGTAGTGGAACAGAAGTAAGGTTACCAAATCTGTGTTTAAAAATGGGAAAGAACATTAGTTCACCTGTAGGCAGAACTAGAAATCAAATGTCATGGACAGAATGGAAAAATCTGAAAAAACAGTTTGATAAGGACTGGAGAGAGGTTCAGAAATTGGCTGAAATAATCAACTGCATATATCCAAAATGTGAAAAATTGCTTTAGATAGTAACTTGCAGGAATATACTTGGAAAGTTACAATGTCATGAAAAGTGAACACAACCTAGCAATGCAATGGCACAGCATAAAAAGTGAACACCACACCAAGATGTGAAACCAAAGGCTGCTCTCCTCTGCACTGCTAACTCTCACTGATTACTAGGACCACTTTTGTTCCAAGCTCTCCCAAGCTCAGATGGTGCTCTCTTATCAGGGATCATCTCTTCTTGGCACACTGCTCTCTCCAGGATTTCTTGCACAAAGGTCTGAAGAAGAAGGCCAGAAGTCTGATCCATAGAGAGGCTTTTTGAGTCTCTTCATTCCAGCTGGAGAACTGGATTAGGGTATGAACCTCATTCTAGTAGCTTTCTAAATGGATCAACTTACTGTTTATTGCACTGTATCCAAGAGTCCTTGTCTCTTCCGCAGTTTCCTTTCTCAGTCCCCTCAATATTCAGCTTCTCATAGCAGTACCTGTCAGCAGCTGTCACTTCTGAAAGCAGAAAAAATCTCATCTAAGATGGTGACTTTGAAAAGCCATGTCATGAGAAATGGGGATACACAATCAAAGCAAGCAGAGCTTCCCAGTTTGTGAACTGGAACACCATGATCTGCAGGTGGCCCACGAAATTTTTCACTGTGCTCTTCTCAGTTAAAAGATCTATGATGGCACCACAGGACTACTTTTAAATATTATTCAGATTGATGAGAGTTTATTGGTCAAAAATGTCTAGAAGCCATTGAAATAAACTAAACAACATTAGTATAGGCTCCCTAGATGGTTATTAATGAGAACTGAAGATTTAGATTTCAGAATAAACACCAGTAAGTTAACCAACACTAGAGAAAGAGGTGGAAAAGACAAAATGGCAGGGCAAGAAAACAAAAGACATACTGCTCTAGGTGTTTTCAGTGGTTCTCAGTATGTCTCTTCCATAATTTTTCTTAGCTAAGATAGTCTTTCAAGCCACATGTATTACAACCTACTTAGAAACAGAAACATTTACATACTTTCACCCCAGATATATTTGCATTGCCGGTCCCTGGTTTTACATCTTCCTCCAAAGCAAATACCCTAGTAAGAAAGAAAAAAATACAGAAAATATTTCAAATTATTTGATTTTCCAAAATATGAATTTCTTTAATATAAAGATTAGTCACATGCTTTATATTGAGGCAACTAATACGTGATTCTATCTTCTTTTCATTCAAAATATGACTAATACCCAAAACTCATGATTGTTGGCAGAACTGTCCCAGGTGACTTCCAAAGATCTTTAAAAAAAACTATAAAAAGCAATCTATAACAGTGGAAAGAATGTAAAACTAACTGAAGTCCTAATTACCTGTCTGTTATCACATGAATATCCATCCATTTTATGGATATTAGGAGAACACTACAGAAAGAGAAAATAAGAGATCATAGATCAGACAAGCATGAAAGCAAAGTAGACAATAAAAAATTGTATATGAAAATGAAAAATTATTTCAACATCATTCTGTTTTTTTCAGCATCAACAAATTTAACACCATTTTAATACACCACCCTATACAAAACATTCATCGTGATTTTGAGATTACAGGTGGAGTTTTTGGTTTTTTAGAACAGAAGACACAAAAATCACCTGGCTGGAATTTCCTGTGCAGTTCTCTGCAATATCACAATCATTCACTGCTTCCCGACACAAAACTCCTTTAGGTTCAAACTAGAAAAAAAAGCACAGAAAATTAGTGTCTTGGTTTCTCTATATCTCGCCTTAAATGCAATGCTTCCAAAATAAAAAATGGGAAATATTCACATGCTGACTGAAGCAGGATGTCTCTCCTTTCCCTGCTGTGTATGCTGCATCACTCAAGCCATTTACTGGTGCAAGTGATACCACTTTTTGAGGCACCCCCTCCCAAGGGCATGGATTGTGGGACTGAGCAGAAGTCTCTCCTGGGACAGAGGACCCATGGGAGTGCCCAAACCAATACTGCAGTGGCTGGCAGCATTATACTACCAGGTCACTGTGTCTTTTTGTGACTATTTTATCTTCTTTACAGAACCAAAGGAGTCATCCTGATCTTCTCTCTAAGAGCACCATAGAGCTCTACCTAGGTTTTTTAATCCCCCATTGTTGTTGAAGAACAGGAACTATTAATAAATTTACTGAATTCTGTATAGTTTGACATCATTTATTAAGGCACTGAATACTTAACAATGAAAAGTGTACCAGTGACCTAATATAAACATTTTGGCTAAAGAATTATGTGCTAAGTCTTAAGACTTGGAAAAGAGGGAAGACAACTCATTTGAGACAATTTTTAGTGTTTCTGGTCATGGACATATTACAGATTCCTTATTTTTCCTCAAAATTTTCTTAAGATTGTGATATCCAATTCATTTTGCCTGTAATTTTTTTTTTTTTTTTTAAATCAGCATGCATATACATTTTTGGGGAACAATTACTAGCTCCACAGCTGGTGTGAATGGGCACAAATCAGTGGAAGAACTAGACTAGGGTACTTTCTCAGCCATCAGCTTCTTTTCTCTATCAGTCACTGAAAAAATGCAGACAGACACTAACTTTATCAGAGACACTACAGCATTCTGGGATTTATAATCCCATGTATTGCTTGCAATCCCTCCTTCATTCCTGCATTCAGGCAGGATATTATAGGATAAGGCAACCCCAAGTTTGGTAGCTATTATATACAGTATTTTGGGTTGTCCTGCTAAACAACTCCTAGGGATGGATGCTCTGTAAAACTCTACTTTTCTGTTCATTCACTCACCCTTGCCACTCTGTAAGTAGATAAATCCCTTTCTCATTTGGAAAAAAAAAGATAGGGGTACAAAAGCTTTGTTTTCTTCTGATAGTCTTAAATGTGATGCCTATATGACTTGGATTCTTAAGCAAAATTCACCCACACTTGCAATCTGCTGGTTTTTTTAAATATTATTATATTTTAAAAATGAATGTGCTTAGAGAAATGTGGTCTGTTCCAGCATACTCTGTGCTTTTTCTTTTTTTAACATTAGGATGAGCACAAAGTCAAGAATGTGGTCCACAGTTATTATTAATGATACTCCTGAGGAAATGAAAGTATCAAATGTGCACAAAGATAAAAGTATAACACGTAATACAGCACAGTTTTAACTACATTAATACTAATAATGTTTATTACTAAACGAGTACAAACAACTATTTGTAGTCATATTTAGCAGGGCTCCCTTACAGCCATTATCTGGTTTAACCTCCTTTTACTATTTACTGATGTATCAAGGAGAATAGCTTACAGTTTACAGGGCTTGATTCCCTTTACTCAATGGGATTTTAGTCAGTCCAAATAAAAGGAGACACAGGCAGATCAAACTGAAACTGAAGTCTTTCAGTAAAAGTGTCTTTTAGATGAATCCTTCTCAGTAACTCTGCTGGCTGCAATTTTGTGTTTTTTACACAATATCCCTCCCTCAGACACTCTGTGGTATGATTTCCCCATTCAGACTCATGGGGCAAATCCAGAGCAACACATATGGCACTGGGAGTGGCACACGGATGAGGATGTGCATGTTCACAGAATGACAGAATGGTTGGGGTTGGGAGGGACCTTAAAGATCATCTAGCTCCAACACCACTGCCATAGGCAGGAACACCTTCCACTTGCTCAAAGACCCATCAAACCTGGCCTTGATCACTTCCAGAGACGAGGCATGCACAGCTTCTCAACTCGTTCCAGTGCCTCACCATTCTCATAGTGAAAAAACAAGGACATCTACTGAAACTTTTATGGTTAATCTATCTTTTAAGCAAGGACGTCTAATGAGATCTCATAGAACTTCAACCTGATTCAAACTTGTCTGAAACTGGAAGGATTAAATTTACCTCTGCATTTGATGACAGTCCCTGCCCCAAAAAGCCAAGCCTAAAAGACAGAGTACAGCCTCAGAAAAATCAGATTTCAGACAGTTTTAAAAGGTAAGCTTTCAAAAGAGTAATCACGAAGTTGCAAGGGAAAACACATGTGCTGTAGTGCCTGCAGCCACCTGGATGCATTCCCAGCAGGCTGCTGCAGTGAAGGTCACTGCCCTTACCCGGCACTTCCGACAGCAGAGCCCGTTGCTGCACTGGGAGCCCGCGGTCAGGGTGCAGGTATTGCAGCACTCTCCTCCTTCACTGGCACACTCCTGAGGAACACAAACACACAGAACAGAATACATGGGAAAAGCACATGAACCCCAACGTCTTATTTCTTCTCATCTCAGCACACTACTTGAATGGATTTTTACTCATTCCTTTACACACCTAGAGGAAGAAAAAGGCATGTACTTGTGGGGTATGAAACTGCTGCCTCCTGAACAAGATAGAAAATATTTTTTCTAATTTCATATTGTCAACCATTAAATACTAACATCTTAGCACTGACCAGTGTTTCCATCTATGAAAATGCTTACTTTCTTGTCTTTGAAGGTCTAATTCTGCACAGGCAGCTATTACTATGAATTCTTGGGCACACAACCTTCACTCTGCTTTGTCTTTCTCCACTTATCATTAACAGCAGCAATGTGCAGTACCAGCTCTTGGACAAGTCTAGTTGCTAATTTAAAGTACACTGCACTTACCGCTATTGTCCCACAGTCACATTCCTCTCCATCTTCCACAAAGCCATTGCCACATTCTGGAGGATCCAGAAGCTGAACGGAAATTCAGAAATCAAAGGGCATGTCTCTTTAAAGGGAATCATTGTCATATTTGTTCTGTGCAAGCTTAAAAACTAGCATTCCAAGTTCATTAACAGAAAAACAGTACCCATGACTCAAGGAGACATAGAACTGACACAACTGACACAAGGAAAGTGTACAGAGAATGAACACTCCTGAAAATTGATACAGCAATGCTGCTGAGGCACATGATATCTTCTGTGCATAGGTGTGCATAGGTGTCAGCTTTGCAGTAAATTCAGTTTGAGCAGAGGTTACAATGAAAAACAAAAGGTGTGACAATAAAAGGGGAAAAAAATTAAAGATATGACAATTTCATTATCTTCATAGCTGTTGCAATTGCTGTTGGAGTTCAAGTGACAAGGGCTGAAAGGTTAAAGCCTGCACTGTAAGTTCAGAAATATTAGCCATAAAAATTAGTCCTTTTATGTGGCTCAGAAATGCTTGGGAGAAAGAGAGGCTAGGTTTTTATCAGTTTTTGTTGCAGCTGGATTTTTATTTCCATTTTCCTCTACCACAGTTGGGAACTTTCTGCAGTTTTCTGTAAGTATGTATTGCAGGCAGATGTGCACAGGAGGTACTGCTGATGAGGCTTCCTCCCTTTCCTTTCAGCCTTCCTGCTGGACTGTAACTTAAAAGATCAAAATTTGTATATTTGTAAGTCATAACCTCTTCTAAAGGACACTTACATTCTGTTCTTTCCAGTTTAATTTATTTCTGTCTTCCTAAAATTTTTAAAGGCAGCTTTTCTAAAAGAAAATATTTTTTTTTCCTTTGAACATAAGAAAACATAATTGTAGCTTTTATTACATAAATGAGAAAGTGTTTAAGCGTGTCACTGGACTAAAATTTTGCACATCATCCTTTGAGTTCTCCAACTAAACTAGGACCATTCCAAAATCACTCTGCTCCTGAGCCATCTGCACAAGTGCATCGTACACAGTGTAGAGCATTTCTCACTGGCTGCTGCCTTTCTGTCAGGAGCCCACAGGATGGAGCATCACCCCACGTACTTCACAAGCCACAAACCACAGCCTGGCACAGGCTGATGTGCTATTATTAGATCTCCTATTGAAATGGAAATTGGACTGCAGCATGCAAAGCATATGTAGAGTTTAACATAAAATGTACGCAAGCCTTTAGAATAATTAAAGAGTTGTTAAAACTGCTTGTTTCCTATATATTTTTCCAGACATCTTAACTTCTTCAAAATCTCTCGGTGTGCTGCACAACAGAGACAAGAAGATGGCAGTAACAGAGCATTCTGCCTTGAAATATTGGGCTAATTTACTGTAGTACACAAGGACAGCTAAAAACAAAATCGAAGAAAAAAAAACAAACATTATAAGCAAATTTGATAATCTTTCCCCAAAGTCATATAATTTATCCATTCATTTAAAAAGAGTACATGTTCAGTCTGCTCCAGCAGCCATTGATGTAATTTTTGGGATTATAGCTGATCTAAGAGTGGAGCACTGCCAAACACTGCACCTTGTCACATCAGCTTTCCTTTATCTCATAGTGCTTGAAAAACAAAAACACGTTTGTGTCTCACCACCCTTGCTAGGAAACACATCTTTGACAGCTTTGTTAATTAGACAGACATCCATTGGCAAAACCTTTAAACCAACCCAAACCACAACACATAAAAGCCACTAAATCACCCTGGCTTCCACATCTACCTGACATTCCTGCATGCCATCAAAAAAACCCCTAAAGTTCTGCCAAACTAAATTGAAAGGAGAGTAATCAGGGTTTTTCCAAGTGACAGATGTGTAAATGAACACAATCACTAAAATAAAACCAAGTAAGACACATTACACTATATAAACAATGCACTTGGCAAGTAAATAAATCTACGAGTGTTTCTCTCCACCTTTAATGGGATGGAAAAAAGCAAACTTCTGAAACTCAGGTACATTTTAAATAAGAAATCTTACATCTTATTAATGAATTACAGAGCTTTCTCTCCACTTTTAATAATATACTCTTTCATCAAAAGAGACCTTTAAGAGATAAGCAGGCTCAGCTTGTCCAGATTTGATGTTTTCTCCTTCCTTAACTTCTATTGAAATTCTGTGGTTGTCAGAAGATGCACTTTTTCTCAGGTTCACCAGAAGGAACATGTATCATTCCTGAATTGACTTTCTTCTCTTTTACATCTGTGACCATCTCAGTTATCAGATAAGTCTTTTTTTCCACATTGGACTGTCTTTCTGCCTTAGCCTCTTTCCTTTGCTTGTTGAAAGACAGCCATTAAATACAGGTTAATATTAATAATATATAGAAAAGAGTCAAGATCATTATCCTGCTTGCTTTACATTTTAACACATGCTTCACTAAGTGGAGCGGGAATATATTGAAACACTGCTGCAAATCCTCCATTGCAGAGCTGTTGTAAATACAAAATTGTATTGTATTTACAATATTCAGAACAAATTTTGTGAGGGATGATTCTTGATCAGAGGCTGTGGATACTCTACTGGACATGACACCATTTTATTAAGAATTTATTTTAAAGTAATTTCTAGACTATTATGAATTAAAACAATCTACTAACATTCATATGTTACCAGAATAGTTAGAACTTAGAAAGAACTAGAACTATCAAAACTATAGATGTTGTTTCCAACATTATAATTTTCATTTTTCTTGGTTTCATCAAAATTAGCAATAGAATAGAAATAATAATCAACATTAATGTAATGCTTACTTTGGTTGGTTTATTGAAAAGGCAGGCTCCACCTCCATTGTTTAAAAATTCATGATACTCTTCAATATCACACTCAGAGAACTTGCTTGGAAGATAGTACCTAACAGAATAAGGTAGAAGCATTACTTTCTCTGGTGCTTTTTACACTGTATTTTGTTTTTTCGAAACAGAAGACATATAATGTTATACTTCAGAAAAAGAATGGAAACATGCTGTTCAGAATCACAGTGACTATCTCTTTGTAACTCTATCTAATTTGAATATTTTTCCAGTAAATAATAAGGAAATTTCAACAAACAGCACATATCTGATTACAGCGCGTAGTTTGCACAAGCATGACTTGTTCCACTAACAGGTCTGATCTCAGAAATATATTTATTTCCTCCCATACAAACTGCAGGAGACAGCTTATAGTTTCTCTCTTAGAGGAAATGGTTCCCCTGACCCACAGAACTTTTATATAATAGAGTTATGCCATTTTAAACATGCTTCTAACAAACACCAGCTAACATTTCAGCTTCCCTCTGTCATGTGTCTCACTCAGTAAATTTCAATTGAGTACAGAGTGCCCCTGAGGCACAGTGACCCACCTAAAAACAACGTGATGCAGAGAATCTTTGCATGGATCCTTTCCACAGGGAAATAACTTTTCCCAAGGTAAATGCAGTGATCTTTATATTCAGATCCATAGTCATTAAAGTACTTATGCTTGAAGGAGATTTTGGAGTCCCGAGGGCTTTCCTCTATCAGCTCACCACTGGATATAAAAATATTAGCCAAAGTGCTATCCTGTACTGCTGGGAAAGATAGCTTCCAAAACATAATTGGCTTTTTCCATCTGTAACACTCATGAATTAGTCTAAATGCTACAGAGGCTGTGGATTTAACCAAAGTTCAGCAATAAGCTAGGTAAATACAAGGCTTTTTCATGTATTAAATTATTTGAAAAGCTTGAACTTCAGATAAAGAATTTAAAGGCCTTAACATGTGAATTTATAACTTTTGTAAGAATCAAAAATGCCTCTCAGACTGGCTTTTTAACTTCCTGAAAATCAGAAAAACCCTCTTAGGTATGTTTTCAGCTACAGTAAGGTGAAAAGGGCACACATTTGCACTTTCAAAGAGGTTTGAATAAACATACTTTTTTGCTCAAAATTTTTCTGACCACAAAGTTATTGTGAAAATTTGTGGATCCATTCAAAATTAATTAAAAATGGAGCCCTGTCTACATCTAAAACTAGAATACAATGTAATTAATATCTAAAACTGGGCTACAATGTAATTCATATGCATGATAAAAGACAGGCCTGTAATAAAAAGTGTTAGGGTCTGAATATACTTCAGAAAACATCAAATTTTATCCAGCAGCAAAAATCTGCTGATTCACCAGTCATTATGTTAAAATCTCCCCAGTGACACTACACATGGGTATGAACATACTCAGCCTCCAATGGGGGCAGTTTTTCTAACAATGTCACACAAGCTGGGTGATAAAAAAAATTATATAGACGAAAGATTCCAACAAAAACACTGAAAATGAGACGGGCCTCAGAAATTTGACTGTGGAATTTCAAGAATTAGGGTGTGTCATTGTTTCCACAACTCAATAGCAAACTTGTATGAGAAAATAAGCTATGCCTGCTTCAGCCTCTCTTCAATGACCTGGCTTGACTGTTGAGCCTTGTGCTTTCCAAGGAAAATCAGCATTCATCAAAAATCCTCACATGTCCCTTTCATGAACTCACTTACTCTCACATTTCTTTGAAGGTGTCTCTGTATGATATATACCTAATACTTTACTTTCTGAAAATTGAGTCATCAAAAATATTCTGCTGAACCACCAGAAAAAACTTTTCACACACTTCCTTTATGCCACTGTATGAAGAACATGACTTTTCTCTAGTGAAATGTCTTACCCCATATCTCCCATTATGCATCCAGACCACATGTCCTCACACTTACACTCACCTGACAAAAAAAAGAGATAAAATAAAAAGTTACATCTCTAGTCTTGTGAGTCCAAAGTAATACAATTCTTATCATAAAAAGCACAAGTTGCAAATAATAATTTGCTAGTTTATTGCACACCTTAGTTTAAGTGTATCAGTGCACCTTGCCAAATTTTTTTAAAACTCTAAATGATTCCATGCAATCCTGAGCTTCAAAAATATGTCCCGTTTTTCTTTTCTTCTCTTAAAGAAAACTGCAGTGTTAACCTTGAGCACTTGCAAATCATCAGTCAGCTTTCTCATCTCCTGTGTGATGATACTCATTTCCCAAATTTTCAGAGTTTAAAAAAAAAGAACCATTTTACTTTTCAAATTTTAGTTCTTTTCTTCAACTATGGTAATGTGATTTTGAAAATCTTCCCTTGAAAAACCCCAAACAATAATTCAGATTAAAAAAAATGCGTGGAATGATCAATGAACACAAGGTAGTACAGCAGGATCTATCAGCTTCTTCCTCTGCTCTCCCTGCCTTCTTCCCTCCCCTGCCTGCCTCCCTTCCCATGCAATTCCCTTCTGCCCTGCCAGATGGGCTCCCTTTGCTCTGGTCTCAGTCCTCCTCTTTCAAAGCTGTGTCTTGCTGTAATTTCAGTAGAAATGCTTTCCACTTGTACGTTCCATAACTTCTCTTACTGTACACATGAACATCAGTTTATTGCTTCCATTTTAAAAGTACAACTAGAAAGGAAATGAAGCTCTAACAATTGCATTCTCCTGTCTCCCTACCAAAACTGTGTCCTGCCCCTCTCAGCCATAAAGAAAGGGAATCACCATTATTAAAATTTTTACTTTTACCCTGCCCCTACATCTGCTCAAAAATACTGGAAAATGGCTGGAAAATGAGTACTGAACATGTCTGTAGGATAGAGCATCTGTCCTACATTTCTGAGTACTTTTAAAAATAGTTTTATATAATCTGCAACAAAACCCCTTTAAATGCAGATGTATCTCTGCATTATATATTGTCTTTACAATGCCTGAAAAAGAAAGTCACTAATCAGTTTTAAACTAAAGCTGCATAAGCACTCACAATCCAGTAAATCTGCACTCCAGTTCATTACCTAAATTGTTTCAAAACTGTATTTTTATTTTAACCATATCAAGCTGGGACTTCATATAACATGGAAGTGGGAAGGCAAGGTGCTTGTTTGCGGGCACAATGGTGGAGATTAAAGCATTGCAGGTAAACAGGGAAAACAAAGTAGCTGAATACCAAGGTTACAGCAGAAAAATGGTAACAGTAGGGTGGTAAATACTGGAGATTCAGGTAATCTACAGGAGAAACGGGATTTGGGAAATCTACAATTAAGGAAATCAATCAAGGAAAACAGATAAAAAGTTCTATTGTTAAAACTGTTCTATACAACAGTGCTGAGGAGGCTCCTCACTATCCCCAGATCTAATAATGTATATTCCCACCCTTGTGTCACAAGATGGCAGCCATTTGGTCTGTGGGTGAGACACCAGTCTCCCTGAAATGAATGGAAGTGGCAAGCACCTTTATGGTTTATTTTGGATGGAATGGTGACACCAGTGCCATCAGGAATTACGAGCAGGGGCTACTAGAGCATTCAAATAGAGTAAAAGTAATATGTCCCTTCTCAGGTTACTGCAAGAAATAAAAATAGTTCAACATTGTGAGAAACAGGAAGAAAAAGTGCATATCGGAAAGATACTGATAAAATCCTCCACTTTTAAAGATTTTTCTCCTGAGACAGAGTTAAAAAGCAAATAAAATTACCACTTAGAAGTTTTCTTCTGTCTGAGAAAATGCCAATGTTCTGGGCCAAGGTCTGTGCCAGGGTAACTGCCATTAAGTCTGGCTTTCCAAACTGAAAGAAACAAGCAAGGTAGGAAAAGTAATCAGTCACACAGGTATCTCAGATTCAAGTGAAGCTTTTCTCATATCATGGCAAAAAAAGGTGAAATCAGATACATAGTGTCAGAATTCTTACTTCAGGGTAGCTAGATGAAAACTAAACACTGGCTTATAAACAGGCTAAGTAAGAGAAAGTCTGTTTCTCTCTTGGAATTGTAGCTGGAAATATGAATGACAGGATATTGCAGAATTTGCTTAAAAGTGTATTTGAAGTATATTGACTTCATTCACTCTCCTTCTGTAGAGCTGCACTAAGATTCTGCATCAGCAAAAAAAAAAAAAGCAAAACATTTTGAGGAATATGTCTGCACTGATAAATTCCATGCAGATAAATTTCCACCACTTTTGCTCATACCAGTACCCCCTCCTACCTCATTCACACCTCCGCCTTTAAGCAAGGAGCAGATTCCACCAGTGTGGGCTACACCACTTCGACTGCTCTGAAATCGACTCCCCCTTTGAAAAAAATGAAAAGAAAAAGAAGTTTACCTTGCTCAGTCCATGAGTTTTGCACCTGCTTATTTCAGTATCTACCCTTCTGATTTCCAAACAAGAAGCTGGCATTTGCGCATGCTGGATGCTACCACTATGCTGCAAACTATGCAAAAATAGATGGGAAAACAGATAACCATTCACAAACCTCACATGACAAATTATCTCCAGAAAGCTTACCATCTTCCCTCCTCCTTTTTAGACTACCTAATATAAGAAGAAGGGGACTATTTTGCCAAACCACCTGGATCTGCCCAGCCTCTTGCTTCTTGACATTCTACTGCAGCAAGTGCCTTCTGCTGGCACATGCTCCAGGCAGAGTTCAGGAGAGGCCACCATGCTCCCAATGCACAGGACTAGTGAAATAACACGTGTCTAACTGGGCAGTGCTGATGTGGAAAAACTCAAGGGGAGATGCATTAGCAGAAGATGCAGAGGTAAGTGAAAACTCCTCCAGATGCATTCAGAGCCTAAATCTAATCACCTCTTTGGTGCTGACCACACCATGAATGACTGCCAGTTACTGGAGACAAAATACACCCTGCTCCACCTGAGAGTACTGAACCATCCAGCAAATTATTTTTTTCAGGTGAGAAGTGAAGAACATCAAGAAGGATCACAATGGGCTAACTGTGCCAAAGGTAGAAGCTCATTTGTAACCACTGTACCATCACACCAGCTCCCCCCCACCTCCCAACTTAGATGTGCTTCACTCACAGACACAATTTCAGAAACTGCTGTTTCTAAACTATCTGTGAATGCAATACCACAAACACCATTGGTGGTGCTGCTATGGATAGCACTGGAAGTAGCATCACAGTGATATCCAGAGTCCCAGCCACAGGCCAAATTGGGCTGTCTTTTATCCAAGTCAATCCCTACACATTCACAAGAACCAGACTTCCACTCCTAAAGACTTTACAATGTCACCAGAGAAGAAACACGAAAGATATGAGAAAACCTGATTCTCATTTAAGAGATAAAGATCTGAGACAGAGAACCCAAAATCTGCAAGCACTTGCAGATCTTGCTAGCTTTCTTCAAGGCAGAAATCAGTGGCAGTAATTAGATACGTGCAAAAATTCTGAGGGTGGATACTGGGCTTGGGTATCCTGGAACACTACTGAAGTCATGTGAGGTGTTTAGGTCAAGTTTATTCTTACAGGCTCTTAAAACAGTCAGCAGAGAGAAAAAAGGAATCCAACAGAAATATTCATCTGGTATGTCTTCATCTGGTATGTCTGGTGTGGATCAAAAATCTCAGCCATGTATCTCTCCTGTATTTTTGTAAATATATTTTTTTATATCAATCTTATTACGATATTTAGAGAAAATAACATTCCTGTCAGTTTAGTATTCTTATAGCTCAAATGTCTTGGGAGAACAAACTGTTTTAAGGATCTGAAACACTTCAGTAATCCTGCAGAGTGCAGGTCATTCAATAAAGTAAAGCAGCCCATAGTGCACTTAAGCAGAAAACCTCATTGGTTTCAGAACAAATGTTCTGCCTTTAAATAATCTGTGCTCTACTGCCAAAGAAGCCAGCCTCTGAGGTGGAACCACGCATGACTCTTCAGATAGCTGCACTTGTGGAGTGGGTGATTGCACAGAATAATAAAGGATTACAGCGCATGCAGCTCAGGCTTAGTATGTTAAAACTAAAATAAGAGTCAAACCTCTAGTTGCACTGGCAGCCAGCTTGTGCACTAATTTTTTTCCCACCTCCCCACCCAAAACATTATTTTCTGAATTATTGTGGATTACACACACAACAGAAAGGAGATGCATCAGCCACTTGTGAGAAGCAGCCCCCAAGGAAAGAAAAAAACCCAGTAATAAAATATCACACAAGGTTACGTACGAAAAAAGGTGAACTGCGTCACTTTTCTCTCTGATAAAATCCCTCCTATATTTCATAAACTCACGTAGAGTCACCAAGGGGTTTTCAGATATGGTGAACTTGTTATCAGTAGCCCAGGTTTCCATGGCAACCAACACTATCCTGGTGTTAAGTTGTTCTTTATATATCTAGTACATTAACAGAATGAACAAATATATTATGTCAAATAGAACAAAGGTGAGGTTTACCTCTTTTTTGTAATAGCTTGCATTTTTACATAACTAAATATTTACCTTATTCTAGCACACTTTACATTCTTGTAGGTGATTTTATCTCCCTTTAAACCAAAAAACATAAAAACCAAGTAGAACAAAAATTTTAGGCTTAATTCTTTCATCAGTTCTCTTAGCCTTCTTAGTCTACACAGGCAGAGGTACATAGGAAGGAAATGCAATTTTTGAAAAACTACTACATTCCAAATAGTTCAAAGATTTGAAATTAATGGGTCTTTTATAACAGTCAGCTCATCCAATGACATACATGGGCCCTCTTGTGTGAAATAATGATCTATAAAGACATATTTTTCACTGTTATATATGTCTACAGAAGTATTTCAACCCATGCTGGTTGAATCACAAAAAAAGGACCATATTTTCAATGCTGAGTTAACACTCCACACCAAATACTTTCAAGCATTTTGTTCTTCTAGTAATACTTTTTTCAATACTTTTCTGCAGTGAGGTACAAGAGCCAGCAGCTTGTCTGATTTAGCATCATAAATATAATCCACATAGTTCACCTGTATGTCCCTATTCTAACTCATTTAGTCATACATACTGTTTCTGGAGAAATTTTAATGCATTAGAATTTCAGATTGCCTTTTGAGTTTGAAGTTGTCAAAACAGGGATCCTGTGCTAGAAATTGTTGTATCTGAGGTACTCTTTAAAACTCAGACTCAAGGGACCAATCCAGCAGGATCCTTAAATGTTTAAAGCCACAAAATAAAACCCCTCTGATGCTTTGTATTAGACAAAGGCTTTATAGGTGAAGGATTGTGGTTCTAGATGAAAATTTGTAATCTTCACACACATTATATTGTTATACCATGAACTGACAACTCCTGCATCTGTCAGGAGAATCTTATGACTCATCTCACACGTAAAAGAACATATAGTTGAGTGATACTTACTAAATCTGCCATGTTCACAACTGATTTAGCATAGCTGTTGGTATGGCCGACTGACAAGCGGTGTTTTTTACACTGTGAAACAAGCACAGATCAGCAACAGGTACAGATTTCAGAAAAACAAGGTCCATTTCCAAAATACCATGAAGTAAAAAGCAATTATATCCACAATAAAGCCCCTGTACAAGGTTTTTTCTCTTGTGCTGAGTTTAATGCTAATAACCAATAGCAGAAGATTGCTCAGAAATGTACATTACTGATACACTTTACAACAGCTGTTGTCAGGATGTATGAATTCCTCTTTAGAAAGTACCCTAGGATCTTTACTGGAAAATGATATAAGAACAGGAACATTCTGTTACTCTCTTCATCATCATTATTGTTGGTAATTTTAAAATTAATCATAAATGCCAATGCAGAAATTAGCAACAAAAACTTCCATAGCTGAGACTCCTCAAGATGTGTTATCCCAGAAGTGTCTGCATTCGTGTTTTAATCTATCAGCTTCCCTTTTTCTTTCAATTTTCTCTCTTAAGCTGCCCTCTGGTTTTCTTCTTGTATAGTTTCACACTCCTATAATGTCACAGTAACTGGTTCAAACCACATCAGCACTCAGATCCAATGGCACCTCTACTGAAATTTGTAATGCAGTTATAAAAATGGCACTGGAAACAGCTGTCCAGGTAGTCCTATTTGCAGAAAAAAAAAAGTTATGAATGAGCATCATGGGCATGAAAGTCACAGGTATCTCAGAAGAATTTAAGACAAAGTGCATAAGATTTTCAGAAATGTTTCAGCATCTTGTGCCCCATGATGCTTGATTTTGGAATGAAAATTGTCTTTATTTTCTTGAAGTTAGGATCTTTTAGTAGGCAAGAAATTTCCCACAATTGGGGTGCAGGAAAGGCATCCTTTCAAGCAGAATGAGGTGGGAAAAAACACCAAAACCAGGAAGTTAAACTCAGAGCAAATGGTCTTTCCTTCTGACAGGAGAAAATTATTTGGCTTCTTTGATCACTGGTACTTATCTCAGAGCATAAACTCCTAACTAGACCGACTCTTGCAGTAGTTATGATTAGACAAAATTAAGAAACATTGGCCTTGAAGAAAATCTGCCAGAACAGATAGGATCCCAAGAGAAAAGTTGTGGCTTCAGGGCTTTAGGATCAAAAACAGTTACACTGATTTAAGGAATTTTCATCCAATATTATTAGTTTTAATCAAAGAATAAATTACTGTGTTAGCCAAACTGAGCTGGTAGAGTAATACACTAAGGACAGTGGCACACTACTTGTACACTTGTACACTCTCATGTCTATTTTTGCCAGTTCAGGTACTACATGAGAGAATTGCTGCACAATACAGAAGTAGACAAGATTCATAGAAATATTTGGATTTTTAAGCCATAAGGGACCATAAAATGATTCAATGTCACCAGTCAGATGGGCACTAATGGGCTGAACTTTATCCAGTCACTTCAAGAGCAATTCCATTGTTTGTGTTTGAAGCTACCTTTGAACACTGCAAGTGATGGAGAATTTGCCATTTCCTTGGATCTTTCCTTCATTAGGTGATTAATAATATCTTCACTGACATAAATCTGTGCTTTTTCCCACTTGAACAAGTCTAGCTTTTCTTCAATACACTCTCATTATGTCTCTTTCCACTATGTTAAAAACTCCACTGTATTCTCCCAGAGAAAGTACAAAAGTTTAACAAAATAATTTTCACTATGTTGATTGGGATGTATCAAAAGTCTAGTCACTGTTAATCTCCTCATTCTCAACAGCCACTGCACAATTGAAATAACTGCACTATGGCTTGCTGAGTGCCTGTAACTCATAAGACAAATGCTCAGAAAAGCCAGAAAGAAAATCATCAGCTTAAGTCACACTGACATTATTTACTTTCTGATCCTTATCTCTGATCCTCAGGCATAGTTGCATTCTTGGTGAAATTAACTTGCCATAATTCAAAACAAACTTATGGTTAATAAGACCATAATCTCTTTTATTAAGGACATACTGAATGTATTCTGGCCTCATAGTTTTCTTATTGTTATACTCTCTGGATAAATCAAGACAATTTGATGCTAATTGTAAGGTGTTGAAATGTGTCTGTCTTACCATTAGATGATCATTTACAATCATCAACTCAATGTATTTTGTTTCCTCTTCAACTTTACGTGGAATCCGACGAACCTATGGAGAGAATGTAGCTCTAAGAGAGTCTAAGAGAGTGTAACTGGTAACAGACATCTGCACTTAGTGGCTTCCCCACTTTAATATACAGGGAATGAAGTCTCTGTCTAGAATATTTATTTTGAAACAAAATAAAGTGACATAAACCAGCTACTTGTCACTACTGCAACATTAAAAATATATAGATTTTATTATGGGAGTTTCTGATAAAACTATACTCAAAATGAGCAAAAATATTTAATCTACTTTTCCATTTGCAATGCAGCAGTATTTTAAAATTTCTTAACTCATCAGGGAGGCAATGCCCAAGAGAACCTATCAGTGTTTAGCTTACATTAGATATTTCTTTTCGTATTAGCAGTATTGATATAAAGATCTCATGCCAAACCAGCAGAACCAGCAGGACTCCATTTGGACAAATTAACTCAGCAGACATGAAACAAACTCAATGGCACATTCCTTATAAACAAGCATATTGGCACATACCTGCCTTTTCCTTCTTTTGTGTCTTGGCCTTACAACAAAATCCTGTGATGTAGTATTCATCTGCCAGAACTCTAAGCAGAAAACACAGACAAATACATTGAATATTTACAAAACTATAGCCCAGCAATTAGTGACCCTGATGCAACGTGACAGTAGCATGGCATTCCTCAGCACGCCAGCATACGAATGTAGCAACCACTCATTTTTTCAAGTTTCCAGCTAGAGGGGAGGCAAGACTACAGATGCTTCCCAGTAACAGGGCTCTTATTAAAAACTCTACTAGTGATAATCTGGGTCTGTTGAAACAGATGATCTGTGGGTGTCATGCTTCAGAAAGCAGAGCAGATGTTCTATGCCAAAACTTCACCAATACTGGGTGAAATATTATTAGCATAGTGCTTCCATGCAGTGAATCACATTTTTGGGAATTCAGCAGACATTCACAGAGCTCTTGCAACAGCTATCTAAATTAATAAGAAGAGCATGGAAGGCAGAATTAATGCTTTAAGACGATTATATTCACAAAGCAAAATATGTCAGAGTTGGGAGAAACCCTATGAGATTTTGGCAATGCTCACTTACCATTACAATATTCCTCCCTGCTAATCCCTCTGTGTCTTTAACTTCTTAAACCTCTAATCATAAGCATCAAGTAGTTTATTCTTTTGCCAAATCCATTTCACCAAAATCTATTACCAGCCCCTCATGGAAAAGGTCACAATATAAACTAAGCAGAAGACAGCACATGCTCTCAACTTTTCAAATGTCCAAGAAGTAATTTTCTATCTTTGATTTTAGATTCATGGTCCCTGCCTCTCTTTTCCCTATACAAAATAATGCTCTTGCCTTATCTTGTATAAATGTGTTTGTGATTCTCATAACCCCAAGAAGATTTTTCTTTGATTCAAGCAAATCAAATGTTTGAAGTTGCTCAGTTTGTAATACATCTTTCTCCTTTTGCTGCTTTCCCTCTTTTGTGCTCTCTGCAGCTTTGGACATCCTTTCAGTTTCAAGAAATGAAAACTTTTTTCAGTGTTCCTTTTACCAGTCCTGCAGAGAAGTAAATAGTCCTACAGTGTTTCTAGAGCACCCCCATAGTGCTATAGGGTTGATGGAGCTGTGTAAATTAAGGGACTTCCAGTTCACATATCTTTGTACACAACTTCTGCTTGTTTCACAAATTCCTGACCAGCTCAGTTTTGCTGGCGAGACAGGAAGGTTTTTCACAGCTTCACTTCCTGCTGTACATTAATTGTATAATTTCTGCATGAGGTTCAAAAATAAGATGAAAAAGCATGCTGATAGGAATTTGATGGGGCTGCAATATCAGCAAAATCTTAAAACACAAAGCTGAGTTGCCCATCTGACAAGACATTGCCAGGCCCAAGTGATAATCTTAACCAGGAGTGGCAAATTGCTAATAAACCAGGAAAACAAAGCATGACTAACTGGTACTGTCTTGGGCAAATTTGGGACTACAGCATCATTTTGGTATGTGAGGTTAGCAGATATCTTTTCATGGAGCAACCTGGAGAATCACAGGTTCTCTGCTTAAAGGTCGTTATCATGGTTATACCAATGCACTAGAGGACTTTCTTTAGAAAAAAGACCAGGGATAAATTAAATCATACCCAAGATCCTTATTTATTGCCTAAAGACCAGCAGACTCTTGAGCTTGCAATGATGAAAAACTAAATCTTGAAAACCTTTCTACAATGTTTGATTGTTGTGATTGATTTTTGGAAGTACCACAACAAAATTATTATTAGCAGTAGAAAGCACTGTACTGGCATACGCATCATAACTACTCTCATAATTTATCAATTTATATCAAAGCATAATTTTGATTATGCTTTATGTATGTTAATTAGTTTAGACTCTGTTCTAGTGCCACACACCTGGATCTCAACCTGTCATTTTTGGTTTTATAACACACATAAGGAAACTGGTAAAAATAACACTTTTTAATAAATAAAATCATAATTTAGAGTAGATATATATATATATAGGGTGTCCATATAGGTTAACTTTACCAGTAAATGTCATTATTTTACCCACAATCAGAAGTCAGTCATCTCTAAGGGAAAAGATGCAGCCATTAACATTAACACATTAACACACATTAACACTGCCTTATAACTCACAAGATGGATAAATGCACATAGGTTGCATTCACCAGGAATGTTGATAGTTGAGAGAGCCTAGCAGATATTTTGATGGGGATATATTACCTTGAAAAAATGTAATGAAGATTCACAAAATCATAGAATTATCTTGGAAAAGATTGCTAAAAGCAAGTCCACCCACAAACTTAATACTGACAAGTCCCACTAAACCACATTCCTATGTGTTGTATCTACATGTTTTCCATGTGATCCTAAAAGAAAAGGACATTTGTTATGTATTACTTGAAAAATAGCACCTTTGATAACATATTGTTATCTAAAACCATGCCAGGGCATTGTAGATCTCAACAGAGATTGTGAGAAAAACAGTCTAGTAAATACAAAGTCAAATGCTCTAAGCGTGCCAAGTCATCTGTCCAAGCTCCCTTATTTAAAATCCTCATTATTCCTCAGACCATTGCAAAATACAGCACAATAAATTCTTTTCAGCTTGTGGGGTTTTTTTAAATACCCAGGGAGCAAAAGAATGTATAAAGTACATTCTATTGAACTGTGACATAATAGTGTGTGCTTTTACTATCACTTATATTGAGTAATCCCTATAACTTGATTTTTTTCCCTTTGTAACACTAGTATTGAAGCTGGTGATCTATCCAGTTCATTCCTAACGCAGTGGAAATGCTGAGTGGAAATCTTTCCTTACACACACACTCTTCTAAAGATAAGAGAAAAATCTTGGCTTCACAGAAAATCTCCTTAAGCCAGTCAAATTGATAAATTATGAGAGTAGCTTTGATGACATATGCCAGCACAGTGCTTTGTACTGCTAAAAATAATTTTGTTGTAGTACTTCAAAAAATCAATCACAAAAATACTATTAGCAATTAATTGCATATATTATTTGAATGTAAAAAAAGTCAAAACAGCAGTCAGACCTCTCCAGACTGGCAGGGAAGAAGCAGAGATACTGATGGAGTTCTCATCCTCTGGAACTGTGACTATGCATGGAGGATGACTTCCAGACAGAGATAAATTGAGTAATCACAGACAAAGAAAAAAGGTGGGTTTCCTAATGAGGATATATTATTGTACATGTACTGTAATTTTCACTACAAACATCAGAAACACCTTTTCAACCAATTTTACAAAAACAAGTATGGGCATGTGGGAGAGTTGACTGTGAATTAAAGTCCATTTCCCCATACGTGGGATCCTAAACATAAAGTGATGGAAGTTTAGCACTTTGTACCTCTTGTTCACATTACAAATACTTGCATAACTGAGAAGACTATCGCTCTGCAACTGAATTTCCTTTGTAACCTTTTCTACAATCCTGTGATTCTAATTCAATCTAGATGGCAATGCATACCATTATGTCACATGCTGGGCTTTGTACAGCAAAGCCAGCAACTATTTATTATCTACAGTAAAATCAAAACTGTACAAGCATGTCTGGATTTTTGTGGGAAAAACAAATGAACAAAACAAAATGGTGAAGCCCTAGTTTGACTTTTTTTTCATCAAGAAGCTTTGATGGAGGTGAAACTGGGGCATTTACTTGCAATTAATCCCTTTTCATAATTTTAAAAGCAGAAAACAATTTTATCCAAAATCTTGAAAACATAAAATTTCACTATTAGGAAATCTTATAAAACAGCTTATAGATAGTAAGTACAAACACTAGCAATGTCTTAGTTTAACAACCTGAGGCAGATTTATTTTAAATTCAGCATTGGTTGCATTATTTTCAATCTTTTGAATTATATGTTTTCAAGAAAATGTGATAAATGATGCACTTTATTATTTCACCTTACGTTCATTAAATTGCCCTCATTACACTACGATCTCTGCAAGCACAGGCAGTAATCATGGCACATGTGTAAGGTGTGGTACATAGGAAGTTTTGTGACACAGAGGTCAATGCCTCGCAGAAAAGTCATGAGCCTTTTGTGCTCATGTCCCTGCAACAATGCCTCTACCTCGCCTGGGCAATCATCATCACTGGACCCAAAGCACCAGGCTGGGACACTGGTTTTGGTTAGATTCAGACAGATTCCTTCTCTTCAGAACTGAAATTAAGGCAACCCGGCTGCAGGAATTTTTTTTTTTTTTTCTTTTCTCAATCGCTCCCTGAATGATTCTACTCTGCTTAACAACTGGTAAACCTGCACAAACTGTGCTCCAGGGATGGACCCATCTGTGTGCAGTACTCAGCACCCTAAGATCTCACATCCAAATGTTACCATAGGACAAATAGTTAGTAACAAGACGGCCAAACATCTGTAACACTCCTGAAAAATTAGTCTGGAGATGGTTTGCACCAAAATGTCAGTGTCTATGAAGGATAGTTATATTTATCTAGGATATGTGTTGAAGAGCAGGAAAACACATCTGTAAAACTGGCAAATCCTTGACAGAATGGGAATATGTCATAAATACTGCAATTTTAGCTTCAATTAACAAGCCAGCCTCTCAGATGAAAACCAATTTAAAAAAAAAAAACGTTCTGCCTCCACACACAACATGGGCATTCTTCCCTACAAGCGCTTGAAATCACTTCTGCCTCCAAATTCATTTGCACTGAAATGCATGGCCCCTATCATCGCCAGTGCTGTGAAAGATGCTGATCAGACTGCAGATGAGAGTCACTGAACTGCAATGACATTTGGCAACTTCTCGTCTCCCAGACTCATGCCCACTCCATGGACTCACCCTCCTGTATCTCAAAACAGGAAAAACCCATGAAGAGTTATCAACCATCATCAGTATGGTGTTTATTTTCACACCTCTAGGCTGCCTCAGTCCTTTCCTCTCTACAACTATTAGCACATAATCCAGCCCACAGACCACAAGAAACACATATCACAGCATGAAGGTCCAGAAGAGGTTTCATTCATTGGTTTCAGGGTTTTTACATCACTTCAGATTCTGTTCTGTGCTTTCACTGTTTCAAAATGGGGGCTTTTTTCAGTGTTTTTTTATTTACTTGGGTAAAAGAAAGTATATATATATATATATATAATAAAAGAATTTACTCTCAGATGATCTATCAAATACAATCAACAAATTTGGTCTTAGACTAAAACACCCAGTAAGTCATGAATATTAAAAAATCATACCAGATGTCAGGTCAGCTGAAGGAAATTCAAACAACTTGGATTTGTAAACAGAGTGGAAATGGAAGTCATCCTGAAATAGTAAATAATTGTTCACATTACATCAGGAAAAATGAATCCATCTCATGAGATTAAACAGACAATTCCAAAGGTTCTTGTTACCCAACACATACACCAGTGAACATGCAAGTTGCAAGGCACCTTACTCTACATTCTTCTTTTCCCAACTGTAATGAGATGGCCAATGCCACATTTAATCACCTTTTATATCTGAGTGCCTCAAACACTGTGCTGAGCGCACAGAGCTAGGCTTAAATTAAGCTCCCAGAGCTGCTCAGGGAGAGTCAATAAGAGTCCCAGGAGCTGCTGAACTGGAGTCAAGGATGAGCCAGGAGGAGGGTGGTGTAACAAACCCAGAGCAGAAAGTGCCAGAGGAGGGGACTGGGCTCTCACAGGCTTCTGTTGCTGGCTCCAAGGGACCCTCGTCTAGAGCTGCAGTGCTCTACAGTCCAGTGCTACAGAGGACACACACACACAGACACACCACTGCCCCATTTTTGGAGGTCTGGTTTGGTCTGTGAACATGGAGCCTCACATTGGAGGTGAATGAGTTGGGAATGAGGGGATGACTCTTTGGTCCCACAGCCTTATGCCTCCCCTGCACCCTTGGATGACGGTACTCAAAAAACACTGCAGAACTACCGTAATTTCTACTTACATCTGATGTGTAGTTTTCATCTGGTTCAATAAGGTAAGTATGATTTCCATCATAGAACATCCCACTGTCAAGAGCAGGAAATGTAAATACAGATTTAATAAACAAACACTAGTGCAACATGAAAGTAACTTCTTAAAGTAAATACACTTTAAAAATTTAAATATTTGGGAAAGGAAGAGATTTTAATGGTTTCAGGAGCTGAATGCAAATCTGGATTAATCATTTGTTTCTTCACTTCAGAAAGAAAGATTTTTCTCCATCAAATTTCTTCTTTCTTCCACAAACCTCCTCTACAATACATATGAACACAAAATTTAACCAACTAAAAATCCAGTGCAAAGCCCTTGCTCCCATGCAGGGGATATCTACCTGCAACAGATAAATAAGGGACCTGCCTTTAGGAGCACATATTTGGAACATATGCATAACTTTCCCCAAATAAAAATGGTATTGAAATGAATTGAATTATCCTTAGGTTTTAATGGGTTTTTTATTAACTCTTTCCTTAGCATTTCATTTAAAGAAACTGTTGATACAAATATTACTCTGTAAGAGCAGAAAAACAAAGGTTATTTTTTACATCAATAAATTCTCATCTGCAACCAAACCAGAATATTTTATAATTTTGACTTTACTGCAGTGGCATACACACACACGGTTGGAAATAGGCTGTATCAGCATGTCCCTTTCAAAGGGCCACTACTAAGGTGTTTAAGCTTGGCCCTGAATATGAGCTGTAAGTTCAAACTTGACACATAGCACACAACAACAACAGCATGAAAGCAAGATTATTTATTTACTTACGTTACTGTTAAAAACACCCAAACCAAACAGGAATTAAAGCAAAAAAAGCAGATATCTTTGATTTTTTTCTTATGCAGCATTTTTTAATCAGCAAAATGGACATTGACAGAAGTAACCTGAGTTACTGACTGCATATCATATATCAAGTATGAACATAACTCCATATGCATACTTGACCATAACTACGATGCAAAGCTGTTTCACCTTTCAAATTACATGTGCCTATTCTTTAGAAATAAATACTGTCTATACAGTTTAAGCAAAATATTCTAGCATCTGCTGAAGCTTCTTTGCTTGGAAATGAGATGAGATTGGGGAAAATTCTGTAGATCTTCATCAGGAAAAACTTCCTTCCCTCTAATTGCAACTTTAGTTAAGCAGGGTCTGCAGGTTGAAGCTCACTTCTCGTGAGAGTGCTGCTCCCAGCAGCACTGATCTCTGATCAAGCCAGTCAACAGTGACAAGATAAGTCACAGCTGACCTTCAGAGCTGACCTGCCCACTCAAAGAATTCACAGCTCTTTCCCAACCAGCTGCCACAGACCTCGTGCGCTCTGAACAAACCATACGCTCACGGGTGTGTTAAAGAGAAAGCAGAACGTGTCAAGAGCCTGCATTTGGATGGCCTGCACTCTTCAGACAGTCGCACTTGCAGCCGGGACAGCGGAATTCCCGGCAGCGCCGGCAGTTCGTGCGCTCGCCAGCAGCCGGCAGCAGGATCCCAGCCCTGCCCGAGCCGGGCCCGAGCCGTGCCCGAGGTGTGCCCGAGCCGGGCCCGAGCCGGGCCGTGAGGTGTGCCCGAGCCGGGCCCGAGCCGTGCCCGAGGTGTGCCCGAGCCGGGCCCGAGCCGGGCCTGCCGCAGCTCACGGACACCCCGGCAACCGCAAAGCTCCCTCGGGTCAGCTCACAGGGAACTGCTGCCAGTCCCACGGGAAACAAACACAACCAACATCAAAGCAAAACGGCTTGCTCGAATTAAGGCTGCCGAGAAACATTTGTCATTAGCCAAGTCACTAGGACTAAATTTCCATAATTTCAGGTGTTCTGTCTGCCACATGTGATCGATTTAACCAATAAAAGGAAGGACACAAAGCAGACATTACTAAGAGAAAAATGCATAACTTAGGATTTTAAAAACCCAGTATTTTTTCGCACGTATAAAATATTGTGCCATTACTGGCTGAGATAGTAACATGCAACATGCAAAAGAGGAGACTGGCATGACCTTTAGGAATACGAAGCTTGTTATTCCCTTAAAGGCATCTGTTCTGTCTTTTGTACTTCCTAAAACTCATGAAAGCAAAGCTCCTGCCCCACAAACCTTACAGAAGACAATTCCCCTCAGCTACCCTTATTCCAGCAAGATACTCCAAACTGTGTTTGAAGCTAAGGGGCTCTAATTGCCAGTGTGAGTTTCTAGTAATTACTTATCATTTAAAATCAACTGTGTAGGAGCTAGTTGCAATGATGGAAATGCAATGTCAGAGAATGAGTTTAATTCAGCTAAGGAAACATTACTTTCTCATGCAGGATGCTTGAAATACCAGCCTGATTAGAGTAAGCTTGAGTGAAAGCACTCAGCTGAAACTTTATTATATCAGGAAAAAAAAGTGGAGAGAAGGGGAAGGAGACAGGGAAATACCTCTCAAGAGAGAGCTAAATTATACAATGAAAAAAATGCATCATTCATCATGTGACTTTAGAAGGGACCAATTTGGATATCAGGTCATTTAAGAATACAGAGCAGCAGAACAGCCAGTTTTAAGCATAAACTCACAAAAAGAGGGCAGGGAAAGACATATGAGGGCTCTCCTTCTTTCCTGCTTTTCCTCTTAGGAGTTAACAGGGGCCAAGACCTAATGCATCACTGCTAATGGAAGCCATGCAGTGGCTCAGAATGCATTAGGAAGTTACTATTTTTAGGCTCACTGCCCATACTTCAAAGTGGGCTCAAGCTGCTTGGGCTGCACAGCTGTAAATCAGACAAGTGCTGTAAATCATGACAAGTCTTCTGCACGCATTCTCCCATTCATAACAAAGAATATACAACTAGAAAATAAAGACACTAATCAAATAAAAGTACTTATATGACTGATATACAGAATAGTTGTAGATAGACAATAGGCTGAAGAAGATTTCCATCAGCTAAACCCTGATTCCACAGAAAAAGATAAAGCTCACATGATCTCCACACAGGCTCACTTGGTGCCATGACTTTTCAAGCTGATGTCAATCTTAGAAGTGCTCAGATCCTGTAATTCCCAGATGTGACAGGCACTTGGTTGATCTTAAAACCTGATTGGTATCCTTCCATAGTACCAAAAGTAGACAGCCCAAAATCTGTACAATCCATACACAGCTTCATGTAACCTTCAGTTGACAGAGGCTTTAATAATATTTTAAGTAAAATTATGTACTTCAAATAGGAACTATTGCACATCTTCTTCTAGATTTTTGAAGATTTTACTATATGCAAGGTATTACCCCATACACACATATTGAGGCCAGAAGTTCTGTTAACAAAAATGGATAGTGCAAGATAAATTCTAAACTGACTTTTTTTTTTTTTTTTGTAGAGACTAGAAAATAAATAAAGTATACATCATTATAACAACAAGAAAAGAATATAATTTCCAAATAATTTATTGGCATTGTTTTTATTCTTATAGAATGTTTTCAGCTACTTCTACTCTGCTATCTCTATAATAAATTATCTTAAAACAGTACTTGGCCACTGCCATAAGTTCTCAGTTTAGAAAAAAAAAAAGAAATTCTGAAGATTGTTGATTACTTAATATTGGTGACAAACTAATAGGAAAATAAATAGCACTTATTTTACTATATACATGTATTTTTTTACTATAAACAAGTTGATTTTGCTTAAAAGAGTAATAAACAAAGGTCAGTATAAACAAAGCAACAGACTTACTGTAATCCATGGCATGTTGACAAGGCAACAAATGATAAAGGATTTCCTCGAATTTTTCCCTGATAATAGCAATGTTCTCCTCCCTGAAATTTGAAATTGAGACTGTAAATCCTTGGGACATTCCACAGCACCACACTCCATTCTGTCAAAGACTGCTTTTTCACAAACACATTGCCAAGCCATTGACATGCACCATGAATTGACTATCACTCGTAGGCGTGTTCATCCCATCTTCTTTGAGCCTTGGTTTGGGACTTAGACAAACACCATCATCTTGACACTTGAAATACACCAAATACAAATACACCAAATGGCGTATTTCACAATTTCAGTGTGAAATCCCTGACACCCTGAGATGGATTTCAGAGACAAATTACTCCAGAGGTGCTCATCTTTCTTTACTGACTAGGAAAAGAGTTGGAAGTAGGGGGCTTAGACTCAGCATCTGCTCTGCACATGACTACATCAGACAGGATGAACTCTGCTCTGAGGGTAAGGCAATTTCCTTTTTCTGAGGAGAAAGTATGCTAGCAAAATAATAATAATGCTTGATTAGAAAAAAAAATCAAATCAGAAGTAGTCACTAGTGCTCCAATATTAATGGAAACTCTAAGAACAACTTAGTGAAGAAATATAATGAAAATGAATCTTTGCCTCTTCTCTCCTGCAAATAAAATGTATACCTTTCAAATAAAATCCAACAGACTTTACTCAAAAAATTCCCCCTGGTTTCACTGATAAGGATGTAAGTCTTACTGCACATGCAATAAATTTACTCAGTATTTCAAAATATTTGCATGCAAAATTAGAAAAACAATTCAAACATCCCTTAAATTCTCACTGACACCTACTCTTCAGAAGAACTTTACCTATTAGTGTCTCACCAAATTCAGCTATGCTGTAATGCACTAACATTGGTTAAAGAACTATGAAGGAGACTTTTAGTGATTTTCTTTTCTAATAGTATTTATTTGCAAATAATTCTTCCAGCAAATGAATGAATAATCTACCTAGCCTAATGTACCTAGCCCTGTGAATATTTATGCCCATTTACTAGAGGGAGGGAAAGGCATTACAATTACAGCTTTTTCAGAAGACAGCAGTCACTTGCATGATGCATAGCACAGTCATTTTAGACATCTGACATTAAATGCTTTTGGGTTTATTTTTCAAATATGAAAAATATGTTAATCAAGATCAGGCTAAAGGTAGGAAAATGCATAGGCTATGTTGGTAGCTTTGTGTTTTGATCAGGAAATCCTGTCCTGTTTTCTACAAGATGTGGAAACTATTGTTGAAAGCAGCTACAGTGCACGGGTGCCTCTGGTTTGAGGTGCATCCTTAAAAGAGTATAGGAGCCTGTTTTTTGGAGCATGGCTGCTTGCAGGGAAGCAGACTTGATCTCAGCCTGGTCAAATGAAACCCTTCACCTCACTGACCTGCAGAGTAACCTGCATGATGCCCACCATGGGCACCTCTCTGCTCAGATGTCTGAAGGGAAACTGGTGCCACAGGTAGGGTTTGACTCCTTGTCTCACGTTGGTCAGAAGCTCTGGGGCTAACTCATACCAGGCTACCACAAGGTGTGTCTGGCAGCAGCTGTATGAGCCATCACCCCTGGACCAGCCTTTCTCGTGACTACCAAGAACTTGGGACATAGATCAAGTGTCGGTGGAGATTGCTTTAATTTCTGCTTTTTAGCCCTCAATATCCTATGTTAATTTGATTTCAGAGAGAATACATCCTTCTTTGTTTTTCCTGAAATCTTGGTTCATTTTCTCCATTTTATCCTCCTTTTCTGTATGTATTTACTTCCTATATCTTAGCTACTTTTAGCTCTCTTCACTTGAGGAATTTCTTTCTTTCAGTCAGTAGGGTGTCCCCCACTAGAGGATCATGGAACTGCTTAAGACTTTCAGGTCCTTTTGAAATACATGAATAAGAAGTAAACAGAGAGAGACTCCAGTAAGCAAATAACAAAACTAACAATCAAACTATATGGATGATCTAAAACCTTATAAGCAAAAAATATTCTCTAAAGAGAATTCTTGAAGTAGTATTCCTGTAAAAGATATAACTGGAGTAAGTGCATAGATATGGGAATAATACTGAAAAGACTATCAGTAGGGAGTTGTACAGACTTCTAGCTGTGGAAGGAATTTGGAGTAATTACACAAATTGGTTTGTTCTCAGAAAATGTAGTTAATATGTACCAGAAATAGAACCTCAGGCTCCATTAGTTTGCAAAACCATGTCTTTTCAACCAGGAGGAACATTTTTTTCATACTAAGAATCCAGTCTGTGGCTCAAAAGTATGTTTTGATCCTCTGAATGAGAATCAAATAAATGTCCCATGACAGTACCTCCAAATTAATTTATTCTGTAATAAATCCATGGGGAAAAAATTAGGCATACTGATCTAGAAAAGAAAAATATAATAAAAACAGGTCTAAATTCTTGTCTGGGGAAAATACAGTTGAGAAACATAAATTCTATTCTAGTCAAATCAATTCAACTCAACGATCTACAAGAGTTCATGGCAATTCTGGTGGAGATAGAAACACAGCTCTGATCTCAGTCTCAGGAACCAGTTCTTATCATCACAAAACATTCCTTTCTATATATTAACATCGGGGAGATTTTTTTCTATGTATGTGCTTATGTTCCTATCATAAGTCACGTCAAACCAGTCAATAAAATTAACTTAGACTAATAAATTTATTTTCACTTCTTTAAATGAAGATAGCTTTTTTTCCCAAGTAATTGATGCATTAGATTATCTGAGGTGATTAGAGCATGGTGCTAATAACACCAAGGTTCTGGGTTTGAACCTTGTATGGGTACTTAAAGCTACAAATTCTGAGAATAGAAGTGTTCAGGAAACCACTAGATGTGGCACTCATGACCATGCTCTAGACATGGTGGTGTCTGGTCAAAGGTTAGACTTAAAGAACTTGGAAGTAATTTCCAATCTCAATGAGTTTATGATTCTGTGGTTCTGTACTTAGAGTAAGAACACATGAAGGGACTCTACAGGGCAAGGTTTTTTCAAGCACCTGCAATTTTGGGAAAGAAGTTTACTGTTGTTGCTTCACTATATTGCTGAGGCTGAAATTTTGCTGGGTCTGACATGTACTAAAGCTGCTTTATAGCAGGTACTGCCATAAAATACACTGTATCAGAGGAGAAATCACAGTATGTGAGAGACCCAAGACCACCAAACACTAAATATAATTATCATATCTATCTTCTTTTTTATCTATCTGCTCTTGGAAACACTCCCTGAAGGACTGGGGCTGTCTCTCTTATCTACTGGTATCTTTAGGAGTGAGATAAAAGCTGAAAAAAAGAATCTTCAATTTTTTCCTAAAAATATTCTGGTCTCATATAATAATTACAACTTCCCTTAAGAGCTGAAATTAGCACCAGTTACAGTTCAGTCCAGAACACCAAGGGTCTTTTGTGAAGAGCTGTTGGCTTCCTGTAGCTAACAGAGCCTCTCTGTTCTCTCACAAGCAATGATTGCCCATCTCAGCAAATCAAACCTCCACACTGGCCTTTGCCAGCTCCTGGGGAATGGCTCAGTGTAAGATGAGAGGAAAGCAGACTGCTCTTTGACCATATGCCAGCCATAAGTCTGAGCAGCACATTTACCCACCTCTCCTCTAAAACTGAAATTGCTCACTCTAAAGTCTGGGAGAAAATTAGGCTAAATCTCATCTCCTATGAGACAAGGTCAGCCTGATGACATTGGCTGTGACACAAACCTGCAACAAACACAGGCAGACATTATGCCATATCTAAAGGCAAGCTGATTCTACAGTGGAGAGAAGTTCAACATTTTTGCCTCCACAAGGCACACAGCCACTGTTCATGCTGTAGTTTGCACTACATAAGGCAAATTTTCTTCCAATGCCCATAGCACTCTGTTGTCCATGTCCTTGGATCAGTAAGTTATCCTTCCTGCACAAACCTTCTCAACATGAGGGACAACCTACTAGTGATGTCAGAGGGCAGAACAGAAAATACAGATTTTTAGCTAGAAGTTTATTGATTTGGATAGATAAAAATGTAGTAACATCCTACAAAAAATTAAAAAATAAAACCCAGAATGATCCCAGGATCAATTAAAACAAGTTAATCGTTATGACAGTTCTCAGTTCTTAAGGTATCCTTCATCTTGATGCTTAAGTTGCATAATTATAGCAAAATCCTGAATTAGGGCTATTTACCCTGTGCACTGCTACAGTTCATCTCTAACCAGATGCAACCCTTTTGCTCATGTCACTACAAGTCTTCTAGCAACCTGTTGGGTATGTATTGTGGCAAAGATACTAAAAAATGGTAAGACACAGATGTCAGCAATGCAAATAAAATCTGTACACATTTTTATCCTTTAAGATAGTTTGTCCCTGCTTTGAGAGGCATCAGCTGCTGAGCAGACACAAAAGAGATGAAAAACACATTAACCAATACTAATAAAAAAGGGTGAAATATGTAAAGCGAAAGAACAGCCCCACCAGTCGTTAATGGCAGCAGCTCACTCTTGTTTGCAGTCACAGTGCAGAAAGCATCTCCTCACCATACACTGGCAGGGTTTGTTACCACCTCAGAGACACTATGACCTTCCCAGGGGAGGAAACTAAGGATGCACATTCATCTGCTTTCTACATCGGATATCCATGTAAGCCATTTTCTGCAATTAAGAGAGGTGCTGACCGGTTAAACTCATGCGACAGTCAGGCACTGACCTTAAAATTAATACCTTCCTTCTCCTCCATATTCCCATTTTAATCCAAAGGAAAGGGGATTTCTGGTTTAACTCAAATCCTAGTAACATATCTCCTTCTTTCCTTGCAGCAGAAAGCTCCCAAAAGGCCAGCTAAGGTTCAAGCCACCATTCTGTGAATGGTAGATAATGATTAGCTGTCAGATTAGCTGTTTAAAGAGCTACCCATTGTGGGGCCACTAGTTACAAAAATTCATAACTAAGGCTGCATGATCAACAGAAAAAGGAAAAGAAAATACTCCCTCGTTCCTGACTTCTGTGACAGAAAACAACTTGTTATGAATGGGTTTCTATTAGTAAATAGGAGAGTCAGAATGGCACTTCAACCTGGTAACTGCAAGGAGAGAAAACATTTTTTAATTGACACGTACTTCAGCAATTGGCAGGATCTCTGCTGCAGGGCTGTGCTGAGCTCTGAGTTCAGCTCTTACTCAGCTCAGTAACAACGCCAGGGACCTGGCAGTACCTCTTTGCAGAGTAGTTTCTGGACTGCAGACGCCTGACAGCCAAATGTTCTGAAATTGTGAAGGGTGCCCTCCTTCGTAGGAGGATGGCTATCACATGTGCTCATACAGCTCAGAGCCAACATGCTGTAGTGACATTAGATTACAACGCTCTTTCATATTCTGAAATCAGAGATATGGATTCCAAAATTAGGATAAGGCACAGTCACTGCTAAGCCTTCTCCATAAAATGCCCATGTTTGAAGACTGTTGGCAGCACTTAACAAACAGAAACACACGTGTATGTGACAGGATCCTGCACGCAGGCGACTCGCTCCAACAGCCATCAGTGACTCACAGCAGGAGCCTTCAGCAGATGGCACAAGATATCAGCCCAGCTTCTCAGTTCAGAGGCCAAATGAGGGTTGTGTTTACTGCCCAGCAGCTATGAGAGAAGATGCTCCACAAAACACTGCAGGGTGTGGACAGAGAGCTCATGCCAACGCAACACCATCTGCTCTGGAAGCTGCCTTGGCATCTGCTTGAGAAACAGACTCTTGACTTGCCTTGCTTTACCTTGGTGTTAGGGAAAATTATTTTTTATTATCAGCTTCCAGGCAAAGATGAGGCAGAGCAGAAAAGGTTACCTTTTCCTGCCTACTCTGTTGCTGTCTTTAAGACAGCTCTTGTAGCAGTGGCTGGTGTCTCTTAGTCGTGCCATACAAGTAATTTAAATGACAGTCATTTTGCCCCACTCCTGCAGTTCTGTTGCAGGGAAATGGAAGCAAAAATTTTAAGGGACAGGGTGAGAATTCCTTATAATCTACACATTCTAGTCTGCCACATCAGCTCACCAGCCTACCCCAAGTCTGAAACCGAGGTGTAAGAACATGATTGACAAGATTACTATAAACATAACACAACACCTACATGGATACTAATCAGTCAGCAGGAAGTAGGACATAAAGTTCTGAGGAAAACAGAAAACAATACAACTCTCGTATCCTTATTGGCTCATTATTTCTGAATGACAGAATTTTCTCTTTAAATGAAAGTTCACAGAGCTTGAGGTTGTGTCTAGAAACATTAACCTACTGTTTATAATACAGTGCCAGTTTGGTATCCATAGGGAACAAGACATATCCTAGACATGTGTAGGCAAAGCTACTTACAGAAGTCAAGATGAAGAAAGTAAAGATGTCAAGCTAAAGCACACTGAAGCCTTGCATGGCAGCACTCCTTCAGAAGTACAAAAGCTTCTGTTTTCTTAGCTTAATTCCCCCTCAAAGGGATTAAGTTAAATCCAAAAAGATACTTTTTTTTTTTTTTTTTTAATAAGGGCATCTACAAAGTGCTTTTATGTTCTTTAATGTTATAGCAGTAATTAATTTCTCTTAGCCATACTCAGTCCTAGTATGGTCTGAGATTACAGAACACTTGGTTGCTACCACTCTCTGGCTATGGATGCCCTATGTTGCTGCAGCTCATGGAAAATAACACGAGGTGCACAAAGTCAGGCAAGATTTTTCTGCAAGTTCAAGCTGTCCTCCTTCTGGAACAAGAGAAAACTGCGGCAGAGTACTCAAGAGGTGACTCCTGATGGTCACACAGTCGCCTGACTTGTCACTTCAGCAGAGCCACCCACCACCATCACTGGGGCCAACATCCACAGTGAAATGTACTTTTTAAGCTCTGGAAGACTTTCACTTTCTGACATTTTCCCCCTGCAGAACTAGCTAAACCCACAGGAAAGAAAAGGGAGACAAGATAATTAAACCTGCAAAATCCTACATGAATAATGATCTGGGATTCATTCTAGTGTAGTATATTCAAAACCATGACCTGGAAATGACTTCTATAATGGAAAGCTGTTACTTTCAATTTTCTCCTCCTCAGCAGCAGGATGTATGTAAAAAGTAAGCTAGTAATAACAGGGAAATAATCAGATATTTTAAAAAAGCTACTGTAAATGTACATTAAAAGTGCCAGCCTGCAGGATCATTAGGTCAGGCAAATGCACTATATATGAGGGTTGATTACCTTGCCCTAGTATCCCATAGAGGATACTAGATTTTCTAAATCCCAAAAGGCTTGCTTCCAGAATTCAAACGAAACTACAACAGGAAAATGAAATATTTCTCAATGCCTATTGACTTAGTGTGACAGTATGACACTACCAAAAAAAAAGAAAAATATGCCCAGAGTAACTAAAAACACAGTGAAATTAAAAAAAAAAAAATTTGTCAACTCTTCATCAAGACACATACAGTAACATCAATTCCAGTCAAAACCTAGAAGAAGTAATTTGACTGGTATACCCTGGGACCACAGTCTGTTTCCATCCTGCCATTCCTGTTCCATTACTACACTCTAATCTTCCCCTTCTTGTGGAACTTTCAATTTAGGAACTTTCATTGTACTGTACAAACACCTATAATGAGTCCCAAAGTGTAAGAAGTTGCCATTTGTTCTATTTGGCTTTTATTTACTCCATTGGCCAAAAGAAGTCAGTTCTCCAGCTGATCCTTCTGTGCACTGTAATGCTTCTCAGTTTTGCACTGTTGGCAAATATCGTTAATATTCACATACTTTTTTTAACATAAGTCATTAATGAAAACATTTGATGAGAGCACTGTGAAGATCCACCTGCTAAACAGTGTCAGACTCACAGACTCCCAGTCAGCTCTTCTTCAGTTAGTTTACTGCTATCACTAAAAAGCAGATTATGGCCTAGATTTTTTAGTGATTTGCCATGAGGGCAACAGAGCTCAGTTGAGGGCATAAGAGAGAGGAGATCTGACAACATTACAGTAACCCTTATTGAAAGTCTTATCTCAAATAAGATAGAGAATGATTTTTTTGATAACAGCTTCTCTAGTCTCTGGACGCAGCCAAAAAAGCTCTGCCAGAATCAGGCATATATAATTCCTGCATTATTTATGATTTGTTTCTTTTCAGTTTTCATCAGCAGGTTGTGCAAGTTTAAGGTACATGCAGACAGAGCTCCCCACCAGCCCCAGGCTCCAGCCTCCCAGGGCTGAGTCTTCCTGCACTCCCATCTCATCCTCTGGCAGCCCAACTGGAAACTTTTCTTTTCAGCAGAAAATTTATTCCCTTTAGAAAAGCCTGTTTAGCATACAGGCTTCCCTGGCAACTGAAATACCTTCCTCTTTGGCTACAAAATGGTGAGTTACCAAAACCTGAAGAATAATAAGAGATTTTTCTCAGACAGGGAGTGCCCTAACTGAGAGATGATGGTTAGAAGCACATTGCTGTAAGACAAGAAATATAACAGTCAATTATTAAAATGATCTGCTCACTGGTTAAGTGTTTAATCTGGCTGCACCACAAATTATTGTAGACTTATGATCAGTTTGTACCTGTGGAGATAACAATGTTGGAGTGCTACTTGGGATAAGGTTTCATCAAACACAGGCACAGATGCACACTGCCCTTGGCCATGGGACTGTACCCTAATAACTGCTCAAGCAGACCAGATTTGAAGGAGAAAGTTTAACAGGAAAAGCAATAGCTACCATATCAAAGGTATTCAGACTCCTCTAGTCTTTCAATATTTTAATATTTTTCTCCCTTATATATAATTTTTCCTTAAAAAGGTCATTTAAAGAGTCCTTCAAATACACATCATGGCACACACTAGCCAAAGCTTTAAGCACAGCAAGAACAGTAATTTTCCCCTCTTTTAATGCAGAAGCATTAAAATAGCTGTAAGCTACAATAAGTCATCTTGCACACACTACTAGTAAAACAATGCACACAACATAATGACTATTTTTGCATGCTAACAGCTCTGCTTTGCTGTGCAGCATTAAAATGCATTTGCTCCGAATGCCCCATACCTGCCATTGGCCAAATAGAGTGATGGTCCCTCTGCTGGGGCCCCCCAGAACAAGAGGCTGTGCTGGGGCACCCCAGCTGGACAGGATGGCTGGGGATGCTTTGAAGAAAGCCCAGCAGGCAGGGTCTGAGCACTGCAGGGCTCAGCAGTAGGGCTAGCACAGCTTGGGACACAGCTACTCTGCAGTCCTCACCCACAGGACAAACCTGGCTAAAGCTCCTCTGTTACTGCTACAGCAGAGAAAAACAGTACCCAGCATTTGATATGTCTCCATTCATGTTGTTTGATGCTATCATATGAACATGCTGTGAGGCTGAAGCAAAAAGCAGTGGTTTATGCTGTAAGCACTCTCACTGTAATTTTGTGCCCATAATGCACATGCTGCGTATACACCACCACACTAAAAAATTTCAGACTTTAAGGACTGCCTACAAAATATAGTTCCTTCTAGTCATATTTAAACATGCCATCAAAATTTTCTGGTTTTTATCTACCACATCTCTACCTGTACAAGTTTTCTGACTGAATTATTTTCACGGCTCAATTTTTTCCAGAAAGCAATTTCCTCAGAACTCGTAGAAGTCTCCATTGTTTTGGGAGAATACAAGCAGAAACATTTATTTCTACACACTCTGAAGAGAAAAACTGAAACATTTTATTGAGAAAATATCACTGAATAGATATCAGTTGCTCCTTTTGAGAGTGAAAAATCCAGTGATGTGAATTACTCAGCACTGTAGCTGTTTTTTGCCTTTCATCTCACTGTCAGCATCAGTGACAGAATGACAACCAAAAAAAAGGCGAGAAAGAGAGATAAAAGGACACAGAGATATATTGCAACCACATTAGGTATACACAGGCTAAGTACTGATGTGCTATGAGCATAGGATGGTCTGGAATGACACAATCAGGAAGAAGCAATGCCAAGAAGGGTTTTTCTCTTTCTTATTAATTGATTATTCTCTTTGCTACCAGAGGGAATTTAGGCCAACACTGCCGCTTTCCCAGTAGAGATATGATGTACAGTAAAGGAGGGTGTGGGGGAAGCACTGAAATAATTCAAACATCTACCTCCTTTTGTTTTTCTTAGGCATTGCACACTACTGCTGGTTTAATAAGAATGTCTTAGGTGCTGCCTAACTGTGCCAAATTAACAAGAAGCCTCTCCTCTGCAGCAGCTAAATGCTGGCACCCTTCAAAAACATGTGTAATATGTTTCACCTTCACAATGGCCTAATGTATTATTTATTATGCAGAAATTAAATGTAATGTAACTTCTTATGATAAAAACATATGTTAAACTGAGCAGTCTTCTCAGAGTAAAAATCCCTTTGCTATTAAGAAGTGGTATTTTTTTACAGTATAAACATTTCTCCCTTCCCTTGCCCTCCTCTCCTCTTTGAAGCATCCTCAGTAATGGCAGAAGATCCATATGTATTTTACAGCACAGGAAGTTTTACTGGGAGAGAAGGAGAGGGGGAGGAGTGGAAAAAGTAGTCATCAACTCCAAATCGCTTATGAGCCGACGCAGGATCCGCTTTCCAGACACATTCCCAAACTGCTGCATGTAGGTACAGCTGCCTTCACACAGTGCCTCAGAGCTCCTGTCTTCTCCCACACTGCACAGCAGCAGCACCCGTGATCTGCGTGTCTGTGCAGCCTTCTTGCACAGGGAAATGCAAGGAGGAATCTGTAAGTGCCTTAAAATACACCTCTCCAGTAAGAAAGCCAAGAGCAGAGGAAGCCATTGCACTGTATGAGCAGGCTTGCTCAAAGCCTGCAGCTGGCAGTGCATGGCAGATGGACATTTTCTTTCTCTCACCATTTCTCCCACCAGAGCAGCACGAGAGATGTTGCCAGGCCGCCTCTGTCTCTGCCTACAGCCCAAGATAAATTGCACAGAGGTGGGTGAAGAGCAGCCTGTTGAAGCAACTGATAGAAACCTGTCTCCTTTCTGAAATACCTCTTCAGCTTCTGCTTAGGAATATGCTGCACAGCTGAGTGCATATTTTGTGATTTATTCATAAGTGACACCCTTTTACTAGCTATTTTTAAATAAGTATCTAAACAATCTGCATAATCCCTAAAATCTAGTATATTAATTATGTTACCAGTTATGGTGAACAATTCCCACAGTAATCAAAGGTAATAAATCACCGTCATGGAAATTTCTTGTAGTTGCAATAAGATTTTGAAAACATTTGATGTAAAACCAAAGCCCAGTTTCTCAAATGCAAACAGATTCTGCCAGTCTTTTCAGAAATTGTTCAACAGACAAACAAAGCTCTCAAATGAACTTACAGGTGCTCTGAAAAATACTGACTGGTCAGAGGAAACCAGATTTATTTTTAAACAGCTATTGAATACTGAAATGAAATACTGAAATCTGAACTTTTATGAAAATGTTCCCATGACTGTGGCCACAGGCTCTTCTGACATTTTGTCACAGCAGCTGCTTCCCTCCCTGCCACACTCTCAGATGCAACAAAACAAGCAAAAACCTTACATCCCCTTTCCCAGCATGCTTCCATATCACTGCTGCCTGCAAAACTCCTGCAGCAGAGGACCCCACCTGTCCAGCCTGGCCACCCCTGCACCCTTGCCCATGGGTATGCAAAGTACAGGGCAGCATGGGGAGGGAAACTCACCACTCCAGCAGCAAGCCCTCTCCTTTGTAGTACAGTCTTTGCAGCCCCTTTCACTCCCAGTTCAGCTCACCTCAAGCATCAAGCTCAATGCAGCAATGATAGCTCTCTACTTAAAGCATATTTGAGAATACTGAGCAAGGCAGTGACAGCCATCCCTGAAGGTATACCCTGACCCTGGCTCAGCTCCTAAATGAAGGGGAAATAATCTCTGTGACCCTTGAGGCTGTGAGCTGTTTTGCCCAGAACATTTTCTGACCCTTCCTCTGATCCTCCCATCATTTTCCCATTCAATTAAACAGTATCTAGATATGAAAAGCTGTTGATTTCAAACATTTCCTTGCTTGATTAAGGCTTGCTCATCAGGAACAATTCAGTGACAGGGCTTGGATGGATTAATTTAGCTAACTTGCATATATATCTTAATGCAGACAAATGGGTTGTTTTGTTCTTACTAATATCAGCTATTATCTTTTATTTCTGCTTTGACTCATATTCTGAACTTCAGTCAAGCAACACTTCTTGACTGCAGAGCAGAGCTGACTGAGAAATTAGTCTTTACAATTTAATAGATCACGTATGTGTTTGCCTCAGTCTGATAATGTATGCAGACTATTATCTTGATAACAGTGGAAGAGCAGACTTCCTATTTGCAAATGACAGAAGGGAATAAACCAAAGGAAACTTGCATCTTCAGCTATCCAGTAGCTAAAGGACTGCTTTTCCCACTTCCATTTCCACTTTCATGCTGCAGAGATTTGTTTTGAAGTATTTAGGTGGTCTCAGATTTAGCAAAATTATTTAGAGAATTTCTTTTAATAAAGTGTAAACTTTGAACAAAATTTTACCTAGTATTTACTTGCAGGGCAAATTTAGAGTTTCCATTTTGTACCACATATAATACATTTCTGAACATTCTATGTAATCTACAGCAATTGATACAAAAATTATAGCTGACATCTACAAAATAAGTCCTAACAAATAGAGGGTCCTCAAGAAAAATCTCCAATGTTGCATGCAAACAAAACACTTCTGCAAAGGCTATGGGACATTTCACACAAGACAACAGCAATATACAGCATCTTGTAGTCACCATGCCAACAAACACACAGAAAAAGAAACACACAGCTGGTGACCAGGTATTTGGAAATATTATACAATAAATATTGCTATTTTCAAATTTACAAAGAAGCTCATAACAAACCAAAAAAATTGAGGTTTAGTACAATGAGAAATGCTATCTACTAAAAGAAAAATATTTTCTTCAATAGATATCAAAAGTAAAGTACACTTATTAGCAAAAAGAACTACTATGAATACATTTTGATAGAAACATTAATGTACTAAATTTGACAATGAAGTGTATTTTCCCTGTTTAAAGCTGAAAGTTAGAAAACATGAAACATGCTTGCCTCAGAATAGTAAAACAAATCACGTGAAAAATCAGTTATCCCTCTTTTCACAAAAACGTGAGTTTTCATGAACAGCAAAAGACAAACAAATTAAAAAAGAAAAGCATAAAAAGGAAATTCTTACTTTAACTTCCACTGTCTTCCCACCTTGCTCGATATGCCTCTCAAGATATTCAGAAGACAGCAGGTCACTGCATGAAAAAAAAAAAAGAACCATAAGCTTCGCGCGTGTGTTCTTGTACTCCCTCTCAGCAAGCACCGATTAAACAATTACATTTGAAAAGGGCAAAATCTGCGGGATACTTTTCCTAAAATTTTCATAAAAATCACTGAAACAACCATCTCCAGTGGAGTTACACAGTGCATGGGACACACAGACTTTTAACAGCCAAAAGTGGGACAAGGAAGGCTGGGGAGTTTCTCCGTGGAAGGTCCAAAATCAACCACTGACACTGATTGTAATTGAAGAGACTTTCCTATTTGCTGCTAAAAGTGAACAGCATGGAAGTGAGGTGAACTTCAAAAAAAGCAAAAAAGCAGAAGGATGGGAAACAAGGTGGAATCTGAGGGAAAACAGCAGCTGTGTTGACCGGCTTCAGAGGACACAATGGCACAACAATGGCATGACCTTGTCAGACCAACATGGTGAGCTCAGGTCCACACTGCCTGGGCAGGCAAAGCCCTGGGCCCCAGGAGCTGCAGCCCAGGCAGGCTCACAGCACGTGTGTACATATCCCTGGGAGCCCTGCAGCTTTAGCAATGCCAGAGGAAAAGGCTTGGGGCAATAACAATCCCAGCCTCCAAGTACACAAGGACTTGGAACAAACACCAAGGAGAAAAAACAATCAGACCTGAGGCAAACATATATAAATTAAATGTAGGCTGTATTTACTAATGCTAAACCAGTCAAATTATCTTCCTCATAGTTATTTTCTAGTAAGGCAAACCACAGAATCACAGAATTGGTAAGATTGGAAGAGACCACATTATCTACATAAATTTCACTAAGCATGTTCAAAGACTACAAAATTTTACTGAGATTAAATCAGTATAAAATCTTGCTCTTGTTCCACCTCAGTGGCAATTAAGCTGGAAAAGATGACGAATTGGTAAAGAAAACCTTACAAGAGGCAGGGTGGCCACTGGGGCAGGAGACAGTGAGCACACACCTGCTCAGCAGAAGAGGCAAAAATTTAGTATTTGTCCTTCAAACAGCAAAACACCTGAGCTTAGACATGAACTGACCTGATGAGGGAGGGCAGGAACAGCAGAGCAGGACCCAGAGTAGTGGCTGCTCAGCTTTCCACAGCTTCACCCTGGCCAAACAGGCAGCAGGACCATGGACATTTTTGCTCAGAGACATTGGTGACTGCCCTGAGTGAGCTCCAAACAGTATGGAAGTATGGGTCCTCCAATATCAACCCTAAAAACTGCCAGCTTGGTATTTGCATTAATTACCCAAGCACAAAACCCAGGAGCATTCCAATGAGATATGCTGATAACATTAAATTGGCAAGCATGGGAAAAAAAGATTGAAAAAACTCCCACAGGAAAGACCTGGATGATCTTCAGGATTGGTTATTAGAAACAGGATCAAATTCAATTGTACAACAGCAAATTTATGCACTTAAGGGCTGAAGGGAATTTCTTTTACTTTTTTTTTGAGGGTCTGGTTTATAAGGAAAAGAGACATGACCACACCAGTTTCTGGCAAAATGATTTGGCAGATCAATAGAACATCTTCCTGGAAAACACAACTGTCATCCCAGAATACATCAAGAAGATGTATTTCCAGTCAAACTGAGGTATGATTAATATCACTGCCCAAAGGAGACCTCTTTTCAAACACTGCAGACAGGTACTGGACAGCTTTGCTTACAAAGTTGCATTACCTGGAAACACTGAGAGGCTCCTGAAGTCTAGCAAAAATTGAGTTGTGAAGGAATGTGAATACATCACAGTTTATAAGCACAGGAGCAACTAATCAGGCTGCAGAAGATACTGGCAAAATGTCAAAGATATAAGGACTGTCAATGAGTCAATGAAAATTGGATATTAAAAAAAATCCTTTGTATCTAAGCGTAAGGGACTGAGGCAAGAAAACGAGGGATGCTGAGAAATTTCTGAATGGGAGCATTGGTGGGACAATTGTCCATGGATGTGGGGTTTCCTCTGACTCAGTGAGCTCACAGCTGGTCCCTGCTGAAAGCAGAAATCTCAACATCCCCCCCAGGAGCAAGCACTGAACCCACCTTGTGTCCGCATAAACACTCTTGGTGTCAGCACTGCCACTTCTCAAGGGACATTTGGGAGGGGTCAACAAAACCATGTTTTTGCTGCATTAGGTAGCTGAAATCCCTTGACAAGAGGTGCAATCAGCTCCAGAGCTGATGCAAAGGAGGGAATGAGCAGCTCTCAATAAGGGTGAAAGAAAGAGTGAGTGACTCCCTTGGCCACTGCAGAACCAGCAGGAACCCCCTTAATTCTGGTCAATATCTATACTGATGCTTGGCACAGCTGCCTGCAGATGACCCATTATTGAGGAGCAGCTAAAAGAGATGCTGTTGAGTTACTGATTCCAATACTCTGATTCTTCTTAGAAGTGAATATTAAATATTTAGGATACTCATGCCCCGAGGGAAACTCAAAGACTTCAATAAGGTCTTGTATGCATTTTCCAGATTTAGTAATTTAGACATATGCTCTCTTAAAATGTACTTAATTTAGTTTGCTGAAGTTAGTTATATAGTTTCCCAGCATCCACTACACTCTTTCAGCAAAAGTTTATGCTTCCATAACTTTAATAAAGATTCCTTTATAGCTTAGGGCTCTACTTCCACTCTTCATTATTTCAGGGGAACTCAGTTAAACTAATATCCTCCTTCTTATCAGATGGACACAAAGGTTTTCGTGCCAAGAAAGATGCAAGAGATTATAAATGTAAGATAGTGAAGTATATAGTACAAAGCCTGAGATCAAACAGAATGGCTTAACTCAGGGAGACTTTACAGTTGTATTCGGAGGGATGACAAGGAGAAACACAGGTTCTTCTCATGTGGGTCTAACAAAATTTCTGCTTTTTAAAAGACACTGCTGTGAATGTTTTAATGTTCTGAAAGATCATATGCTATGTTCTCAAAAACCTGAAAATTGTGTCTGGCATGAGAAAAAAAAGCCATTGATCATTCTCTGCCTCATACAACATAAGAATTAGAAGGTAACAAAAGAGGTCAGTAAGCTCAAAACTAATTAAAAAGAACCTTTTCTGGCATAGCTGCTGATTACAATGTCCAACATATTGCAGGAAAGCAGTAAATACTAGGAGTTTGTACTGGTTCAAGTTGGGAATGGGTGCAACTGGGAGCTGCCAAACACACAGACACTGTACCTAACTCAAAGTGTTGAGTCTGGAAAAGACTTGGGAGAAGCCTCATACACGCTTGCTCAGCTTTTCCACTTTTCCCTGACCATTGGCCCTGGGCTACTGGGACTGGTCAGTTGCCCAAGCATCCCTCTGACCTGGCCTGGGCTGCTCTGCCTGCACCTTGGAAGGGTCCTGTTTCTCCTCAGGGTTACACAGTGTCCTGTGGCATCCAGCTCCAGGGTTGCTGATGGTCAGTCATGGCAGGATATATCTGAGAATACTTTATCAGCAGAAAAACCCATAAATGAAGTCATGTTAGGCTTTATTATTATGATTCACAGCACTGAAAATATCATAAAACCCACAACACTCTTGTAGATCCAATAACACAACCAATGCTATTAAAAACTGACCTACAAACTAACCATTATACACAATCTTAAAAACTCAGACCAAAAGTTATCACCTCCTAGGTGGAGTCATGTTTCATCTGCATTATTGGTACAGGCACAGAACTGCATAATTTTAAGAGAAGGTCTTCATTTAAAACAAACAAAAATCTAGATTAAAACACTTGCAAAACAGGATTAAAATTATTTAAGCGAGAGAAGACAGTCAGCATTAAAACAATATGCATTTCAACATAAATAAATAAACATTTTCCTATGGTAGCAATTAAACAGCAACAATTTAACGTGCCTGCTGATCTATCCTAGAAACCATCTTTGTCAGCTTAAGTGGTAGTTTTAGTATTAATTATAAATAAAACTGGCATGTCAAAGAAAAAAAAAAAAAGACTGTGAAAAAACATCTTAGAAACAGAAGGGATGGAAAAATCACACAGAAAAAACACCAACACTATAACTGACAATATTGCAGAATGAGATTTTCAAAAATATTTGCTGAGGAAAAAAATTTGAAAAGGCATGGCAAAAACCTGCATACTTTAAGACCTAAAAATAAAATATTTCACAAGAAAAAAAAGCACATGTGATCTGTTGCTTTTAAAAGGAAATACACTGCTACACTAATAATGGCAATTTTGCTGTCAGAGGTCTGTTATTTCAGCATACACAAATTAACTAGTGTCATTTTGTTTACAGCAGCAGCATTTCTGAAGGATTACCTAAAGTCCATATGAGCCTATCCCATACAGACTCAATAGCATAAGGGCTAGAACAAAAAAATGAGCAAGCTCCTCTTTGCTCTTCCAATCTTCCCAGTCACAACAGTGCACAAGAGGCAGAAGCTGGGCGAATTTTATTACAGAATAGGCTCCCAACTAAGGAAATTACCCTTGTCCAAGATGATGCATATACATGCACTTCAATTCTACCTTGAATCAAGGGTTTACCAAAACAAAGCTGGGATTGGGAATCCAGGAAAACAGATTAGCTTTGGATATAGATGCGTTCCCCAGCAGAAAAAGGCTGCTTCAGGAAGAAAAAGTGGTTAAAAAAGAGAAAAGAGGACAGAATAGGTCAAGTGTTTAAATAAGCAGAAAGAAAAAACAAGAGATTACAAAGTACTTAAAGTCAGAAGAAGAAAAAGCAGTAAAGATTTTTAAAAAGGAAGAGGTTTGCATTTGAAATTGAGAAAACCCTGAGAATTATCCCTGTAAATTCAATAGAAACTTTCACTTTCAAACAGAGAAGAAAAAATGCTTATCGCCAGCTTCTGAACAAAAATTAACTCTCCAGATTTAAGAGACTGAAATGCCTAACAGCCATGGAAGAAAAAGAGCAGAAATTATAGGGTTCCATAGGAAGAATTACAAAGCTAAGAAAGGTAGAAATAAAGAGAGTTCATAAACATAGTACTATAATGTATCTTTGTCAGCATCAGTGCTAGAAACAAAAGAAATTACTGGATTCATGACAATTTGGAATTATTGCTGCATCTCCTTGAACACTGTAGAAATTCTTTATCATTTATTCACCCTCATTTGTCTCTACAACTCTCCATTATGTACACCTGAAATTTCAGACTAAATATGGTGCCAGACAAGGACATCAAATGAGAGATCTGAGGGAAGATGCATTATTGAAAAGGAAGACAAGATCTTAGTTGAAATCAGCAGAAAGGTCTGGGTGGGTCGAATCCAGCAGGAAACAATCAACAGATATATGGAGACCTTCAAGAGAAAAGAGCAGGTTCAGGGAAACGATGGAGACACTGATAAGAGATAGATGCCATATCAACTGCACAACTAATGCCAGCCCATGGGGCAGAGCCAGCTGGGAGAAGGAAGCCTCCTGCAACACCCTGCTTGAGAGGGCTGCAGTAAGAGGAATGGGCACTGTCAGGGTACCAGGCACATGAAGATGAGGAAGCTTCCCATAAAATGAAATATTTTCTCCCAGTGGTGTACATCCTCTGACAAGTATTAAACAGAAATAATAGCTATGGAAGAAGTGGCTACCAGAGGACATTTTTAGTATAGCCCACCTTGTACACCAAAAAAGATAAGGCAGGTTGATTGTCGTAAAACAAAGAGCAAGAAAGTAGAAAATTGGATGAGAGGGAACAGAATGGATGTTTCTATCTGCCAGTCAGTAAAGTACAAATGACCATTTTTGTTATCTTGCATTACACTCTAGTCCTGGAACATTTTCAGTATCAGCCATGAGCTAACTAAAACATACAGCAAGATAAACTCAAAAAAGGCACTTAGCTGGCAGATTTCTGTATCTCACTACATGGAACACTTTAATTCTCCTTTATCCTCATGCCTACCCAAAACCCTCCTCTCTGCTCATACATGATCTTTCTTTGCACTTCAGGGGGGATTAGCTATCTCCATACTCCATGAACCAATCTGCTTTAATAGCCACAGCTCTAAAATTTTCACCTCCTCCTTCCCATCAAAAGAATTGCTGAATTTCTTTTTATGTGGATGTTATGTGGATGGTTAATTTAATTAATGACTGTATTGGTTAAGTTAGCCAAATGGACTAATCAATCAGAATTAGATAGCTTCTCGCAGATACAGCAGCAATTTTCAGTGTCTACTCAGAGGAAGGAAAAAGCAACTGAGAAAAACAGAGCCAGTTCTAGTCCACACAAATTGAAGTTTCACCCCTTTTTAAAATATTCTTACTGTACTTTTCTGTTCTTGTTGGAGCTAATATGAAAGGGAGAATGGAGTAAGAAATTTCTTAATTTTTCTACTTCTTCTATTTAAGGCTTTCTTAAAAAATAAATTAGGGGCTTTAGAATGGGTTAAGTTCTCAAAGGATTATACAAAAATGCTAAGTAGTACCCACTCTTAAGTCCTTTCCTGGAGCTTAATTTCACATTTCACAAAGTTACACAACTTGAATCTCTGGTGGTGTTTCTTCCAAATACTAACATTTGCTCACTCTTTTTCCTCTCCAGGACTTCTCATCTCACTTAGATCCCTAAAGCCATCTGACTTGAAAATGCACTTAGTCCTTTATCCCTTAATAGCCACTTTTCCTGCAGGACAGGATAGTTACTACCCTAGTGCAGACAGTAGACTGCAGAGCAACTCTGCAGCCCTGAGCAGGGCCTCCCCCTCTGGCTTTAGAGAAGGAGTCTCACAGTGCTGGCTTACAAACAGCATGTGTTTCATTTCTGAACTGGCTGCCTTTCTTGATGGGAAAAGGTTTAAGCAGGTTGAAGACAGTCTTCCTTAGTTTCACCAAATTTCTATTGCACACATGGCTACTATTACTAGCATGAAAAAGGAGAGAGTACACAACAACAGCCCCAAGGAAAGCCTGTGAAGCAACAGGGGTAGTTGGGAGGGTCTGGCTGGAATGACCATATCCTGCTGGACATGCCTTGTGCACATGAACTGCACCTGAAGCACATCCAGTGCCATTCTGTGGTGCCACTTTCTACCTGTAGTTACCACACCATGGGCTTTTTGGCCTGTCCTTTACAATCTTTGCAATTCAGTTTGAGCTCTTCTATTTGAAAGAGTATTTCTATTTCTATTCTTCATTCAACCATACAGGCAATTTTGTGAGAATGTAATGATGATCAGGTAGTTCTTGCATTTTCCAGAGGAAAAACTTAGAAGTTTGTTTTTAATTTCTGCAGCTAGGAAGAGACATACTTACGAACTAACCATTTACTCATATCATTACAAGTTTCTTACCACCATGTTTTAAGGAAATATGAATGCCCCCTACCCAAACAAACAAGTAGCAAAACATAGCCAAAGTAGCTCTGAAATCATAATTTCAGGTTTTATTTTTATGGCAACTTAAATATTAACAATATTTTTATTATATTTCTTGAATCAATATTAATATTTCCTAATTCAAAGATTGCAATAAGAAAATAACATCTGCTATGATATATAATGAACAGGGTTTTTAAAATAAGGTATTTTAAAATATTGAGTGACACAAGCACTGCAAAGGGCACAAATTCAATATGGCAGTTAATTCATGCTGCTGGTGATGGAGGGATGGTGATTACAGTCTTCTCCTTCAGAAAACAGAGAGGTTTAATCTAGTGTCCTAACAAGGAAGCTGCACACACAAACAGAGCCTTCCCAGTATCCTGCTACTCAAGATACCCTAGTGCTAAACTAGAGATTTTAACAAGCAGAAAGAGCAGACTGCAGGTGTCTGCAAGATTCTTGTCAGGCAGAAAGGTGAAACAGGATTTTTCTAGCTCTAAACTTCTGTTTTCACAGGCAGAGTTGAAACCAGTCTGGGCAAGGTTCACTTTGCTACTTATCCAGGAGCTTTCCTGACAGCAATGATGGCAATGCAGGTGTCAATAAAACCTCACTCTTTTTTTGTTGATGAATAATTTACACCAGTATTTCTTCAAGCAATTACTCTTTTTTTTTTCTTACAGAAATTTCAGGAATCCTATTAAAATGAGCAGATATTTTTAGATCACGTTCATACCCTTACTAAAAAGCAGTTCCCTCAATGCCATTCTGCTCATACATTTGTTACTTCAAAGTCAGGATAAAACCAGTTAATTTTAGTATTTGAGAGAATAATAAATTAATAAGATAAGAAAGAGGAATGCACACAAGGTGCAAAGGCTACACATTTCCCTGCACAAAGGTACTAGTGTGGTCTAATCCTAGTTTTTAATTCATATAGTCAAGCTGTTTTATAATACATGGAAAATCATTTCCCAAGAAAACTCACTTGTGATTTCAACCACATTTCAATCCAGCTCTCTGTGTATTGTCCATAAATGCTATCTTGAAAGAGTAAAACTGAAAAATTGAATGCATTATATGTATTATACATGTCCCTGGCATTACTTCATGCTATTAAGAACAAGCATACACATTTTGTACAGAGCACCTGTTATCATTCAGTGAATGGAATTTATTGAATATTTTTATTTCGTAGCTTAGTTCAAGATTTGCCCTCAAATTCGAGTTACTGAAGCAGATATAGCCCTGGACCAAATAAACAAATTATTCCTGCACTCATGAACATTTCCATGATGCTCTCTCAAAGTATTGGCACAACACAAATACTGAGTCCTCCACACAATGCTCCTCGGGAGAGTTAGCACTTCCCTCAACACTGAAATGCTGTAAAGTATCTATTTGGTTCGGGTGCCCAGTCTGAAACTTGACAGACACATCCATTGCAGAAATACAATGTCTTTTTCATCCTAACACTGGACATCTGGACAACACTGGAGCTCTTGGAGCTCTTCAGAGCTGATCCTGAGTGGCCTGCTCATGGCACCTGAAGAAAAAGGAGCTGTCACTACAGCAAAGGGTGAAGGCTTCCAGAGTCATGCAGAAAACCCCTGTCAAAACAGCCAGGCATCACCACTTGCCTTGCACATACACAATTTACAACCAGTAACAGACCACCTTCACTTCCAGACTACTTTACATTGCCAACAAACTGTGTACAATTACAGAAATAAAATATAAAAAATAAGATGCAGAAAATAGGAATACAAAGGGGCCAAAAACTGCTCTGCCTCAGCTTCTGCCTTTCATCACCTTCTCCCAGGCTCCCCCTCACCATATCTACCTCCCTCTCCTTGGTCACATTCCTACACCTCCTTCACTCCCCAGCCCATCACCCCTTCTTACTAGCCAGCACTTCCATGCCACTGCTTCCTACATCTGCATGATGCCAAGGAAGACCAGAAAAGGAGTCAGTATCTCTTCAAGAGAGATACTGAGTAATTTTGCGCTAACATTGAACATCTTAAAATGTGCACCCTTAATGACAGCAAAGCTTTCCCCTGCTGTGCTGTCATTTCTTTTATAAGCACTTAGGGTGATCAGTCCTCCTAACACTCGTGGTTACCTGCTGCTTGAACTTTGCATTTTATCCTGAATATTTGAAAGGTTGCACGCCCAAATAATCTTCTATATAGTAGTCACCAAGAATAATTTCTTTTAAATGGTTTGGTTTTATATATGGAGTATTCACATAAATAGATTTCAAAAATATAGAGAAATTTGGGGGTTTTGTTAATCTACTGATTGCATCAAATATTGAACTACCTGAGATATTTCAGTTAAAAAAAAAAATCAGAAAAGAAGGTTATCACTCCTTTTACCTTTGTTCACAAAAGATGTTAACTATAGAAAAGGGTATACCTGAAAATAGTTTCAATTTAAAACATTGCAAACCTTAAATCTTGGAACTTGATTAGTTTCTAGAAACTGTTCTGAGGATGAAAATATATTAGAATTTCCAAAAGACAGAAATGGCTTGAAACCCTAAGATATTGAAAAAGCTTCTACTTGGTAGAGGGGCTAAGAGAAAATGAGTCATGACATGAAGAACACCTTCAGTGACAGGCAATTTAAGAGTAAGAAGCTGAAATTACCTCCTGTAGCACTATTATGTCTCTATTTTGATAAAGAAAGTAAATCTTAATAGCATGGATCAGAAGTCAAAGGTCTCACACTTCAGTTGTGGGTGAACCAGGATTTTAGCTTGAAACTAGGCAAAAGAATTCAACTGCGCAGTTAAGAAAGACAAAGATGTCTCTTGAAGAAGCAAGGCAGCATTACTGGGAAAATATCTCAAAATATCCACACAGGAAAAATTACACAAATACTTGTGAGATAAAATTCATGGCACATCTTAAAAATGAATGAAGAGTGGGAAGACAAGAGTCCCTTAAGCACCAAACCCTCAGGAGCCAGATTCTGAGACAATACTAATCACTTAACTCAGTCCAAGAAATTATCACAGCTCCCGCAAACTTCCAATCATCAATCTTCATTTAGCATACACAGCTACAAGAGTACAGCTAGCTTCAGAGGCAAAAAATCCATCTCCTAATGCTGTACCAAGTCAAATTTGTCTGGCTTGCCAGGTGGCTCTGGCATTGCTGATGACCCAGCAGGTTACTTCGTCTCCCAATGTGTTACCCACCAGTAAATCATCCTCTCTAAACTCAAAAGGCTCTTCAATTTGAAGAGAGGATGGGATGAGGATGGGGGGAATATGATAGAGGTTTACAATACCATGTAGACAGAATTCATGCAAAGACATTATTCTCCTAACTCCTATTAGTAAAATAGGGACATACCTGAAGAAATTAGAAGACAAATTTAAACAGATCAAAGAAAGCACTGTGGTCACACAACAAGTTGTGAATCTCTGCACCACATTTCCACAGGAGGCTTCAGAGGCAAACAGTTTCAAAAGGTATCTCTGAAAGGGACTGAAGTCACGGACAGTGAGTGCATAAGCAGGCACTTTATAAAAGGCACACACAGGGATGTGCCTTCTACAGTCATGGATGTTATGGGGGTGAGTGGAATGGAACCTGAAAGTGGCCCAGCACATGTGGTCTTTCACAGCATTTATCATTTCCAATGCCAGGACAGATGAACCGCTGGTAGGATGAAGTTTTATTTCTTTTGTGTTTAATCACTATCACTGTTTCTAAGGGTGAAATGAATACAGTAATTTTGTCTTTTCTATCCAAAGTAATTTTCTGAAACTGATAGAAAATACATTTGTGCTTATAGGATGCAAATTATTTTTCCATGTATTAGCACAGGATTGCTTTTAAATACATGGTTCATATGCATGTCATGTAACCTACAATAGGTGTTCAGAGCAACAGTGGCCAGCATCACCCTGTTGGCTGCATCCATTGCAGAGGCTGCTCCACATTTGCAACTGGAAATCCATTTCTGTAAATGCAGCTATAACAGTTCTCCATCTGCTGCTTCATGGATGAGACTACGATTCAACTCATACTGACAATCCTACAGCAAAACTCCTGCAGGTTCAAATATCTCTCCCTTTTCTTATCATAGGTCTCACATCCTTCATACCTAAGACAAGCTTTATTCCTCTACATACAAAACTCCCCATATTCACACCCCTCAAGGCATCAAAACTCTGTATTAAGACCAGTTATGCTGGTAGGTGGCATAACTTGGCTGTTTCTAAACAGTAAGAAGGGAAACAGGATCAAATCCTTGGCATTACTAGTGGAGATCATATATCCACTAGTAGTGATCATATATCCACCTAAATTGGTGCACTGATTGGTAAAAGAAGTTAAAAATATAATTCTGGAGTTTCTGTTGTTTCAGTCATGCAGCATTGGTAGAAATTCTCATTTGACTGATGCTCTACTGCTACCATCCATTTCTTCTACACACACATACATGTATTTATATGTATATATATTTATGTATACACAGAGCTCCTCTATATACTATATATCCATATAAATTTATATAGGATAGAGTTTACATCCCTAGGAGGCAGCTGTCAACAATACACTATGCATGAGACTCCAATTTGCTTATTTGTTTTCTCTTGCTCCTTCATCACACCTTTTTCCTATCCTTTTATTCTCATCTTTCATGTCATCCTCTCTTAAATCAGGACCAGGCCATAGCCCTGCTTGCAGAACTGTCTGTTGGGAGATTCCTAGCTCAAAACTCTAATGATTAGAAAATAGTAGATTACATGTTTTCTTTCTTGACTCAAACACAAACCAAATTGTTTTATCCTGCATGTCTACCACAGTGTCTAATGTGCTAACAGACATTTTCAGCATTTGACATTATTTATTCTGTCATGCTCAAAAATAAACCATCCCTAACTTCTCATGCTGCCACCTAAGCCATGGTTTAAATTTCAGAATATATATCCCAGGATGGAAAAACTGGCAGGGTCAAAGCAGATTCCAGTATATTGAATTATTCCCACTGATTTTGAAATCAGTCATTCATCAGATTAAATCCTTACCTTCTTACATCTCCAGAATGTTTGCCACAATGAAACAGGCTTATGATTCCAGCAGAGACTCAAAATTTTCTATTTTGTGATAATGCAAATCCTTATGACTATTTTGTCTTTTCCTGTACCCTCTCATCTTCCAGCCATGATTTGACTATGGACAGAAATGTTATACACCCATTTATAATGAGAATAGATTTCTAAGAAATATATTATTTAGTATTATCTATTAATCTGATCTATTTTTATGCTGAAGTATTCTCTTCAAGATGAAAAGGGATCTTCATATTTGAGTGTGCCAGTTCCAATCACTACTTTTCAAAGAAATAACCTCTTCACTTAGAGGTTATTTACCTATTCCTTTTTCTTTTCCAGGACTGTCTTATTTTCTGTAGGTCAGGCTGTGGACCTGGCTTTTCAGACCTGGGCTTCTTTGCAATCTAGCAACTATCTGGCATCAAACAGTTACATTTTGAACATGGCACAGCGAAGCACTACAGTGATGATGCAAAATGAATCCTGCAGAAGCAGATGAATTGTGCAATCAATTTCAGCAGATGCAGAAGCAAGAAGGAACATATTCTGCCATTCTGGCATATATCTTTTTTCCTTCAAAGGTCTCCAAGTTAAAGTCTTTCCAAACAAAAAAATCAAGATGAAAACTTAAGTCTGTTTAGAAAGAGTTAATTTTCACAAAGCGACTGCACAGCCAGCTTTTCCAGTAAAAAAAATTTTAAAAAAAATCTAGAGCTGCAGACCCTTTTAAATGCTACACAGTAGTGTGTTAGAAAACCTTGAAAGAATACAGAACTGCCCTGAAGAGCACAGAATAATATATTGCCCTCAGAGCCCTTCACTCTAATCCTGAATGGCTCCTTCCATAGAGCACCTCATCACAAGGCCTCCAACAGCCTCCTCAGCAAAGAGACAGGGATAGAGTCCTCAGTGTCACTTCTGAAAGCCACCATTCCTCATTGCAGTCCTGTCCTTTCACTCATCCAAGGGCCCCTGGCAAATCCAGAAGTGGGATGTGAAGCACATCTGGCTGAAGGGTCTGTGGCTGGGTGCACACCTGGCATCTGCAGAGCCATCCCCTCAGCCAGGGACATGGCCAGTCAGTGCAGATGGCTCCAGCTGTGATCTGCCTCAACATAGAGCTGCCTCTAATTAAAATTTTCATTCAGTGAATGACGAGTCTGAATTTGACCAAGCATTTTTACAAGAAACCTACTTTCAAATCTCCTGTCATCTTTGCTTGGCAATCCCAGTGATGTGCTCACACTGTTCTAACAAAAGAAGTGCTCCAGCTCCTCACTTGTCCTCATCCTGAGGTAACCCAGTGTCCTAAAGGAACCTCTGCAGCAGAACAAAGATATAGAAGGACTTTTCTAAAGAGACAAGGAAACCATCCTTCCCTTTCTTCACTGTGCTGAGCCATGGGGAAACAGGGCAACCAGCTGGGAGCTGGTCCCTATGGGATGCCCTACTCCACAATCAGCAGAGAGAGAGAGCAGACAAAGGCAAGACACTGCCCTCCCACCAGCCTCCTGCCCTCCCACCAGCCTCCTGCCCTGACCACCCTCGGCAGGAGCCCACACTCTCCCTGCTGGCTACAAATACTACGGGAGATTGGCTTCCTAATTTAGGCACCTCTGAAAATCAGGCAGGAGAATACTCTGGGAATACAATCTAGCAGCTCAGGAGAGAGTTCAAGAGCCTCTCACAACAGTGCTCATCAGTTCTTAGGGAACAGCATGTGTGGTTTTGACAACAATCATTTAAATAAAGGGAGCCACAGGTTATACCTACAGCTCACGCTGACAAGCACACATTCAAGACTGTATTCTCCTTTTCAGTACAAAAATGTATAAGGATATCCTTATTACCATCTTTACTACATATTTTTAGAATCTTGCTCAGTACTTTAAATTATTTATGTTTCTAAAAATATTTCTCCTAACATGTCATGTGTTGCTTATAATAAAAGCTAGATTTAAGACTCCAGTTCTAGAGTGCAATGAATTTGATAAGCAATCATCAGGGACACTAATGTGGCTTGCAGAACAAGAAAATGCCTTCCAAAAGCTCCACATAATACTGTAGAATTTAATTCTGAACTAAAATATAAATTAGAGCTAGCCAACCACCAAGAATTCTAATGGTTTTTAAGTTTAAAAACATACAGGGTTACATATATTTTTATACACCCAGACCTTTTTCCCCCCTCAAAAAAAAAACAGAGACAGATATATTTACAATTCTACAACCAATTAATCAGTTCTGTAATGCTTTTTCATGGGAATATTTTCAGTACATCTGGTAACCTGCTAGTACAACTGAAATCTGCAGCACTCTATCTCAATATTTGGAGATGAGAATTAAACTGCAATTCAGAAAAATTTAATATAGCTGTTTCTTAAATCACAGACAGATGCATTGGTGAATATTTTCTTCCAAGCTTATTGACTCTGCATGTAGCTATCAGTATTTGGGGAGGGGTGATGTAATCACCCTCAGAAACTTACAAAAAAGATCATTCAGAAGTGACTAAGTTTAAGCAATGCTTTCATAGGAATAAATGCATTTTCCCTTAGCATTTATTTTCCTTATAGACCAGTAGTGTGTGAAGGTTCAATCAACTATGCTGTATAACAGGCAGAGAATTACAGTGTAAGGACAGAGCAAGATGTCTGAGACACCTCAGTTCCCTGAAAACATATCTTTTAATAAGTGCTGGCCAGGAATTTCCTACAAATGGTTTTACATTAAATAAGTTCCCCCAACTTTTCCAGAGTGAAACCCTGACCCAAAATGTAACAGTTAAAAAAAGTTTGGTTTTTTTGTGAGTTTGTTTGGGGTTTTTTTGTTTGTTTGTTTTTTGGTTTTTGGGGTTTTTTCCCCAGAAAGTACCTCCATATAGCCAAAGAACCAACTCTGTACACTCATATTCAAAGCCCTGATTTGCTTGATTCAGATCAAGGAGTATAACTGGAGTATCTCTAAAAATATGTGTAATCTAATAATTGCTTTTCAGACTACACTTGGATTGTAATCAACTCTATCATTTCTACTCTGTGCCATTTAAGTGATTCACTGGACCAAAGGAAGCAAAAACAAGACTAACTGGAAAATGTTGGCACGTCTGAGATACAACAGGCTTTGCTTTAAGTCTCCTGGACTTACTGTCAGTTCTCTTCCCTATTCATTCCCAAACTGACTTTTTCTCTCAACAGCTTACACATGAGGTATTTTGAGCTGCTAAGCATTCATTATATCCATTACCAAAGCACTGTTGAAAACTTTTGAAAATCAGTTCATTATCCAGAATAAGCATTGTGCATTTCAGATTGATATTTTTGCCCAAGAATATGTAAGTGCAAAAACACTCAAAATGAGAATAAAAATGTGTAAGGGAACCCTAAAGATACACCCAAGTTTAAAGGAAAATTATTTTGTGGGAAAACATGGTTAAACCAGTGGCAGATGGGTGATATGCTGCAGAACAGGCAGATTCCAGCTCTTCCAACATCTGCATCATACTGAGTTCAGACTTCACACAACAGTATTTCATATTTTTGTATTTTGGTTAGAGAGCAGAGCAAACACCTGCTACACCTTCTGCACTACAATAAGTGCCTGTCATCACTGAAATCTACTGACATTACACTTTCTTATTAAATATTTTTAAGAAAGATAAATCTTAACAGAGCAGAACCCTTTTCTAAATACAACAGGCTTTATTTATGTTGAGGTTAACAGTCTCTGGGGTATAGATGAATTTCTTAAGGAGAATTCCAGCATTTCCACAGCTTAATTCATTTTGGTATAATAAACCCTACCACTTTTAATTGTGGAAGACATGAAAAATAACACAGAATCTATCCAAATATGTATGAGTTTGGTTTTGTATTGAACTTGAGTTTAAAATCTCCTCAAATAAAACTCAACACCAGAAACACAAGCAAACTCCAGAAATGCAATGATATAGTCTCTATGAAATCTTAAGCCATACATACAAATAGTATAAAATTAACATTATTTAAACAAATTAAAAGTAGAGTAGATGTGTTCTCCCTTCACTCAAACATCCATTTCACTTTTTAACAGTTTGCAGCCTAAAATGATCTTTGACGTTCAATAATGCATTTGCAGAATTAATATATAATATCATCAGGCAGCACACATTAATGACAAGGTGAAGATAGAAAACATTTTCATCTCAGAATGAGGTAACTGAGAAACAGGAGATGAAGCAGTGCTATTCAGGGTATTGCAAGCTATTTGAGAAATTTTCTTGATGAAATTTTCTTGAATGATATTGTTCTGAGACATGAAGTTCATATTTCAGTCCATTTATTCTGAGCATAAGGTGAAGCTGCCCAATTTCCACTTAAATGAGTGGGAGTCAAGGGCAGAGTTGACTCCCACTCATTTTCAGGCCCTGAAAGACCTAAACCCTCCGAGATGAGGCAACACTCATGCCATTTTAACGTCAGATTACAGTGGTTGGCTCTATGCCAAGCATGCTTTGGTATGCCTGCCTGAACCCATGTATGTGCTTCAGCTTCATTCACAGAAAATGAAATAGAAGGTGACACTTGCTCAGAAAATGTAGAATTAGACTTGCTACTCAAAAGCACTGGTGTGCAGTAAAGCACAGGAGTTGCTCCTTGCAGCAAGCCAGAACCCAGCCTCACACTTAACAGAAATTACAGTGAAAGAATGATTATTTATGCTTTACAGCTATTCTCCATATTTATTCATGTTTATATATTTATTATTATATTATTTATACTCCAGCTGTACTACAATAAAGTAGTATTAGTTATACTATCACACAATCACCTCAGAAAAGTGATGAGATGTAGAACTGCAAATAAACTAAAATGCAGAAGACAGGAGCAGAGAGCAAACCCATCCGGTGTCCCCATGGGGTGACCCCATGGGGTGACCCCATTCCTGAAGCCTAAGGAAGTCCCCTAAGCTATCTGACCAGCATTCTCCCTCCATGCTATCTAAACACAGCCCATGCATTTAAAAGCTTTTGCCCACAGTATGTTGATGTGGTTCTGTGCAGTATCATAATTTTGCATCCAAATTCCCTTCATTTCATTGTCCAGTGTATCTTAAAACACAGAAAGTACCACTCAGTGAAAGCTCAGAAAGCTCCTCTTTGTTACCATCTTTGCCATGCTCTCAATGGACCAGAAATGGCACAGAAGCTTTACACTTTTATCAGTTTAATCAGGAGTTTCCGTTCTCTAGTGGTAATTCAACACACTAATACCAGACCCCTTTGTCTAATGAGGAAGAGAATATGAACATTTTTTTCCAAATCGGTTCCCCCCCCAAGCAATTCCTTTTTTAATCTTCAAAGACACTTAAATAAGAGAAAAACACCAAAATAGAATCTTATTCATCTTTTCTAAATGAGCAATTTGTTGTAATGAATTGGAAAACAATTCAAAATAAGCAATTATTCTTTGCTACTTGGCCACTTGAGCCCAAGTAATTTATTCAGGATACAAACACATATTTTAGCAGTACTATTGATATGGGTTTATAAAAGGTCATGGAAAAAAAATCGTGAGTTACTATCCTAGACTTGCAAAATATCATTTCCAAAAGCACAATAGCACTCTTGTCTTAAACTCAATTTTTTTCAAGTTGTGCAGCATAGAACTCTACACTAAAACCAAAGAGAAGTCAATGACCGAGTAACAGCAACAAGCTAATCAGTGAATGAAACATAGAATGCAGTATTTCATCCAGGAAGAATAAAGAAAGCTTGCAGAAATAGCATACAACCAAAATAATAAGCACAAAAATAAACTAGTTTGTAAAGTCAGAGTTGGTGAAAGTGCTAAAATATTATATATTTTTTATGTAAGTCAAGACTTGAGAAGCTTTTGCAATATTTTTAAAGAATGTTTTTGTTTGCCTTTCCTCCCACTGTTGCTGTTTCTCACCCATCACAAAGAAAAAGAAACCATTGCCCAAAAAAAAATCCAAATTCCATTATTGTTGCTGGTTTTGTTGGAAAAACTGATAAATTGGATGGTATTTTGGCAAATATATACATTTTTTTTTCTAATAGAAAATCATCTTCTCTTTACAGCAATTATTTATTTTAGTTTTGATAAGAAAACAGGTTATCACTGGTGAAGCCTACTGTAGAATTTCATAACAGAGTTCACACAACTCCAAAACTAATTAGACAGAATTTCAATTGAAATTGCTGAGACTTTTAAATATTTGTCTTACAAATGGAAGAATTCTACCATCACAAGTTCAGAGCTGCCCAGAACTGCGAGGTGGATTTGCACCTCTCAGATCTTCAAGGACCAGAAGGCTTTCTATTTAACAAAAATAAAGACATTACCAGTAGGTTTTATTTTAATCTAAATCAGAATAATAAACTTTTCAATCCATCTGTCATAAAAAAAGAAATGGCTATGTGTACCATCCATGTTTATACAGAAAGGGTGTATGAGAGAAATCCCCCCAGCCCACAGAGTCCCTGCAGGGCAGCCCCACTGCAGATGCCAGAAGTACAAGGTATGAGGTGCCAGACCAAATGTCTCCTAGGAGAATAACTGGGGCTTGGGCACAGGCTCAGAAACAGGCATATGATCATCCACTGCACTACCTGTGGTGTCATTCCATTTATCATGTCCTGAGAGAGAAGCTTCCTGAAAACAGACTCTGCTGCCATGAGGCTGCAAAGTTTTAAAGCCTAGGAAGTGAGAACAGAGTGAAGACAGCCTTCCCAAGGATGCTGCAGATAGTTTTCTTTCTTGGGAACATCTTCAGAGAGAAAGACCTCTCCAAGCATGAAGGCATTAATGCTCTGCTAGCTTTTGTGCATAGTTCTGGGACTAGAGATTGAGGGCAAGGATTTCTCCTCAATGTAAGCTTGTATTTTGGTCTAAAGCATCTTCCTAGGTCTGAAAATTATTAAAATATTACAAATAACGTACAACCTGGAGACATGGTTCACCTGAACAATTTTTAGTGCTCCACTTGAAGCCAGGCAACCTGCAAAAGCCAAAGTGGGGTGTCAATTCTTTGTACAGGACACAGGGCAGAGACTATTCTGTGTCACTTCACCTGTAGCAACAAGCTCAAAAAGAGAGGAAACAACAGTCCAACTCTCTGAAAGAATCCAGCATGAGACAAAAAGGGGCAGGAAAAGGGGGAGGAAAAGTAGAAGTTCTAGGAACAGCTGCAGACCAGCTGGGCATCCTAAAATACAGCCAAAGCTGGATGAGAGGCACAGCAGGGAACACTCACCAGCTTTTGTGTCCTAGGCCTTCATCATGAGGGAAGACAAGAAACACATACAGCCTGTGAGGCTGTAAAAGGTAAAACCCACCTACACCAGCTGTTTGAAGTGCCCAGTTGTATATCTGGGTAAATACTCAGAGGGATTCATATATGCAATGATACAAAAAACAGAACAACATATTCTGCAAGACAGAGTCAAATTGATCACTTCTTTACAAGCTCTACAAAATGCTTTGTAACCAACGTGGATTTTGAACTAGAGCCCTCATTCCTTACTGTTACTATACAAATGAAAGAATATGTTCTCCATCTCTCCACTGAGATTCATCCTGAAACACTTAAGAGCTCTCCCCTTGACACTAAACAATGAGCAATAGCCTGAAAAACTACATGTGCTACACCCTTCACCTTATGCTTCATTTTTCTAAATTAAACAGATATCACAAATTGTCAACCCTGTCAGTAACACAAAAAGGAATTACAAATATTCTTAAAAGAATTTGTTGGTATAAGGTTGATAATTATTTTTATCTTTTACATCAATTATTGGATTGTGAGTAACATACTGTTATTACTTTTATTTCTTTAATAGTAATTCATTAGTGTCTTAAGAAGAGACATTTATTAGTAAGTCTTCTCTACCAAATGCAATCAATAGTAAAATCTATATACAGATTCTTACAAATTTAAGGAAAGACATAAAAAAGAATTCTTACAGTGAAAGAGTTCCAGATCACTAAGCATTTCACCCAAAATATCTCACAAAGCATTAAAATAATGCATTTGAAAACGAGCACAGAATTGTAATTTTTCAGACAACTAGAGTGCAAATTATTTCCAAATGTACTTGGGGAAAAAAAAAAAAAAAAGGAAGTCCTTTCTTTCCACCCACATGAATATTTATGACTGTCTACAAGATAAAGTAAAAGCATTTGACAAAAGGGAAAGGGAATAAAATTACATGATTGATACTGGATCCCTAAATACATGTGCTACTGTGCTGACAGGGCTCACACTGACAGGGCTCTCACTGGCAGGGCTCACACTGACAGGGCTCTCAATGGCAGGGCTCTCACGCAGGCTCCTGCCCTTCGCTGTGCTCCTGACCCCAGGGGCCACCAATCTCTGAGCTGCCAGGATAATTAATCTGCCCAGCACCTCAGGCCCTGCAACCCTTTTATTCTCAGAGCCATCAGGGCCAGATAAATTGTTCTGGTGCTGACAGTGCTCCCAGCCACCACTTTCCCTTGATCCTTCTCCATGGATGAGGGCCAGCTACAGGAACCAAAATGTGACCACTGGTACAAGCTGCAAAAGCCATGTGGATTTAACCACTCCTGGTTGCCAGCTTTCCTAGGCTCTCCTTTTCCACAGGCAGCCATTTAGTGCTTCAGGTTCATGGATATATGAGCTGTGGTGGTTTGGCTGCCTGTGCATGGGATAGCCATGGAGAACATCGACCTGGTGTTGCTTGGAAAAACCAGAGTAGCTGCAGCTGTACAGCTCTGCTGAACCATCCAAGCATACCACTCTCAGAAGAAAAGGTTTTTCCCCGCACTCCTCCTGACATACAAAGGTGCCAAGGTACTTTCACAGCTAGATTGGGCTGTGCTACTTCAAAATATAAGGCCCATAAAGTGATGTAACCCTCTCAGCAGAGGATTTATTCAGTTGTTTTGACTGGAAAGGCACTTTGCAAATGAAAAATCGCAGTTCAAAGACAGGAGATTTGCTCTAAAAAAGGAATTTTGCAAAAGACGTCTGGAAACTGAACAGACAAGTGTGCTCTGTTCCTCCCAGAGACCCTCCTGGAAGCAGTCTGGGTAGGATTTTCTGGGGTTTTTTAAGCTCACTTGTGTGGTTTTTTTCCAGTACTATAAGTCTCTATTGTTAACTTATGCATAATTTAAAAGATACTGAGTTTAAAAATAGCTCTAACCCGCCAAGGGAAAATGGAAAAAGCAGTGAGCTGAAAGCCACAGTGTTTCTCTCACCGATTGTTTCAGCACGCAAGGCATCACAGCTTTCTCCCTTTTTCATTTCAATTTAGTAGCTGTCTTTGACATATGCCCACCAATTTTCACCATCTAAGTATCAGAGGATAGCTCATTCCTGAGGCTGAATAATACAAGTCTCTGTGCACCACTCAGACAGCAAATTACTACCACACTAGGTCCTGGACTATGTATATATATATATATATATATTTAAGTTAAAGCCTTCGTGTTTGGAAGTTGTGCATTCAACCCTCACGTTTTGGGTCCACCTTTTAGGTGAGCAGCTTACACTCTTTAACATGTTAATGTCCACAGCATCCTTCCAAGTTACAGATTGCTGGACAGACATGGACTGAGTTACAGGGGGATCAAGTGATTTCCCTGGACTGTGGGTGAAGCAATGGTAGCTCTGGGGACTGCCCAGCCCCAGGGCTGTTTCTGACTACTGGATCACCCCTGCTCTCCCTTCAACTGCAAACAACCACTAGACACTAGGCAGCATGGGTGGGCTACCAAGGCAGGTCAAGCACAGAAGAAACTCTTGCACACACACTAACTGCACTCTATGTAAGCACCAATCCTTCCTCAGACACTTGAGATGAAAAACATAAGTGGGATCAGAATATGAACATCCTGGGGCATCAGGAAGCAATTAGAAATATCTGAGACCAATCTAAAATCAACAATGATCCTGACTCTCTATTTCATTTGTAAATTGAAATCCAGGATAACACAGGCCTGGAAGTACTTAATAATCTTCTGTTTATAAAAGTAGCAGCCCTGAGCTCCACAACAGGAAAAGAGCAATCCTCATGTAAAAACTATGTGCACGTCAGAACTAGAAGAGTGTTCCACACTGCAAGAGAAGCACACACATGTTGATTTTAGTCCAAAATATTTCTCTGGAGCTTAGCTGTGGATCAATCTTATACACTACATTAAATGGTGTTATTCCCAAAGAAAGGAGAAAATGGAGAAAAGGAGGGCAGGGAGCAGGCAGGAAGAACTACCCTGTTTAAAATTTAGCAGGTTGTTCACATACCTCAAAATTAATCATGTGATAGGTATTCCTTCTGTTAAGTATAAGTAATGGCTGGAAACCTGTATGGGCAATACCCTGCATGACAAAGGTGCAAGAAAACAAAGCTATCACTGTATTAAAAACCCCATGAGTAATAAGAGTGTTCTTACTTGTTTGAAACCATATACAAATAATCCCAAATGAATCCAAGACCTCAGAAGAAAAAAAACCCCACCATCAAGCTCCTGACATATATCTTGGGTCAATTCAAGAGAAGTGGTGAGGATTAAAGCACTGGGGCTGCTGCTAAGAAAATGACTTGATATTTATGCACTGAGGAGAGTCTTAGAGAGTCCTTTCCTTACATAAGTTTGCAAGCATGGAGACTGTTGCTTTGAAGTAATGGGTGACTTGTTATATAAGTCACCCCTTGTTATAGAGGCAACCCCCAAGTTATGAGGGATAGCAGAATATTGAGTATGCATGAAAACACCATGAGGCTTCTAAACATAACAGTAGCTAAGTACAAAACAGAACAGAAAAAACAATGTTTGTATATAAATATACCTGTATTGTCACCTTGAAATCTCCCTTTTTTGAACTCAGAAATATGCTCTGCAGTATTTTGGCAGAACTGGTACAGGACTAAGATCCATACAGAGCGCAGTAGCTCCATAGTTCAGCAGATACCACATGGTACCTGAAAATTTAAAAATTAAGAGAACCACATTAAAACTTTAAGCAAATATTGAGGGCAAGATGAAAAAATCCTTGGATTACTTAGATTCTTATGTCTCCAGCATGGAGACAGTTCATTCTTTCCAAGTACAAATGGAATTTGAAATTAATGTGCAATAAAGTTAAGGGACACAAATGTCCTGGACCTGATGTCCTTAGCAAAAATAACCATGTGTGAGAAGAGACAATCCAGCATGCAAGCTAAGAAGACAGGCAAAGTCCCAAGGGAAGGAGGAGGAGAGGAATTGCTGAAAAAAAAGTCACTTGTAGAACTGCAAGAGCAATGTCATACTGCTCTTGATGTCAAGCCAAGTAACTGCAGCACTCACACTGAAGAGTTCAAAGGGGCACTTGATAAAGGGTATACTTTCCTGCACCCAGTATTCTCACAACAGTTGTAAAGTGTCTAATTCCACAGACCCTTCACATTCAGTATCATGGAGTTGAATAAAAAATTATTACAAAGAGTGCATTTGTGTGACAATTAATGCTTTTCCAGCTATACAGATCAAAGTGATGCATGTGACTGTTGACAAGCAGAAAACCATGCTTGGGCTCAGTGTGATACCAGGAGAGAAACATGTATGCATTGCCTCTCTCTAAAAAAAAAATAAAATCACACCAAATGACAAATTCAATCAATGGGAGCAGCACAGGTACAGAAAGGATGCAATTGAAAATGCAATAGTGGTGACAGGTGAATGTTTGCACCAAGTTACAGCCAGGACAAAAAAAGCAATCAGCCATTTTCTAAACTTTTTGAGACCCAGCAACACCATAGTGAGAAGGAAGATGACAGTATCAACAAGGCAGCATCAGCTGCCTCCTCAGTAGCTCAGATGCACTGATGCTGAAAGAGATCCAAAACTAATATTTTGGCAACCAAGCCTCCTTAAAAGACAATGAAAGAGTCAACTGAAAATTATAAGATCCTGTTCATTCAGAACTGGACACCAGCTGAAAAACAATGAGGACATTTTCCAAAAGTTGTTAAACCTCTCCCGGTTTCTTACCAGACATTCTACTTGAGACTTTGGGGGTGTTTATATTATTTTAATGTTTTTTTTATATCTGTATTTTGTGTTTAACATTTTTTTATATTTATAAAAAGTTTAACTGTATAAAAACTTTTATAAAACACATTGTAGTCAAAAATTCCAATAACATTGAAGACAATAAGTTTTTTCTAAGGGAGAAAACTACCTTTTCCCAGAAAACTACAAGGGGGACTAGACAGGACTACTCAATCTTGCACTTCATGCACACCACTAAAGGCAGCCCTGGAATTATATTAACATAATGTCATTACTCATTTACTGCACAAATTTGGAATATGATCATTTATTTTCAAGTTACTAAACAGAGTCACAGTTTGAATAAAAACAAAGGCATAGCTCTTGTATCAGTAAGGAAAAGCAAAGAAAGAAAAAACTCATAAACATAAACACAAGCTTATCTGTTCACACCCTCTAATTTAATGCAACTTTTGTGGCAAATTCTTGTTGTTCTTCAGACTGATGCTAACACTAGCTTAATCAATAAACAGCTACCACAGATTGCTGGAGCATTTCTCTATCTCAGTTCAGCATCTATCCAGTGTCAATTCTTGCACAGTAACAGTCACCTAAGGAAACAAGACAGCTAGTAGACCTATTTTAAAAATCCCTACTTAGGCTGATTTTCTGAAAAAAAAACTCAAATCAGGTTTCTCACATCCCAGGTAGACACTCCAAAGTCTGGGCAGGTAAAAAGCCAGATTTGCCATACATGCTCAATAGCCATGGCACCCAAAAGGCAAATTCTGCAGCCAACAGCTTCAGTCCCCCAGTCAGCATGGCCAACTTGATCAAAGTTCTACATCAGGCACTGGGAATTCTCCTTCCCATTAATGAAGAAACTTGTAGAAACACAGAAACATTTACTACTCCAGCTTTAGTTTACTGACAGCTGTGCCCCCAGTTTAAAAGCAAGCAAGCAATCCCACTTTAATAATTTAAAACAGCATAAAAAACCCATCAGAATCTGCTGCAAAATACCTAACACAGCTTCAGCCTTTTAACTTCTCCAGGTGGTTTCTCTGTATATTGATTGTCCCTAGCTCTGGCTTAGTCTTTCACTGGCAATTTAAATTCCTTTATCTTATGGCTCCTTCTTAATGAACTGGAAGATTTTGGTTGCCATATGGTCTAAGCGGAGGGGACAGGATTCTTGATTTCTGAAAGGCTCCTCTGCCAGGTCCACTGCTGAGAAGGTGAGGTGCCTCACACAGATTGGTCTTCTGCCTCTTAAGTACCAACAATAAGCCATAGCAGAGGCTGTCAGCTACATTCAGAAACCCCAGGGAGCACCTGACTGCACAGTCACAATACAACAACAATAAAAATACAGCTTAAAAACTATACAAACACTTACAGTGTCCCAGTAAGCATGTATATACACATACATACATACATACATACATATACATACATATATATATCAGTTTCTACAGACAGCTGGTGTTTAAGACCACTGTGCTCTGCTTAGGGTGTTAACTGTCCACACAGACTTCAAAAATCCTAAATGCTTAGGTAAGGTGGCAGTGGCTTTCAGAGTCTGAGATCTCAAAAGTACTCAAACATTGGCCTCTTATTCCCACACAGTATGTAGCTCCTTCTGTTTGGCTTTCCAAGATCAAGTGAGAGAGACTTGTTAATAATTCCTGTAACTTCTGTACTTTGAAAGTGGGGAGATGCACATTCCTGAAATATGCAATGCACCAAAAGATGTTTTAGGTCTAAAGCAAAGTTCTTTTATTAGGATATTTGCTTGCAGCTCCTGCTGAAGCCAACGAGAACTACTAATGTTCACCCAAGGGCAAAATTTGACATATAACATTATTTTATGCTATACACAAGTCTAAATAGAGATAATATGAAATGCATACCTGAAAACCAGCTACTAGATTTGGATACAGCAAAACTGAAAGGCAGCAGTTATTCAAGTGCAGGAGCATGACTTAGTTTGCCATAGCCTTTGTGCAATTCCATTACCATTCTCTTTTTCTGTTGGGTGAGACAGCTGAAATAAGAGTATTAAAACATCTCTTGGTGTATTTTTGTTTGAATAACACACAGACTGCTGCCTAGAAATATTGAAGGAGTAGTGGGCCAACAATACAGATAACAACTCGTGATTTTTTCATTCTCCAGCCACGCCCCCAAGACCCAAATTATCAATTAGACAGTACTATGGTGGTCCTCCTTCTCCACATGTCTAGGAAGGAGCTTATATTTTCAGCAACATGGGGTGAAAGGATTATGTCCTCAGTGATCTACACTGACCTGCAAACAATTCTGGAAACAGTTTAAATCTGCTTTCTATATAACAAAAATATTGAAAACATCTTTTCCTTGTTGAACGCCAGCTTGAATACTTTTCTTATTCATGCTAGCACAGTAAAGCATCAGCATGCTGCTGCCTTGATTTCTCCATAACAGAAAGAGGTGCAGAGAGAGATTAAAAAAATCTCAATCATACTGTGTTAAAAGTATTGCATTTAAAGGCAAGGGCAAACCCTTTCTTATGACAGGTTTTGCAAGGACCAAGCAATAATAGCCTTGTTTTTCTCATGTTTATTCAGTGAGAAAGGAGAGCTGCTCTCCAGAATTATCTGCATAATTATCAAGGTGCAAAAACTGAAACCAAAATAAAAGCAGAGTATTTAACATAAAAATTTCCCTGTCGAATTTATCTGCAAAAGTAACAAAAGTTGTAAAGATCTTACTTCTCAGACATGCCAAAGTGCCTCTTGTGCAATCTGCTCATTTGGGGTGGGGTGTGGGACAGAAGTGGAAAGCAGAAAACTTGAAAGAATTCCACTAGGAGGTAGGTGTTCAAGTTCATCTCCCATATGAGAAGCCAAGTCCAGAATTTGTATTACCTGCCTTGTGCTTCTGTCTGCACACTCGGACAATGTCTAGACAATTTTATTTTAAGTATCAACCTTTCTATGCTGCTATTAGGAACAGGAGCCACTCATTAATTATTTAAAGTCTTAAATGCATTCCTACCTGTGGAGAGAGGGAGGGAGGGCAGAAATACCCCTCTGTTTTTATGTGTGTGTGCATATGTACCTGCATATGTGTGTGTGTGTACACAGATTTATTAAAAACAGAGCACAGAGGAAATTACTCCAGATACTGATACAATTCATTGCACTCTTTGTGAAGAAGTGTCAAATAATAATGTTTCTTTGGACTTTCTGACAGCTGCTACCCTTCCAACTGAATTACATGATTAGCCAATAGTGGAACTGTACTGATGTAATCCATGGACATTCACACCATGTACTAACATGAAGGATATCACAATAATTCATATATATATATATATATATATATATATATATACAATATCTAAATTTTGCTTTTTTTTTCTTTGATTGAAGACAATTTTCTGTACAAAGTCCAGAAAGTCAACTACTGAAGCAGCAAGTGCTCTGTATCCCTGAAATTTAACTTAGACAGTAGCTTAAGGGGACATTTAATGAAGTTTTCTCCCTTGTTTGTACTTATATGAAGACTGTGTTTTAGTGGATATTTATATGAGATTTTAAGGAAAGAGGAAGAGAAAAGAAACTTTTCAAACATGTACTGTCAAACACTTATTACTATATTTCAACAACGAGTTCACCCAGGAAAAAAAGTAAGTTTGCGAAAAAAAAAAACATTAAAATTTAACAGGCCGTTTGGGAAGAAATGCAACAGGATGTCAGTGAAATCTGGATTTAAAGGGCAGAAGTGGCATGAGACAGGAAAACCTGTATGCTTGGACCTAGACTGCTGCATTTCTGCCATCCAGAGTAGAAAGGGGATTTAGGTGTACTCAGAGGAGCTTCACAGCTCAAAAGCCCTAAAACACATGCAAGAACCTGGTCCTCCAGGGAAAGGCAGAAATTCAGAAGTATCAGCTCCTGGTCTTTCAGATTCCCAGCTGCAAAATTGCATCAATCAAACCACCAAATGTGGAAAACAAACACATTCCATAAAAAGTGATGAATTACATCTCTTCAATTTCCACAGTCTAGCTAAGAGACAGGCAAAGGGGAAAGCAAATTATGATTACAGCACAGCTGCCTAATTCAAGTGGCAGTACATTTTATATTTGCAGGCCATTGGAATATAATTCTCTCTGGCTATTGTAAAAATTCTAGCACACCAGAAATCCATTAGCAGCGATGTTCTGGCAAACCACCAAAGAGAAATACATCCTCTTATAGCAAAAAAAGAAATGAAGATCAAAGAATGATTATGGATAAGTAGAGGCTAAAGATCAGCGAGCAAGCTCAGAAAATACATTGTAATGCACGATTTAACTACTCTTCCAAAAAAAAAAAAAAAAAAAAAAAAAAGACAAAAGAAACCATCTAACCCTGTACCAAAGCAAAGGCTGTGCACATATAAATTGAAAGTTCCAGCCATCGTTTTTCATTAACACTGGAAATGTATTTATATTAATCTCTTTAGCTGGACTTGGCAGCTTCGTTACAGTATCATATTCTGCTTGATCTTGCTGTTTCTCTGTAGCTTCACATTTCGTTATTGCCACTTACTGATGAGCAGCTTTCTGGAGTGAGGTACAATATACTAAATTTATTCCTTGGTTAATTTCTTGGAAGTTTCCTCTGTAATCAAATTGGCCACCTGACATAGGCAGAAATGCATTGATAATCTGATGGCTTTGGATGGATTACTGTCTCTCAAATCATTGCAAGAATTCCCTTGCTTTTATAATTAAGCAAAAAAACAGAGGTGATGCTAAAACATATGGCCACAAAACAGCTTTTTGTCCCTTCAATGATATGTAGAAACAGCTGTCCCTTTAGGAAGCAGAGCTACATCAGAATTTCCTTACTTCTTTGCTCTGAAAACATGCATAATTCTATTACAGAAATCTTACATCAAGTTCATTTTTTCTCCTTTCCCTCATCAAAACTTCATTGAACACTATCTAAATTTGACAGACCAAATGGAAGGCATGATTCACCACAAGAGCAATAATAAGCAGTGAGGCAATTGTAATTTTACTGTCGCCACCAAGGCTGTCCCTGTGAAAGGAAGGCTGCCTGGCTGCCACATGGAATTAGCATATTTGCAGTCAGAAAGAGCACAGTTTTGCTCTAACTGAACTGTTTTGTAGAGAGAAAATCTTTAGGATGAGGTATTTAGTTATCTCTACCATGATTTAGTCTCAGAACTCTTGCTATGATATATCTGATAAAGCACAACCAAGAGCCTAAAATCTGTCATGCCCTTTGGACATGAACTCTTTAATGTTGCTCTTTTGAAGCAAATTTTATATCTTTGATATTTAGGCCAACCCTTTGTACGTCATCAGGAGGGGTTATACTTTGGGAGATGGGTACAGGCCACATGTTTTCAATTCTTCCTGTACATTTATACCCTACCCAACAGAGTCTTCAGCAAGAACAAGGAGATTTGATATGAAGTAAACAACACTGGATAAAAATAAATTCAGCTATTATAAAAGCTCGATTTTACGTGGGTTTGTTTCTCTGGAGAAAGAAGTGAAGAAGATCAAGAGAAAAAATATTTTATCTTTTCAAATGACCTTTAGCATCTCAAAAAAGGACAGAAGCCCAATTTAGAAGAAATATGTCTTTATAGGTCATCTTTAATAAAAATACAAAGATGTTTCTTCAACATCTCACTGTATGTCACACTAAATGACAGTATTTTATTTCCTTTGGGATGCTAGAAATAGAGTAAATGGAATAGAAATAAAATAAGGACAAAAGATAAATAGTCTTTTAACATTGTTTTATCTTTTTTTTTTTTTTTTTTTTTAAGAAATAGAGCTATTATCATACAACCAGTATTTCAGTCAATTGATAAGGGGATCATTTTTGGCTTACATGAATTTATTTTTATTTCATAGTAGTACAAGCAGATTCCATAATATTTCATTAAAACACTTGAAAAGAAAGAGAAAAGCTAAAACAGAGTTCTTTTGATAAGATGTACAAGTATGGTATCTCTCACTGCTTCATTCATCTGCTACTATTTCATCATACAACTTGGGCAATAAAGAGCTAAAACCAAATAGGAAGCAATTAGATATTTGAAGGATTTTAGAGACATAGTGAATTCTGTTCAAATCAGAAAATTGTTTGAAAGGAAAATTTGAGCTTAATATAATTGAAAAAACAGAGAAATAGATGGGTCCTTACAGAAAAATCACAGTAACAATGAATCACCAACAGTTAAGTTCAAAGGCCTGCAAAGTACCAAGAGCCCAGGGGTTTGAATTGCGAGAGTATCATGTCATAGCCAAGCAAACCCTCATCTACAGTATGTAAGCAGAGGAGCTTTTGGTCACACTGAAGAAATAAGAGATTTAACAGTGGAATAATTGTCTACCACAAGCCATCTACAATTCCAGTGCATCCTTGAGGGTGAAAACCCTGTGACAAAAAGCCATGCCCCTGACTCAGCCCAGGAGCTGCTGGGAGCAGTGGGACAGGACACAACCCAGTGGGTGAGGGGACAGCACCCCTGGGAAACCAGGCAATGAGCAGGATCAGTATTTCCTGCCAGATTTGCATCTGATAATTGGTGCACTGGGATTTGAAAACCTGATTTTTGTGCATGTTTTGGAAGAGGAAAGAAGTCTACCCACACAGAGGGGTTATTACACTGGGGTTGTTAGCTGCTGCTTCTCATGCTAATACAGCCAGGAGAAAATCGCAGCACTGTGTGCAAAGTCTTTCAAACCAAAGTGCAGGATTCTATTTGCTTGTGGTTTTCTTCAAGGAAACCCTTTCTGCACTAAGGTGACACAATTCTCTGCAAATGCAGTTTTACCCTCTAGCAGGTCCCAACCAAATGCAAACAATTACATTAAAGAGCACACCACACAGAACATCTGTAAACCAGCAGAAGAAGCCTGTTTCTAGCCACTGAGTGAGGAAACATAGGCACACCCATCTTGAATCTTACAAGCAAAACGCATTAAAAATGTTATATAAATTTCACACAACCACAGAAAGAAATAGCCGTGGGCTTCAAAGATGCACCTTACATCTGTAATAGATATTGCAAAGAAAGCAGACAAGTCCAATCCATAGGTACAGCAGAGTTTGTGCGTGCAAGCTGAGCACTGTTCTTTACTAGCTAAGATGTTCCATATGTTAACAGCAAATTGTTTTAATACCACCTGTTGATTCAGTTTCTGGACTAAAAACACATTGAAAAAGAACCACTACCCTGAATAGAAAAGGGCTGAATAATCTATTCCTAAAATAATTTTACAGAGTTAAAGACCATGAGTTTGTATGCTGATGATTTTTCCAGACATGCATTAGATCCTCCAATTCCCCACCATGAAGTCTAATAATATTTACTATTTTCATTCTTCATATCTTCATTCCTAGCTCCATGCATCCCCTGAGTCCTTGTCTAGAAAAGTAAATTTCAATTCATTTCACTGCTTAGCTGAGGAAAATATTTAAGCCCCAAGATAAAAGTCCTCCAGCACTTCCTTTTCTTCTGTTATTGCTGTTTTTACAGAAGGTTATGATGCCAAAGGAGTTCACAAGGAGAAAGTAAAAGACAGGGCAGAGTGGCTGGACAACACTTGTAGAGGCACATGAAGGAAACTCTATCAGCAGGAAGGCTGCTGACTCAGGGAAGATATGCCCTATAAATGATAGTAGAAAAAATACCTGCTATTCACATTCCACCTCATGCATTTTCCTCTTTACTACCCTCTTCCTGTGTTTTACTCTGCCTACTATTTATAAGTACCAACTCGCAAGACCATAGTAGTGTTGTGGCCACAGTGGTCTAAGAATCTAAGTGGCAGAAAGCAAGTAAGAAAAAATAGTGCTCCTACTAGACCAACTTGTATGGCTGCCACTTGCTTTTGTAAACACGAATCACATTCTGGCTGTTAAACCATAACCAAATAAAGAAATATTTGGAAAGGTCAACAGTTTGTTTTGTATTATTTATGGATGTGGCAGTAATCGAAATACAAATCAAGCATTCAAGTAAAAACTCTGGTGTTTAAACTGATATTAGCATATAAGGATATCATTCCATGTCAACAGTAAATCCAGAAATTACACTTTGGCAATCATAGCCCCTTTTACAGGCTAAATCAAAAATACAGTTTTTCTTGTAAAATCACTCACAATGGCTAAAGGCTATTTGACTGTCAAAGTTACTGTCACTTGGAGATACTTGACATTTAGAAGATAAATTCATAGGTCTTGAAACATTATTTGATTCTTTCCCGAGTTTGAGCCTTTTTACTTCAACACACTAAATATAGCACTGATATATGACTGATCTGTACATACGAGGTATCTCTGTATGTGTGTGTAAGATATATTTCTCCTAAATGACTTGGTAATCTAAGGTATATCAATAAGAAAGAAAAACATTATGCTAACAGAATGATAATATCTCTCCAGGATAATTAACCTTTTTTTTTTTTCCTACACAAACACACTCTCACAAATATGCACTAATACATTCTCTCTATTTTTGTGTCAAAAAAATTCAGACTATGGAAAGGCAATTTATTTAGTGCTGATAATTCCATATGTTTTAATCACTCTATCCTAAACAAACAAATATTGCTTCCAGTAAATGCAATTGCCTAAACACAGTAAAATACTCTTTATCACATCCATTAAGGGGAAAACAATGGAATAGCCTTTTTGGAAAATTTTTAATGGGGCAGGGAAGTATCTTATGAGGGGATGCACAGTGACACACTTGGAAATAACAGGTAAATTAAACAAATTACCTTTTGTTCTCATTTTAAACAGGATGCCAATTAAGAACTCACTGGAATTTCACAGACTTCACTTAAACTTTTTGTATCCCACTGAAGTCAGCAGCAAACCTGTGCTGATTTCATCAGTGTTTTCTGGTAGCTGGTACTAAATCAACAAATCTATTGACAATAATAGAGAACTAACAGGTAACAGAAATTTGTTAACCTAAAACTAAATTATAATATAAAAAATGTAATCGAGTTATCAAAAGCAATTTACCCTTCCAAGAGGTGTTTTAAGCGTAATAGTGTACAAAACCGAAGGAAGGTAATAAACTAAAAATCAATAAACTAATAAAATAATTGACATAGTTTATTGAAAATTCTTCTTGTCCAAACTAGCCAGGTATTTTTTTTGCATGAGATTACAAATGCAAAAGTAATAGTAATTATATAATAAGATTAAAGAGCATTGTTCATATTTACTAAAAAGTCAACTCTAAGGTTAGAAAAAGGAAGTTTAAAAAAAAGTAGGAAGAAAAAGTTTTAAGTCCTGGGCAAATTTTGGGAATGATGTAAAGAAGGATTTCAGTTAGAAATATGAAATCTATGTTACCTTTATACACGACACTGACAAAAGGCAGTAGTGAATGTACAATTCAGCAAGGATACCAATACACTGAGGAGGTCATCAAAAAGGCAAAGAAATTATTAGAGGTCTTTAAAGGTGCCATTTTATCAGAGATCCAGGAGCTCAAGCTTTTGAACATAACAAAAAGCAAGACACGCTCTACATACCAAGGTGGGAGGAAAACCCGATGCTACAGAGCTTTTTCAGACTGAAACTGTGGTTCAAATGTTTTGCAATTAGGGTAATTAGCAATCAAAACAACTTACATTCTGACAATTCTTTAGTTCTACACTTCCTAAACACAAAAATGAAAAAAAAGCCAAACAAACAAAAAAATCAAACTAACTAACAGACAAATACAAAAGGCAGAAATCCTGAGTGATGATGCCACACACAAGTCTAATTGCGTAATCCCAGGCAACTTCCCCAGTCTCAGGACGTTTAGTGAGACACTAGCAAAATCCTGAATTTTTGCCTTACCCTTCTTTGTCTTTCAATCAGACAGAATCGGTTGTCAGAAATCTCTGCAGAATCAACAATTTTCATGAAGCATTAAAAAATGGATCTTAGCAACACACAGAATAATTGCCTCTCAGAGAACAAAATCAACATCTCAAATTAAGCAACAGTATCAGCAAGAAAGTGTTTCTCCAGTCTGCATAAGTTTGCACTTATGACAATAGTGGCTTTTCCATCACAGAGTGGGGTGGGGAATGACTTTGAAAGAGGGCTGAGAAAGAACAGCCCTGTTGGGTGAGCCGGGGTCCTGATCACAGAGCACATGATAAACATTACTTAGCAAATAATTCAAAGAGAGTGCAGAACACGATTCAGTACCACATTCAAAAGACCTGAATCCAGTCTATATCACGCTACCCATAAACTGATAACAAATATTACAATAAAGTTTCAGAGCACTTTATCATATGGTGAAAAGGCCATTGTAAGAACCAATTACTAAAATGTGATCATACCCAAGTAAGTCTCCTGAGCCTGAACACAGCACGAGCAAGGAAAGTGAACAGAGCTTGAATTCATTTGATCCCAGTAAATTGTGGTCACTAGTGAGAAAAATTGGGACTGTGTGCAGCCAAGGCATTCACTAAAGTAACTAATAAGGGATTGAGTTGGACCACAGGGAGGCCCAAAAGGGCTCAGAGCAAGAGGTATTCTTTCTCAGGTTTGATCTGACCATCACTTACCACACAGTTACCCAAACAGTAACAAGGCATCACTTCAAAAGCACCAGAGACCAGAAAGCACAGAGCACTTCAGAGCAGGAGAGGCAGACGGGTTCTCTCCCTCCCCTCTTGCAGGTGATGAGACACAGGGGCAGCACAGGAGAACCACTCACCAAAAACTACAGTAGTTACTAACAGTGTAACTGCATTTCTAAAACCACTTGGGGAAATTAATCCATTTGAATTCCACAGAGCTAAATGTTTACAATTTAGAGCAAATTTAGGAATATGTTTTTCATTTACAGCTTACATGACACATTGATATTAGTGTTGGAGACCATTTGCCAAGAGAAATTAGAGGCAAAGTTTCAGCAGTTTGTCTCATGAAAAGCTGGCATTTGTCTGTCAAGCTGCCTTTTATTTTGCTTCTCCTTCCAGAATTTTTTGATGAAGTTTACAATCTGATCCTGTAAGGTTTGCAAAACTCTAGTTAAAAGACATTCCTAATAAACATTCCTCACAAGGCATGAGGAATGTCTGTATTCTTCTCAGCAGTAGCTGCAAAAAACATTCAGTGGCAAAGCAAAAGAATTCAATTCCTGGGGTGCGAGGAACATTCCAATATCACTAACCAGAAATAATTTAAATTAAGATTGACATATACAAAAAATCTATCAATATTTTCTGAAAACCCTTTTTTGGTTCTGCCTACCTTTTAATAAACTGAGAGAAAGGGTGTTTGTTTTCCACACAGAGAAGAGAATTATTGAAGAGTTTTTAAAAGTTGCCTCATATGTAATCTTTCAGCCTTCTGAAAGTAGTTGATCATGACAATCATCAATTATACAGTGTGCTGATCTCTCCTTCAGGACATGGCCAGGTGCTCAGCTGGAATAGATGATGTGTGAGCTTCCTGGAGTGGCAGAGTTTCTGATCACATCTCACCCAGCCTACTGCTTCTGTATAGATTAACATCCACAAAAACATGGACTAAAGCAATTAAATTTGTGTTACAGGATGAGAAAGCAGCTGATGATTTTGCCCCATCCTAGAGACTGACTGTCACCAGGAAGGACAGTGCAGTCCTGAAGCACTGAATCTAAGTTTGAAATCCTTACTTATGCTTGTGACCCTTCAGAGCACTTCCCCATCACCACAAACCTGAAGATGTCAGGCTACCAACGTGTTCACTCTCACAAAAAAAAAGGGCATGATCAGGGAGTGCTCTTCTTGTTACCACATGAGAGGCCAAGGCACACACAGGTGGTCAGATGCTCCAAGGAGCTTTCTGAAGGCCAAGGAGGCTCCTCAGTGTCCACACCACCTCAGAAGTGACCACATTTCAAACTCACACTCAAGAAACACTCTCTGCTTGTCTCCATGATGGGAGACACCACAGCCTTTATACAAAGGGTGAAGCTGCAGCATCACCTCTCTTGCCCATCATGGCTTTCACAAAGTGAACCTGGGGTGATCCCCCAACTCAGAGCCCATCTAAACAAGCACTGCTTGTTTACTGCAGTTTTCCCAACTACCCATCCAGCAGCACGCTCCTTTCAAACCTAGCCCATAACCACAGCTTGCTTTGGGCCATCATGACATCAGGTCTCAGCTGCCTCACCCATGAACAAACATGCCCTGGATCAGGCACTCTAAGACAGATACACATGAGCAGATTCAAAGAGGCTTTTGGAACTGCATCTGTCCTGATGAGCTCTGCTGTTTAATCACATTGTTACAACACAAGATAAGAGTGTAAATGGTTGTGTGACTACACTTAAGAAGAAATATTCTGCATGAAAAAAGAAACAGCCATTTGCTGAGGTGCAGATGCCACCACACCATTAGAAACTCTAAGGGGAAGGAATTAAAATAAAGGAAATGAGGAAGCATACTTAATTTCTGTGTGACTCCAGCACAGGTCTGGGTCAGCAACCAGAGCTGGACACCTGTGGAAGGTGGGAAGGCTGGAGCAGCACCTGCTGGTGCTGCTGGCCAGCCCTGGCTCTGCCATTGCTGGAGGCAGCACAGCTCAGGATGGCCAGAGAAAACAGCTCCGTTAGATGCAGCCCTGAATGCATAAGGATACCGAGGCAACAGGCTATAAACATACCGAAGCCACTAATGCACCCCTAACCTCTGCCTAAGGGATTGAACCTTCTAAAAAAGCAGCTGATTTGATCTGAAAGCTCCTTTGTCAAATGCTACAACCAGTTGAAAGCCCAAGGAAAGTTAAAAAGAAACACTGTATCTTAGGAAAAAGCTCATTGTAGGAACGCTATGGCAACTCAGGGGAAAAAAGGAGGGAGGAAGATTGGTGATGTATGTAGAGAAAATACCACCATCACTGGGGGAAGAAAAAAAGGGGAACTACACTGTAATTTTAACAACATTTTATTACTTTTTATTATCGTTACAGATTATACTTGAGCATATTTTAATCTGCATTTAATGTGAACAAATATGCATTCACAACTGGTTGAGATCCAAAATAAGCATGAAGAATCCACAAATGTTTCAGTATTAAATTAAACTGCCACACTTTAATGCCAGTTGGAAAATGTTTCACTTCCTTGCTCTCACTTGCATCCAGGACTTGCAGAATGCTCCTGTCCTGGGCCTCAGTTTTCCTGATGTGTGAAATGTTGGTGTAAGGTCTGCTTTTTTATTTTCCTGCCCAGTTCCTGTATCTTCACTGCTTGCTTCACTGCAGAAATCAGTGAGCCTTTGGTTGCATGCCACTGTTCTGGGAGGTGGCAGAGGAAGGGAAAGTTGCTGCAACTAACACCCCAAATCAATAATAGCAAGTGAAGTGAAGCAGTAAAACAGAGAGTATCAGGCAAGGAGGGAAGAGAGAAAAGTAGGAGACCACAAACATTTCTGCCAGCCTTAACTGCGAGTGTACAGAAAGTTGACATGGAAACAGACAAAGAAAAATAAGAAACCTGTGCAGTACTTATGGTGCTGGCTGAGTGGACAGCTGTTCCTGATGGAAAAAGATGACAAAGAAACGTGTGACTCTGGAGAACTCAATAAGAACAGAGATACACAAACAGAATCTAAAATAAAATAGGGTACACAACAGGAGTATGTATAAAACAGCACAGGCAAATTCAGCAGAAGGAACACAGAATCTGACAGATAAAAATATGGATTTGAAAAGAATAGAGAAAATAACACCCACCTGGAAAGTAGCAAAAGAAGAAAAAAATATTTGAGGACAAACATCTGGAATCAGGAGCATATTTTAATTTCTGATGGTTTATCAAGCTCCCTTTTTGCTACTCTCATTTTAATTTTGAACTTTTTTCCTCCATAAATTGGGGAACCATGTGGGAGAATGAAGACTTTCACTGTGACTGACCACCATTGACATTGTAACTACAGACGATGCTCAGATATATTCAGGTAAACTAAGCTTTAAACAACATGAAGACTGCAAGAAAGGAGACTGGCATAGTCAAGGAGTGTCCCTCCTTTCTGATAACCCATGTATTTTAAATTATTTCTCCCCCTGTGTCCCCCATATCTCCCTTAACATTTCTCAAATGTGTATTACACTTAAGAGCTAATTTTACCACAGAGGCCTGTTTCAGCATGCTTTAGACATTAGCAGAGGTTCTGTTATGAATACTAAACTGATATTTTTTCCAGAGAATAACTAAGATCTTGAATCTTGCTATTTCCAAGAATTTAACTACTTTTCAACTCTAGAGCTACTATGGTCTAAATATACACACAGAATATAATATGGAGAGTGAGAACTGCAAAAGAAAAACATAGTTGCAACATTCTGAATGAAAGATTTTTTTTTTTACAGGAATGAGTATTAAAAATAAATTTTAAATGTTGCTCTGGTATACTTGGCCCTCTTTTTATGTGATGATCTTCAAATGATATTTCAGAGGTAGTTTAAAAGTTGATTTAAATATCATGATAGAAGCCAAACAGCCTGATTTCCTTGCAGCCTTCTTCTTTTCATTTTGCACCATTTGTGACAGAACTTCTTTTATATTATAAAAAGTGTAGCTCTTCAAGAAAAGTTAACATTAAGTTGGATTCCAGCACTCTTAAGAACAATAAAAAAGCATTTTGACATACCATACACATATTTGTGCAAAATCATTCAAGATAACAAAGGAATGACATAAAAATGGCACTCAGCTCAAAAAAAATAAAATCTTAAATATATGTTTGTGTGTCTATGTGCATACGTGCATAAATAAAAAATTCTACCTACAAGTTTCCTTACACATACAAAATCAAAGCCTTAATTTCTCTTTTCACAGACCATTAGGAAATGTGTTTACTTTTTTAAAGATGACCTGGAATTTATACTGTAAGGACAATGCTGATCTTTTAGAAACTGTGACCATACTGTCAACGTGCCAAATTAAAGCAGGTTTGTGCAGCCAACTCTTAGTAAGGTATAAATATGTATACAAAATTCTACTTCCAAGAAACACTTCAGTGTTGAGGATTTGGTGCTTTTCAACAGGGAATTTTTCCTCTATAACTGTTTTAAAATACAGTTGTTATAATAACATACTTGTAAATCAGCCTCTTTCCTTCTTCCAGCAGCACAGTGTCTCCAATGCCTGTAACCAGCAGGGATTCACATGTGCTTTTTGCCACTGCTTCAAGAATATTTACAAGTGAAAAAATAAACCTGGAATTTGAGTGGGTGTCATTGCAACCTGAATGGTTCATCTTTACAGCAGAAAAACTTGCAGCGGTTGCATGCAAACTCTTACACCAAACCACAAAACATTGTGTTCAATTATTAGGAGCTGAATTACTTAAAAAATGCTTCTATTTACTCTATTATTTATTCCCTTTTCACTTCAGGACAGAAAAGAAAAACAACTCCTATGTTAAAACAGCTGTGCTAAGACTACTACAAAAACTCATTACTGAAAGCCACACACCAGATTTCACTGTAAGTTTACTATTATTCAATCTTTCCTCATGGACTGCAGTTCAGAGTGCTACTGCCTTATGATGCTTCTCTGTTCTAAAAGGCCGTAAACACATCAGGAGAAACTTCATTCCCAAACACTCATTGTTTTTGAGAATTAGTTGTTGTGCAATTGATGTACATTCAGTACTTTATGCTTGGTTATTAAAATGCTAAGAGCTACCAGTTTGTGTGAAATCTATCTTTTAATATTCAGGGAGGCTCTGTGTGAAATTTGTAATTTGCCTTTAAAGTAAACTGGCAGAAGCAAGGTCATACCTGGAGTGCTGTGTCCAGTTCTGGGCTCATCAATACAAGGGAGAAATGGAGCTCCTGGGGTGGGTCCAGCAGAGGAGAACAAAGCTGATTAAGGGACAGGAGAATCTTTCTTACAAGGAAAGGCTGAGGGAACTGAGTCTGTTCAGCCTTGAGAAGAGACAACTGAGAGGGGACCTCACCAGTGTCTGTCAGTATCTGAAAGGAGGGTGCCAAGAGGAAGGACCAGGCTCTTCTCAGTGGTTCCAAACAATAGGACAAGAGGCAAAGGGCAGAAACTGATACACAGGAAATTGCACCTAAATATGAGGAAGAACTTCTTTATCTGCAGATGACCAAGCTCAGAACAGATTATCCAGAGAGGGTGTGGAGTCTCCCTCATTGGAGATATTCAAGAACACCTGGACACAATCCTGTGCCATGTGCTCTAGGATGGCCTTGCTTGAGCAGGGAGGTTGGACCAGATGACCCACTGCCCCCTTTCAACCTGAACCTTTCTCTAATTCTGTGAGGTGAAATTAAACTACTAAAATGTCAGTTGTACTGGAATAGCTACCAAGTAGTAACAATAGGAATATCAAAGCCTACAATGCTACTCAAGAAAGTAACAGAAGAACCTAAAATATACCACTACAAATTAACTCAATACCTAAAATAGTATTTTTGCTATAATACAGCCTCTAAAAAACACTATTGGGAAATTCCATTTCACAGCCACCAGGGCTTGGACAAATGTAGTATAACATACAGTCATTACTTACTGGTTTAGTGTCACATCTAAGATGAAAGATGATCCAAAAGCATCAACCTGGAAGCTGGCTCGAGCAATGTGGGTAGACTGCAATATGGAAAAGACAAGAATTACTATTAAGTCATGGCAAAACCTTTTGTACTGGCTTGAGAATGCAGAAACAAAATACGTGCATTAATTAAAAATATGTCATTAACCAAATAAAATTGCATTGAAACAGACAAAGCAGTCTATGATAAAGAATAAAAGATCAGTTGTCCGAATCTATGGGACTTATTCAAGAATTCCCAACAACACAGAGTAACCCCCCATCTTAACCCATCTATACTCTAGGAAATGGCCCTTCAAACTCCCATCCTGGGCAAAGCCGAGCAAAGGGAAGTGAGACCTCCCCTGGCTCACATGTTCCTTACCCTGACTCTGGACACAGACCAGCTGAGACCTTACTGGCTTGGTCAGACAACTGTACTCTCACAAATCTCACCAACACTGCCTGAAAGGAACTGTTCATTCACACAGACTCTCATACAGCAAGAGGACAGCAATGGGATAAAACATAATTAGCTGCAGTTTCAGTAAAGCTCTGACTCACAACCCTCTAAAGGTTCCCAAAACTCCAAACCCTTGAGCAGCTACTAAAACCAAAGAAATATGGGTGGTAGAGAAACAGCTTGCTTGCTTGCTTCCTTTCTTTTCTTCCTTTCTTTTCTTCCTTTCTTTTCTTCCTTTCTTTTCTTCCTTTCTTTACCATATATTGTCCCCAAACTAGTTCCTTTAATTCAGTCCTATAGCAAGCAAACATTGGAGCACTTCATAACTCCCAACTGCCAGAAGAGTTTTATTTTAGTAGTAGTGGAAGAAAATACTCTACTATCCGATACAAATGTAACACTTGTTTCTAGACCTGAAAACACCCAAGAAACAAAACTGCAATGTTATTCAACTAATTAATTAGAAAAGCTACTTGGACACATTTTGGAAAAGTATCAACTTTGTTCTTATTTTGTTTCCAGTGAAACGTGCACATTAAGATTTGAAGCATGTAGACAGAGGACCTAAGAGGAATTGCTGAAGAACTACTTACGACTCTAAACTACACTTCTCCAAATAAATATAATTCAGGATAGTGCAACTGTAACAAATGATTTATTGAAAGCTCTGGGAAACAAGGAACCGGACGGGATAATGCGAATCATCAAACTCACTCTTTCTAAAATTTCTGGCAGGCTTTCAAAAGGCATTAAATCCAGAAGAGCTGAGAATACCAGCTTCCTTGGAGAAGAACAGCAGCAATGAAAAGGAAAGTTGAGGGAATCATGATCTTTTTTTGTTTATTAAATCTTTTAGTTACCCTACAGCAAAACTTTCTTGTTATATCTATAAATATAGGCACGAGTATTAATAAATAAAAAATACAACAGCCATGAATACATATCCACAAACAGACGAATTCTCTTAAAAAAATCCAGAAGTCGGGACAGTTTCTCTTTCTAGAGGATGCTCAGGCTGGGGGCCCTCTATAAAAATGTCTCGCTGTGTCACTTTTGTGGAGATGCACACAAAATTGCATGACAAGAAACTACACATTTACATTACTCTTCAGAAGGATGAAGACCAAATGAATATATCTCTTACATATTGTTTACCTTATCTGGATAAATAATAGATGGTTAATTACCAACAGTATTAAAAGCCTACTTTCCATCAAAAAAAGCATTAAAAATGAAAAGGAAATAAACAAACAAAAAAAAATACACATCCAGCTGGCATCTGTGATGACAGACAACCATAAAATATACAGACACCCACAGCAGATATGGCACCCCCATGCAGGACCATCATTTAGCTGTTTTTGGCCTGCAGCAGCTAGTGCAACAACAAATTCAGCAAAAACATCAACAAATTATCACATTACCATTGTTGTTTCTTTTCCACCTCTCAGGCAGCAGAGTCTGCTTTGAATGATTTTAAAATTTCATCTTCTCTAGCTAGAATTTTCAGGCTGCTGTTCACAAACAGGATGTGACAGGCCACGAATCAAGTAAGGTACAAGGGACCAATGGCAGTTCTGCCATTCCACTGCAGCCCGTTTGCCAACCTTAGCTAACCTTCACTCATTCACCTGCAATAACTGCTTTCTAATCAAAGGAATAATGGCAGGCCAGTTTCTTGATTCTCGCCATTATATTATTAAATGCAAAGAACATTCTACAGTGTTTTATTATTCCTGCTTGTTAACAACACAGCTACACATGCCATTATGTAGATCTCTATGCAGAGTATAGCCAAGTCTTCTATATGACCATATGCTGGTACCAGAAGAGAATTAGTGAGTAAGAAAGAATATAAAAAGTCTAACTTGGATTTCTAAATGCACATACATTAAATGTAAAATTTGTCACTAAAATATATCCACTTTATATAGACCATCAGAGCAGAAATGACTGTTTTGTTTCGGTTTGGTTTGGCTTTCAACTGCTAGATATATTGCACCATATAGATTTGGTCTGGGAGATTTTCTCTCTTGAACACATCTGTAAGATAAACAACTACAAGCTAATGTATTTCTAAGGTGACCCTGGACCACAGTTATTCCCTGACAGAAACTGTTAATGTGGATTTATGGGAAAAAAATACATATGAATAAATTAATATGAAAAACATTACATAACCACATAGATGTAACCACTCCTCAAGACACATGATGCAAACCCAGAAACTTATCATGAAGTTTAAGCTCAAGTGCACCAAGTGTATCTCAAGGGTATTTCAAACCTACCAAGATACTAAGACATTCTGGACAGCCTGACAAACTCACCTTTTTCCAGAAATCACATCCCTTCCTGATAAATGATTGTGTCACACCGCACACCGTGGGCTGCTGCCGAAAATGAACAGTTCTGCCCCATCCTGGCCATGTGCTCCCACCTACTCTCCCTTGTCAGCTCATGTGACTAGCCAGAAAGTCAGATCAGCAGCAGAAAATTAATCACCACTTGGAGTGGGCCTGGTTTTTGTCAGACAAATAAACTGATCTAAATAAACCACATGGCAGATGCAATAGAAAGAAGTCACAGGGGACACCCAAGAGAGAATTAAGTGGAAGATATGTTCTTCCTTTCAGCTAAAAACCTCATCCACCATAACAAAAAACTGCACCTTACAAATTCCAGACAATGCATTTTTTAGGGTAACAGTTCTTCTAAATATCTAATTAAGAACCACAAATAAAGAAATGGATTTTTAAAAGCCTTGGCTGTAAATTACCTTTAAGCACATCTACCTGCCTGCTCAGTGAATAGGTAAAATGGCCAGCTGCAAAGGAGCTTACATTCATAGATATATGTCTATTGAAGAACCCAAAGAGAGGAAATAAGTACTTTCCAGCTATGCCACTTCAGTCAAGCAGAAGTAACAAGAAAGACCCCTGCAAAGGCTTCTCTAAACCACTGAAGCAAGACAATCAACTATGTCACTCAGTTCTCCAACCCAGGAACTCTCTCAGAAAATGTGGGGCTTTTGCAACAGCCATCAGCTTGACATATCAGTGGCTGACAATGGAGTCATAAAAGGGGAGTTCCTGTAGACCAGAAGATGGACTCAATGCAGAACATGAACAAGAGCCAGGGAAAGAAGAATCAAAGAACTTAATGGAAGAGCACAATGCAGTGCCTCCGACACAATCAAAAAGTTCTGAAATTTTTATGTCATGCAACTGAGGAAGAAAAATACCAATAACAGCTCTGAAACTAGCTGCAGTACTTCAGGTGCAATTTCTAGTGGTGCATAAATTGCACTGACCTGCAAGGCCCACTACAGAAAATACTAAGCATCCCATGCACCTAATGCAACTATGCAGAGCTAACTTCTGTTAAAGATTGTGAGGTTTAAGCATGTCACTGAATGTCTGAAAGGAATCAAGAGTAAATGGAGTGGAAAAGACTGTTTCAAACCACTAAGCACAGAGATATTTTATCTAAAGCAAAGATTATAAGCTTGAATTCTACAAAAACAAAAGTGGTATGCAAACCTTCCTGCCAAATCAAGAGCAATGTGATTCCAATTATTTTAAATCACCTGCTCCATGCCTCAGGGATCACTTCAGTAATAGAGGAGATGGACAATCAGTACCAAATATGACTATTTGTTACTACAGAGAAACACAAGAGAATAATGATGTCCCTTTGGCACTCCTGCTGGGGATCAGCTTTCTCCAGAAACTGGCCCCAAAGAATAAGCACCTGCAAAGGGAACAAATGTCCATCAACTACAACCAATGCACACTACTGCAGATCAACACCAGTGCACTGCTCTGCAGGTAACCTTCAAAATATTTCAAAGATTTTAATTTCAAATAGAGCAAGTATCTTAACCACCAGTGAAACATTTACAAGCTATGCACTTTCTTGAATAATCAAACTAACAAGAATTTTAAATTGAAAACTTCAGACATTTTCCTCACATTGTGTATAATTAGCTGAGTATTGAAAGCAGCACAGTAACATGATGACTAAGATTTTTCCTGAAAAAACAAGGAAAAATAATTAAAAACATGTTGTGATGCAATGTGCAATTCCTCATAACGTGTTTCTTCCTTGAGAGGTATCCTTAATAAAGCACTTAGATACTTTTTTCTAAGTTTTGCTGGAAGAGATTACAAAAATTTCATTCAAAAAAACCCAAAGTCTCATAAAAAAAATTGAGTAGAAAATCCTATTTGTTTGCCCTTCGATGTAAAAAAAGTTCTATTTACTACTATATATAGCATTGTAGTTTCTAATTAAAAGATTCTGATCAAATTTGCAGACTTGAAAGAAAAACATCAAGAGAATCAAGAGATAAAATAATACAGGTTGTTACAAGAAGAAAAAACTTAAAAAGTGTGCTTCAGAGCTTGTAAGGACAATGAGATTTTATAGCAGACATTCGGTGAGTCAGTCACACTTACAAAATAATAGTTTCCTTAGATATAAATTTAATTCCCCCATTTTATAGATCAGAAACCTCAGCTTGTCCCTTAAGTGTGTATGAAATTGAAATAACATAGATTATCTTAAGTCCAGTAAGGACACAGATAAGCCAATGAGAAATCAAAATAAATATATTCATGAAATTAAATGAAAAATACACTAAAAATTTCATCTAGCTTTACCTATATTTGCTGTTTTGAAAATAATCATTACAAATAAATTTATGGTAAAGAAATCCAGTGCCAATTAGCACTCTATAAAAGGACACATAAAAGGTACACACTCTAAAAAGACAATTTGCAGTCTCAGTTTTGTTGTAATAAATCCAGATTTATGCAATATATTGTTGCTTTATGTAAAATAAGAAATCTTTTCCAAAAATTACTTTTTCACACATACTTGGAAGAAAAAAATATTAAAATTTTGCTAAGAGACAAAATTCAGAAATAAGCCTAGCTCTAATATTAAAAATATGTATCCCAAGTGAAAGAATCTTCTTTCAAAAATACATAATATAATATAACTGCAACGTTATTTCCTCAGGCCTTTTCTACTGCCATTTGAAAATATCTAATTTTAATCTAAAGTTCAGTATCGCTGAACTGGATCTGCATAGCATATTAAACAATTGTAAAATCTCTTTTTACTTTCTCTAGCATTCTCATAATATTTATACGCATTTATTTTTTGTATCAATTGTCATTATCTGACATTCTTCATGCAAGCTCTCTTTTTATCCAATGGATAAATCTAAATCTCTTTGGGGCATTTGGCAGGGTGGAGTTTATTTAATGAAAAAACTGCAGAATAGGATCATGGTTTGATGAAAACGCTTTCACAACTACCTCTTTGGGGCACATTTAGTAAATCTGTCATTATTCTGAGGAAAAGCTAGAAATAAGAAACTGTTTTAATACATGCATGTTAATTTTTTAGTCCTGGATCACACATTTCTTCTCTGTGCCAAGTGAGGGTGGAGCACAGGGAGAGCTAAACACCATCAGCTAGAGTGTGGTGCCAAGGTCCAGTTCCTTGTGGTCATAAACATGACCTAAAATAGCTTTTCTCCCTATAAACATCATTGCATCAATGAACTCAAACTCAGCAGCAAGAACCACTTGTACCTCTGAAATGCCAGTAATTAGTCTTGCCAGTTGGAAAAAAAACAAAAAGGGAAAAAAAAAGCCCACCAAAAAATCACAACAAACCTCCCTGTTTTTTCCATTTGTGTGTTTGAACACAGAGACTGTTTGAATTTACTCAATTTATATGGGGAAAGAGCACAAGGGAAAAAAAAACCCGAGCACAAACTGATGAAAGATGTCACACAGGTGTCACTGCTTCAAGCATGGATCCTTCTGAGGACACCTGAAAGCTTCTCTTCCTGCTCTTCTTCCTCACCTCCACATCACCTTTCTTTGAAATTCACCCAAGGTTAACTGTTAAGTGAAACAGTGAAGACAGAAAAACCATTGGGCTGTCACTGCTAGCAAATTTGATCTCACATATCTAATAGGACAAATTTGAGTAATGGAGGGGGCAAGATGCTGCTTCCCAAGAGGATATCTAATACTTGTTTCCAGCACCAGTAAAGCTCTGTGGCACCAGATCTCACACTGGTTGTGCTTTTAAGTGCAGAGGATGATGTTAATTTGGTTCTGAAATTTTGTTTATAAGTTTTGATTTCCTGTGGGACTAATTACTGCAAGTCTTCGAATCCCTGTGAAAGGAAGAACTGCAAGAACTTTGAGGAAGTCTTCTTTTTCCCCCCATTTTCTGAAAGGGAAGCAGCAAGGATTCATGTATAAAAGGTTACATACAACTATAGCACCAGAGGTCTTAAATGTATCACTACTGGGGCAAAACCAGAAAACTGGTGAGGGCTCAATCTCATGTTTTTAAAATGTGCTCAGAAACATTATTCATCAAATACTAATGGCTAGGGAAATTACTATCAAATAGGTTGTTAAGAGTGTGATTAATCAAGTACAGTGTTACATATAGAAAACAAAGAAAAGTAATGAATGAAAATTTGAAAAGTTCAGAATCTCTACCTGCCATAATTCATATAAAACTATGATGACCATTGAAGATCACACTTCAAAAAGTAAGACAGGGAGCAGAGCAAACAAAGACTCACCCTGTGACCCAGAAACACCAGTTTCCATTGCTCCCCACAGTGACTGTAGTTTTCAGAAAGTCAGATCTGACAGGAAAAGCAATGTACTGGCATGCTTAGGAACCAGTAAAACTTCTACAGCAGGAGTAGTGCAACATGTTCCATCTGTATCACTCAGCAGCCCAGGACCCGGCTGCAATCCAAGGGGAAAACTACTTTGTGAAAAAACATGAAATCAGAGGGAAAGGACTCCAACAAGGACAATCTATCCTCAGTAAATACCCCTCTCCCTGGCAGTTTCAAGTGGGCAGAACCCAAAGGAGATGCTACTCGTGTACAGCTGCAGCGTGAGAGGCAAACAACCAACACAGCACCCATCTGCAGCGGGACAGAACACACAACAAGGGCAGCAATGCACAGCCCTTGAGCATGAACCATCTGCAGCTCTGTGCCTTCTCTCTGGAGAAAGGACTATTGTCCAAGAACACCATTTAGGCAAGAAGGAAAACTCAACGGATCCAACAGTTGGGAGGAGTGAAGGCATTTCCTTTGCTGAAGCAGATGGTGCCTTGAGGTCATTTTTAGCTACATGTTTTCCAAGCTCTGAAAGGAATCAATAACATTTAAAGGCCCCCTTTTCAGCATCTCTTGCAGCCTTCAGAAATGAAGGAACAGAGTTCCACTATGAGAGAAATCTACAAAAACCCTCCACTAAGCTGCCTTTACATTACAAACAAAGCATTCAAAACTAGTAAAAAAGAGTCCACTCTAACTTTGCTCCTTTATACCAGTACCAGTGACCAAACCTTTTTTCAGCAACACAGTGACACATTTCAAACTGGTCTAATTGGTCTTGTATTTAGTTTACATAAAAATGAAAGCTTACTACCAAAAGATTAGCTCTGCGCACTGGAAGTAACAAGCACTCTTGTTACACACCTAAAGCCTACCAACATGGTTAACTTCTCCCAGGAATGGACCCTGGGCACCAACAGAAAGTTTACCAACATCCATGGCATTAGAGGCTAACAAAAGCTTGACAAAACTTGCAGACTCTTAGGCATGCCAGTGCTCAATCAATTCCACAGATAATACTTTTAAAATATGACTCACCCTCTACATTCAAGTATCAAAGTCCTGCTACGAGTTGAAAAGTGCAAGAAAAGCAAATTTCAAAACTCCTTTTCCCCTTGATACAGCCTAGGAAATCAAAATGAATCAACATTTTCACTGTATATATTTTCTGAAACAACTGATGGATGGATTTTTTTCATTCCCACTGAATTTCAGGAGTCGAAATACTCTAAGGAGATATTTCTGGAACACAGTTCATTCCCACATACTGCTATTCTTCTGAGCAATTTTTGAGCTGTTAAGTCAGGGCTCTAGCATCCACATTCCTATACATCACACTTTCATTAGAAGGCAATTACCCACACAAATTTTTCTAAACTTTGTATTAATATCACATTCTGGAGTACACTTTTTCTAAAGCGTGGTCTTTTGCTACAGTTTTCTGGTCTGGTAACATCCATTATGCTTAAAAACAAGGAAGAAAGAGAGACTTCAGAGTGAATTTAACATAGGTAGACAAACCTGAGCTGGTCAAATTACCAGATGAATCACCAGATTTCATTGTCTGGGGGTAAATGCATAGCAACAAGGCTGTGCTTTTAACTTTAACTGAATCCAATTTTCAAGCTGGACTCCTAGTGACTCAACAGTTAAAACAGCTCTACGTCATTTGCCACTTTCTGTTATTTGTTCATAATTCTTTAATTTCAGGTGACCCTGACTTTCCACTTGAACTTACCCAACCAGCCAAACCCCACCATGGCAGTGCATGCCAAGGCCTGGCAGAACACATCCTGACCATGTGTACGCACACTTCAGCTACCTTTCTGTTCAGTGATTAACAATAAAGTTTCTGGGAAAAAAACACAAGCTTTCCTTCACACAGTCCTCCCACTAAAGTACTTAAAGCTTGCACAGATGTAACATTCAGTGTCCAAAGCTCTCATCTGCACTGAACATGCTTCCATCTGAGGACGATGTTGTTCCACATCCACGCTTGGCTGTGGATCAGCACAGCTGCTGTTGCACAGTTTACCCCTGCAGCAATGATTTCTCCTCTGCAGATTAATGCAACTATTGCAGTGGCTTCAGAGGAGCACTATCAGGGAACATCTGCAGCTATGAAGAGCTAAACTTCATGCGACAGATCTCTGCGATCCTGTATGTGCTACAAAAGACATCTCCACAGAGCAGTGTATCCATACACTATCTAGGAGATTACTGGCAAGCCAAAGGAAAGAAGGTAACTAGAGGGGTATTGAAGATTTTCTTGCCTGAAAGTTTTCCACAGACAATCATAGCAAATTTGGCATTGTTTAAAATAAATTACACAAGTCAAAACTCAAGAACGGGAAGACAGGATGGGAGTTACAGTAATTTTTGGAGATGTTGAATACAGCGGTTTTGGTTAACATACAAGAAACAAACAATTACACTATTTCTAAAAAAAACAATACTGAAAAATATATCCAGTGATGAAAACACTGAATCATATCAGTAGTTGAAGCAAAAGACAGATTGCATAGGAAGACACCAAAATCCTGTGTCCAATCTTTATCTCTGACCATATTGGACTTCACCCTCTGTATCCACAGTTATCCAGACTGAGAGAACACATGGGCCTGGGCTACCAACTAAATCATCTGACATGTGAGCTACTTCCCATGGAGCAGAAGAGCAGTCTGCTTGGGAGGAGAGGCAGCCTTGGCTCAAACCCATGGGAGTGGAAGATAAGGATCCTCATCTTCCATTTTCTCCAGGGGAGAAGTTCCAGGAGAGGCAGCAACAAGCGGAAGGACCACAAACTTCAGCAGAGCTAACTGAAGAGGGAAAAGCACTGAGCCAAATGCTAGCTAGAAGGACCCACAATTTACAGAGTTGAACCTATCAGGGTTTTGAAGGTTTTATACAGTTTGATTGACCTTTAAGCAATGTTTGACAGGATAACTGTGATAATGTTTTCACAAGCAGAGCCCTAAAAAAGTTGTTAGTTTTGAGTCACTTAAAGACTGGTATGATTACTGGGAAAACTACAAAAGGGAACTGGACTACCAGAAGGATAATATATCTACCATGGCCTTTTAACACATATGTCCATAATGCTCTTGTGGCAAACATTTCAGAGTGAATCTTAACTTCACATGTAGTTCCTCCAGAATATGACTAAATCTCATCAAAGTTTATCATGACACTGCTAGGGATGCAACACACTTCTACACTATTCATGTGTCATAGCTGATTAGCCACTATAGGAGTCCCAAAACAGATACACAGTGAAAGCATGGCAGAAAGAATACTTGGTGTGATCCTGCACTCAGGGGCACCAACACAGACCAGGAGTGAATACAGACACACTCATCACCAGAGCTGGAAATTGCTCCTGTCAGACTTTGCAGTTACCACACTAATCACGGCAACAAGCAAAAGCTGGGAAAATACTTTCTACACAATTGTTACATCTGTTCTATGAAGCTAAGCCATAGCTTTAGGAATATCTCTCTTTGCCAGTCTTATATGGCATAAGCATGAGAAGATGACACTAAACAACATGAACTCTGAAGCAGCAGCTACCAGAGATTTTTTGTGGGATGATTTTTTGGACTTACATATTTACTGCTGTAACAAATCTCATTATCAGACTTTTCCTGATACAAGCTTGCAAAGAAGGATAAATTAGGAATTGGAAATATTCTTTGCCTATAAAATACAAAAACACACTTCGAGTACTTTTATAAAAGGTGTACCTGAAAGTGCCTCCTACATCAGAAATCAAAGGACTCCCTCAATGCCCTTATATCATTCAACATGCAATCTATAGCAAAGTTTAGCTTTTAGCAGTTTTTTCCTCTTCAGGAAGGCAAGACCTGCATCAAGAGTATGAATATTTTAACCATCATACACATATTTATAAAATACTGCCATGTGGGTGAAGTATCATACTGCAGAACTGCATACACTGAACATACAGTGAAGTATCACACATATTTTGCCTAATGCTTTACAAACCTTAAGAGGCAACAAGACAGGAAGAAAACCAAATTCAGCAATAAACCAAATGCACGTTGTTACTCACTATAGCCCCTTTCCCAGTTTAGTCTCCTTCCCTTTGGTTTTTTGTTAGGATGATCAAAAATTGTGCCTAAGTTTCTTGAAGACACAGAAGTCATTTGACTAAGCAGGCAGAAAAAGATTTTTTAAATCATGCAATTTTTCATGACACTTCTCTTTCCAACAGTCACCATCCATTAGTCCCAAACTCTGGAGATATTTCAGAAGCTGCTCAACAGTCAGAGCTCTTTTTTTAAAGAAAAAAATTATTATTTGTTGGAGCTACCCAACACAGTAACTTAAAATACCAACAGAAATTGACAGCTTCAGAACAGAAAGCAGGAGTCAGCAATTTCAGAAGCACCTGCAAAGAACAGGGATATTCTGTTTGAAGGCTAGAGTGAGACGACAGGAAATCAGAGAATCCAATAGCAAAGACTAGGCAACACTTGAATAACTAATGAAGATTTCAAGTCCATGGGCTGTGCAAACTCAGCATGACAGAGCAAATCTTCTCTGAAATAGATTACTAGCAATAAGAAATCATTTAAGAAATCTGCAAGCCATGATTCCAAATAGGTGTACACAATTGTATCATTTGGTCACAAGCAATGCAGGCTGCAGAAGACAAATTAGTGATTTACTGAAAACTACTGACTCACTCTGGACTACAAACAACATGCACTTCTGTCTCCAGATGCAGCTCAGTCCTGGAGCCCTTCAGACCAGGCTCCCTACAACCAGGTAATCCCTTTCACTCTCCTAGAAGGCATCCAGTGTACCTTCATGACAACAGGAAATTAGCAAGTGAAAAACAGATGCTTGAGAAACAGAAATTGCTATATCATTAATGTCCTGCAGAACCAGCAGAGATGAGTGAATCTCGGTCCATAGCAGGTCAGAACCTTGTTCCTACTGAAAATCATAGCAAATTTTACAAATTTCCATGTAACAGTTAGAGGTATCAAAAATGGATAATGATAATACAGGCAGTGGGGAGGTATGCTTACACACTTCCACATTTTAACAAAGAACATGCTTACGCCATATTGACTAAAGGAAAATACTACAAAACTTGTGGTTTCCCATGTGCTTCTTACAGTACCAAAATATGGCTTAAGGCACAGAGTTAAAAGGTTCCTTAAAAATGTCCAGGGTGGGAACTTCCCTTCTTTCAAACACAAAAATATTAGATTAGACTTCCCTGAATGTCCCTGATGTAGAGGAATCTCATTTTCTAATACACTTATTTATGCAACAGTAAATTAGGTGTCCATTGCTGAGATTCTGGATTGCATGAATGATAATATAATATTAGTGTATTTTTAGTTATATCTTATCTTGATTGTTATATACACTAAGTGCTGTGAAAACTGCTATCAGGAACCCTTTGAGGAACAGAGAAATTGAAATACAGGAGTGTCACAGATACTAGTAATGACTCTATTCTGCAGTGGAATTAAAAGCAGAAGCCCAAAGTCATGTGAATTCTCCAATGTCCACTATATATTGTACATTAAAACATTAATGGCATGAATATGTAATAGCCCACAACATTTTCCTTGTGCTGTGTTCTGAGGTTCAGCAATCTTGGACAACTACAATTGTGAGCATATTAATGATGTTTTTTAAGCAATTAGATTCTGGGTTTCTAAGATGAGTATATATACTATTTCCTTTACTATTTAATAGTAAGGCATGCATATAGAGAAGTCACTCAATTCTGATGGCAATGGCCCAAAAACCCCAAACCAAACAAAATAAAGGAAGTTGCTAGAGAAAAACCTCAACAAATGCTGAAAACAAATCATTATTTTTTAGAAATCCACCATATATCACTTTCCAGTTCCACTTTCCAATTCCAGTTCCCTGCCTTCAATTATCTCCTTTCACCCCCTCTTTTCTCCTAAGACACTCCTCTGGCTCAACTCCATCATAAGCCTGTTCTAAAACTCCTGATCTGCAAAGGCCATGCTTTTCTTCTGCATTCCTCTGCATGATCATCTTCATTTCCCTTTGTGCAGTTCTGAACTCAGGCTTGCATCCTTCTTGTTCAACTTCTGCCCTTTCTGCAGCTAAAGCTTTCATCCAGGAATTAAAGGAATCCAATCCGATTTAATGCAACTTCCTTCTCTCCAGCTTATCTCTCCCCCGCCCACCCCCCTCTTTTTTTATCCGATTCAAAACACAACTACATTGTTTTACATGAATTCAACTGCAGCCTTGTTGCTAGTCCTCTGAATGCCTCTGATACCTTCCCATTCAGGTATCTTTGTTTTTCCAGACAAGGTTGCTAGTCCTTCACTTCACTCACTTCATTCACTTCTTGGATGCCTTTACCTCCTCAAAGAAACATGCTCCCTTAACTAATCCAGAAGGCCATTTGTTTTGAAATCGGTATTCAAGACCAGCTTTTTTAACTCTCAAATACTACTCAAAGACTGTTAGCAATGGATAGAACATGGAGACAGCCCATGGAGTGTATTTAATCATAAAACAAACAAGTACATATGGAAATGTTATTGATGTAGAGGGCACCTCTGTTCCCCTACTCTTTACATGCCACTGGCTGTTAATTCTTCAGGGCAGGCATGATGTCTCTTCATGTATGAGCAGAATCCAGTATCTTTATACTTCATGTGATATTCACCAGACACCCAAGAGCACTCTGTGAAGTTAGTCCATAACTTTGATAATTACTCTCCTAAGTGCAGCTCCTACCCAACTTCAGTTAAGCAAAGTCAGCCACGCTGCTGGTCCATTACCGCCAAGCTGGCTCAGATCCTTGGGCAAGGGATGCAATATCCTGCAATTAGGATGTAACATGCTCTGTGCCAGAATCACAGAAAATCTGTACTGCTTCACTCAGTTCGGCCTGCTCGGCAATTTTTTTGTCCAAAGCACTGTCAGCTACTGTATCCTTCCACGAGTAACAACCATCAGATACCAGGGAAGAGGCTGGAAATATTTTAAGCAGCAGCAGGAAAACTTCTTGATCAGGAAGAAAAGTTGTAGTAGCCTTCATCTTTACATCAGAGCTTTTACACATTAACATTGGTTTACTCTGGAGGCTGTTGTAAAATAAATGTATTTAACCCTTTTCAAACCACCTGTGTTTTTTTTTTCTGCTTAGACTAGGATTAATACTAGAAATTTAACTAGATCAGGATGACTTGAAAATTTTATGAGCATAAAATGTGGTGAATAAAAGCTGAGACATTCAGAAAAACAAAACCTAATAATTAGCAGTTTTTTCTGTAAGACCAGTATTTTAAGCCTAATATTAAAGCAAAATACAACCATTTCTAAGTTTAAAAAAGACATGTCACAAAGTGTTTGAACCTATGACTTTTTGGGGGTCTTCAAAAACCTTGAAATGCCTAAAGGATTTTTTTTCTTCTTTGAACAAAGCATTATGAACCTTGAGAATTGTATTTTATTGTACTGTAAATATGGTCTTATTATCTGAAAAAATCTTTACATAGAGTAAGCTACATTCAGAGGCAAATACATATGCTATTAAGAGCTTGTTTATTAATTATTAAACAAATAGAATGCAAATCGCTGGTTCTTATACTTGATGGATTATAAAAAAAATAATATGAGAATTTTTTCACCTATTTTGTTGCTTAAACACAGAGTAGTCAACTAGAAAAGGAGGAAACGGAGGCCTGCAACTGATCTTGGATGTCAGCAGTTACCTCAAATGCTCAGATTTTATGTTCTACATCTATAACAATATGGACTCAATGTTTCTTTCCTTCAGATGTAACAGCCATGTACCACCTCAAACAAAAGGGGTCAAGATGAAAATCACTGTATTTTAATACAAAATGAGGTTGTTAAAAGTTATAGGGATTGGTCTTCATGTAAGAGAAATATGGTTTTTAACCAAATAGAGCCAGATTAATGGTTGGACTCAATGATCTTAGAGGTCTCTCCCAACCTTAATGATTCTACAGAATTCGAAAACATACCACGGGATGGACAGCAGGCAATAAGTATGTTAAATCCTGTGTTTAGTTTACATGTTACATTTCAAGCAATTTCCTTCCGACATACAATTTCTATTTTTAAAATCACACCCGAGTCCACTGAACACCAACCCACCCTGCCCACGCTTCAACCAGAAGCCGCAGCGTTTCAAGCCCCGCTGTCGCAAAGGCACCGCAACTTTCATTTTGGGTGCCCCGGCCGCCGCAGGCAGCGGGCTGTGCCCAGCCGGGGCTGGGCATTAACAGGCACGGGGACCATCTTAACTAATTCGGGGGCCCTTGCACAGGACTGGCAATCCCCGCGCTCCTGCGGGAAACCGAGCCGCGCGTCGGGCCGAGCATCGCTCCGCGCCGAGCATCGCTCCGCGCCGAGCGCTCTCCATGCCCCGGCGGTGCAGACCCCCTCGGCGGAGGGTGCGGCGAGGCTCTCTCCGCACGGCGGGCCCTGCCGGGGGGCGCGGCCCCTGTCCCCCCGCCCGGCGCTTACCTGTGCCCGCGCCGCCTCGCTCCGCACCCGCGTGCTCAGCGCCGGCCACCGCGCCCCGCCGCCGCCCTCGCCGGAGACCAGCCGCAGGGGCCTGATGCTCTCCCGCTCGGTGAAGGGGCTCCGGCCCCGCCGCCCCGCTGCCGCTGCCGCCGGCCCGGCGCCTCCTGCGCAGGGGAGAGGAGGCACTGTCACCCGGCTGCGCCCTCGCCCCCGGCGCGCAGGCTGCAGCGGGGGCTCCGTTTCCATGGGGCTCCGCAGCACCCTCGGCGCAGCGTCCCCCTCCCCGCCTCCCCCGGCACCGCGACTCACCTGGGGCCGCTGTCAGGGCGCCGAGCGCCAGGCAGAGCAGGCAGGCGGCAGCCCGCATGGCGCTGCCCGCCGCCCCGCTGCCGCCGAGCGCCGCCGGCTCCGCGCTGCACGGGCGGGGGGCTGCGGGCCGCGGGCCGGGGCTGCGAGCTCCGCCCCGCCGCCGCGCCGAGCCCCCTGCCAGCGGAGAGATGGCGAGAGCCGGCGAGGCTCCCCGCAGAGCCCGCTTGGAAGAGGGAAGTGCTGGGAAATGTAGTCGTTTGCCAGGGCGTGAGGGAGCGGGGCGAGAGCGGAGGGGAAGCCCCGGGCCCCGGGCAGAGCCGCAGGGATTCCGCAGTCGCCCCCGCCCCGTGGGGCCGGCCCGGTACCGCACCGCTCCGGGGCTCAGGGAACCCCCGCCCCAAAACTTGCCCTCACTGACAGCTGCGGTTCAGGGCGGGGGCTCTCTGGGGAGGAAACCGGGGCGTTTTCCCTTCCTCCCTGCCCGTACCGCCGTCAGCCCCTCTCTCCTCCTTTACGTGCTCATTTTCTGAGCAAACCTTAATTTCCTTCTCTATGACATTTTTTCCTCCCTTTCTTAAATTTCTACTCCCTCCCCGCTTTTTAAACAAAGACAGGAGGAAAGGATTACAACGCAGAATCATCCCTTTCATGTTACAATATGCTCTCCTGGACTAAGAGGCAGAAGTGTCAAGGAGTCCCCCACGATGTCCGATACCTGAAAAGCGAGAATAATTCTCCCTCAGCGGAGGGACGGCTGCGTCTGCAACCCAATTCTACACTCCCACCTACCGGGAAGCCGAGAGCAGCAGTGCTGCCTCTCAGCACGGTGTATCTCACCTTCCTTAACTACATTTCTTTATGAAAATGGGACAAGAGTGGCCGTCGCCTGAGGCTCCTCTTTCCTCGCTGTTTTCAGAAGGGGCGATAGCAAGAACGGCCATGGCACGCAGCTGAGGTGAGCAGGGAAAGGAGGAGGGATATCAGAGCAGCGGCAGATGCAGCTCGATGCCCATCTAGCCGAGAGAATAAAAAGTCTAACTACGCACTGGAAGGCTTGTACCAGTTGTAAACACATAATAAAGGAGGAGATGGGATCACAGATCATGCCACTGAAAGCTGCTGCTCGTTGTAGTCTCAAAGATAAAAAGAGCAAACAAACGAACAAAATATCTTAAAATCATTATGCAGATCAATATGCACTGCTTGCACGGACAACAGCCAGGACACCTGGCACCTCCATTTGTACTCTAAGGAGCGTTTCCAGCCGCCGGGCTGCCTTCTGCCTTCCACGGTTCCCCTGGGGAAGGGCGATGCTCCGGGCACAGCCTGCCTGGCTCCCCGGAGCCGCCCGACAGGGAATGCTGGCGCTCCTGGCCCGAGTCGTCTGTAGGGCTCACCTTATTTACACATATCGTCTTATTAAAGGAACCAGTTAGATGAAGGAAATTCAGGTTCTCGGAGTTTGTTTCTGTAATATGAAAACAGACAAAATGACAGTCCAACAAGCTGAAGATACCTGCAGAGCATTGCACAATATACAGTAACTTTGAGGAGAAAGCGGCTAGTAAGTTTTATGCTGTCCTGCTTATACTGCTGTCAAGTACTCTAGGCCAGATGCACTATTATCTCAAAGTATCCATTCTGAAGCCGCCGCTGAAACCACAAAATTAGCTTATAAAACTCTGGTGTGGGGTGTCAGATCATGGGCAGATTGGGTCAAGAAAATGAGAAAGTGCTATTTATAGCAAAGAAAAAAAAATCAGTATTATAATATGATACTTCAATCTTCTTACAAAAGTCATAAATCCTTACATTTCAGGCTGCAGCCAACCCCTGCAGTTATTTCAGTTAGACCAATCTTTCCTCACTAGCACACTGTTTCACAGCTGCTTCTGTCAGTATTTCTGTGAGAAGTCATGACATCGGGTATACATTACACCGTTCAGCAGCAGATACACAGTACTGTTATACACTCATTTCCTGGATCAGTATGTCGCAGATTTCTTTTTCTCTTGCTCACCTGTGTTCAGATTTAGTGTAGGTGTTACACATGGAAGGTTCACCAACACAGCGTCAGCCAAAGCTTGGCTGTTTTAAGCTAACAACTGTGAAAGCAGAATTTTATCCAGTCTGTGCTCAGCGGATATGATGAGGTATGATACATATTTCATAAATGCAGTCTTTTTTTTAGTATGCCAACTCTATATTGGTGCAATCCTTCACTAATTTTAATAATAGTATTTAGGACTTTTTTTTTTTTAGAAATACCGTCAACTAATACAAAGATAAAGTCATTAAAGCCATTTAAAAAGTGTGTGTGCAAGAAGCAATTAGACAAAATAGACAAAAAAGGTTTTACATTCCTCCCCCTTGCAAACCTGTCTCATTTACATCTTCTACTCTTTGGCTTATTTATTTATCACTTCTGTGGTAAACACTAAAGATTAATCCTAAAGAGAAGACTTTTAAATAAATTGCAGAAAATGTCTATATTATTTTGAAGGATCTAAATCACAAGGAAGTAAATCCTGATCTGTATGTCTGAAGTCTCTTCTTATTGTATTTGACAGGCTTAATCCTTCTGAGAAATATTTAAATTTCATTGATGGTAATTTCACATTCATTTGGGAAATCACACAGAGAACACTGAGATTCACCTCCTAGTTTTACTTTCCTGGAAGTTCCTCATTGCTGAGGACTGTGGCAGGTTATCCACCTCTGAGCAACCTCTTTCACATCATGGAACAGATTTTTTCTTCTTCTAGCAACTCACAGAATATCTTATGTTGGAAGAAATCTGTAAGAATCATGAAGTCCAACTCCCTTCTCTTCATGGAACTACCTAAAAATGCACCATATAATGGTGTCATCCAATCCTTTAACTCTTGACTTCAGGATTCCTTCCCTGAGGAACATGTTCCAGTGACTAACCACCCTCTCAGTGAAGAACCTTTTCCTCATGTCCAATCTGGATATGACCAGTTGCAGCTTCCTCCCATTTCCTTGTGTCCTATTTCTAGTCCCCAGAGAAAGGAGACCAGCATTTTCCCTCCACTGCCTGTAGTACTGAAGGTCTCAGAGAAAGTCTGGGGTTTGTGGCCAGCTATCCACATACTGAACAAACACTCAACACTGAATCTTGAATTGATGTCTCCCCTTAACTCGGCAAAAAAACCAAAAAAACCACCAAAATAACCCACCCCAAACAAACAAACAAAAAAAAACAATCAAAAAAACCCCAAAAATCCACCAAAGGCCGCACACCCCCCCCCCCAAACTAACAAACAAAAAAGCCCCCACCAAAACAAACAAAAATATTATAGACATCACCTGAATCTACAACTTCCTTATCCCAAATGAAATTGGACTACACCCAAACACCTGCTTTCCATCTTGGAAAAGATTTTTATAGTGCTGTATCTGGGGTGCTCATCATTTATTTTGGATAGCTGCACTATCTAAAGCAAAGAACCAAAAAGCAACATTTGAGAATCCATGATAAAAAAAACTAAATTATTCTTCTCATATCACCTTCAGAGATGGTAAGCTACTTAATGGACTTTACTCACACATATCTTCACCTGCTACAGATTATCAGTGGTGACTCTGTGATATCACCACATTCATTTTTGCTATTAAGTGCAAGCATAAATAATATCCTTATAGGGTCCAGAGGACTCGTTATACTAAGAAATAAACTTTGGTATTAATTTTCTAGTCCACCTACATATATTCTGTGAAAATAAGTTGTACAATTGGCTTCAGCAACTGGTTGCTAAAATTTCCCCTCATTTGTCTTCAAGAGTGGTGATTAGATGCATATAGAGGTTACAGCTAAATCTGAGTGGCTGTAAGCACTTGAAAGAAAATAGCTTATTTTCCAGAAGAATATTTATATGAGAAGAAACATAATGGAAAAAATGAGAGGGATAAAGGGGAGTCAATTTCCTGCTGTGATGCATGTAACATCCAAACTAGTCACCCAAGAAGGATATGAATGCTTGATCACATTTAATTGTAGTCTTATCTTACACTCCACTATTTCAGGAATTTCCCATAATTCTTTACACTATCTAATTGCATGTCTAAGAATTCTTGGATTTTGCGCATCTACAGAATGAAACTAGGGCAAGGAAGTGCTTTCCATCTTTGAGTACAGTGTAAGACCAAGGTAGACTGTGATTTGACACTTCTGTGTTATCAACTGTCAACATAATCAGAAGGCCAGCATGATCAGCCTTTATCAGCCCTGGGTGCTTATCAGCCAATGGCCCAGAGGCCACATGAACCACAGAGCTCACAGATTCTCCAGCCGGAGAACATGGAGAGATTCATATTTTTGTCCCATGTCCACATGCCCCACTGTAATTATACCAGTTGGAGCAGCTACCGCTTTTTCAACATTCCTTCACTCAGAGGCTGCCACAAGAGCTTCACAGACATCATCACCAGCTACATTAGCTGAGTGTGTCAGAGCTGAGCTTCTTCAGATGGGCGATGAAGGTGCACACACCCTCACAGGTACATCTAAGGAGCCAAAAGCCTCAGGTTGTAACTAACCTCCCTGTAACGCTAACGGGAAAGCCAGCTTGACAGTCACCTCTTGCTTTGTGTCCAGTTGGGCAAGAGCTGCCCACAGAGATGCTGCTGCAGAGCACAGGGCTTACCCGAGTGCCTGAATCCCTGGTTACTGCAGAACTTCCTTGTGTGAGAGGTGTTGGTATTGCTAAACTCCCACAGCAGTGTCTGTACGTACAACCCTGAGCATCCACATATGGATGGGGAAGTGTTTCCTCTCAACCACACTATAACTTACCTGGATACACAACATTTCTGCTCCTCAAAGTCACAGACAGCAAGACAATTTAAAAAATGTAGTGCATTAGAAGAAATTCTTACGAAGAGAGTTCAAGCTGTATTTACGTATCTGATTATCACAAATACATACAGATAAATATAGGTTTGCCATTAGAATTGCACTTTTGGTGACCAGAGTCTTTGTCTGAACTGTTTGACATTTCTCACAATCACTGCTACATGTTTTGAAAATACTCAATTCTCTTCTCTATGAGGAAATCACAGACAGATGTTCTAGTAACTACCCTTCCACATTTATTTTTTTCAAATTGTAACATAAACACATTCAAACTTTTCACAAAAGTGTAAAGTTTTTTTTAACAAGCTTAAAAGATAATAAACACATTAAAATAATTAAATATGCTGAGTAAATCTGTTTTGGAAATAGTTAATAGGCTTACTCTGGCTTGTGATGCTAACTGAACACATGACAAGGGGGACTCTTTAACACGCACTAAAGTGACCAGTAAACAAAATCTGCATCATGACTAGAACTGCTTTTTGCATCCAGTAGCAGCAACTCTCCCATCTTGTTCTGGATTACAATGAATAGCCTTCATATTTTAATGACAAACCTCAGATTTTTTTTTCCTTCAAGATTCTAAAGCCAGATTCTGTGTTCAAAACTTCTCGTTGCAGTGCCTGTTGAGCTAACATGTTCTAGGACTGCATTTAATCATATGCAAAACATACACACTGTTTATCTGATGAGCAGATTTACTAACAGAGATTTCTTCTATCACTCACCCTTAACGTTGCAGCAATCCTGATGTGTATCAATAGCCATGCACATACCTCCCATGTAGAGGCCACCAGGGCAGCTAAAGAGTGTATGCCCCAAGGATGGAACCAGGGAGGCAGAAGCAAGAAATACGTACTGGCAGATTGTTGCAATGCTTTAAGGAGAAATGCAAATTTTTCTTAAATTTTACTTTTAAAGACTAAACCAAAAGCTAGAAACACTCCCCCCCCACCCAAGAAATTCCAGCCAACAGCAACAAAAAAGTCACCTAATAAAAAACGCCAACCAAACAAAATTATCTCAATACAAGAAAACAGTCAAAACACTTGTTCCTAAAATATATTGAACTCACTGAACCAGAGAGTAATCATTAAAGTGTCACTCAAAATGAAGAACAAAGTAATTGCTTCAATCTTCTGTTTTAAAGTTCCACTCCTTGAGTATTATATACTTGTAATTTACAGGTAAAAAATAAATACAGATATACACATTCAAGATCAACCTCGCTTTAAAATGCTAGTTTTCCTCATTTCTGTAATGGCTTTCTATATTTTCTGGATGTGAATCCAGATCAGAATTAACTATAAATCAAGCCAGAAGTGACCAGTAAGATGGAGAAGCCAAAAGCAGTCCTCACCAGACTGTATATGCAATTACTTTAACAGAGGAAGAAGAAATGTCACCTTTAAAGGTGACCCTAAGCAGCTACTTTCATCATCAAGCTTCCAATTCATACCCTCTATAAAGGAATTTTACATCATTTTCCCCACCCATTCCTGCACTCCAAGCAGCCTTACCCACCCCCCACAGAAAACAGCCTATAAAGGACAGACAGTAGCCTGCAACATCAAGAGCACTAAGTTTGAGAATATTACATCAATAAAAAAAAAAAGACAGAAATGCAAACAAGTAATTTATGCAAAAATTAATGAAAGTAATTTCTGTGGTTGAGATCTCTTATATGACCTTAAGGCACTCTACATTTATTAATAAAGCTTGGATTCTTGTAATTTCATACTTGTGCCCTCTCATGATTCACAGATACAGAAATTCTGAAAGAAATCAGCTCTGGTAAAGACATGCATTATTAAAAAAGTGTTCCCAACTCTTGTGTCTTTCACTCAGCTTCTGAGTAAAGTCAATCCAACAGACTGGCTACTCTGAAAGAAAAATCAAATAAATGACCCAAGTCATTCAGAAACCTACACATCCTGTTGGTTTCTTGTTAATTTCTTTTCCCCCATGAAAATATATACATCTGCTTTCTTATTAGTTGAAATACACAATAGAGCTAGTTCTAGTGTAATAACTTACTAATAATGCATCAGAGTAGTCAAAGAATGTAATACATCTTTGTTACTGTGTTCTCTATTAAAGCAGCAGAAGAAACAGAAAAGGGAAGCAACCAAATGCCAGCAAAACATCAGTAATTAGTGAATAACAGACTACCTTATTTACAGTGGAACATCCAGTTATTTTTAATGAGGTCACTTGAAATGTATCATAGCCAACGATTTTAGAAAATTATTCTATCTAAATGCAGTGGCATCATGCTTTGCCTAGCAATTCATTTAATCCAAATGTGGTGTCAGAACCTTCTACCAGATAGAATAAAGTAGTGCCTTTAAAAAAAAAAAACCCCAAAACATGTGACCAAAGCCAAACGTAGTTTTATTTTTCATATTTACATATACAGAAGCTTTTGCATAAAAAAACCTTGAAAATCAAATAACCTGTACATATAATACAGCAATTTAAGTCTTCATGAATAGCATCCTAAATTTTCAAGTCAAATTTAAAATCATTATATTAAATAAAACAGTATTAAAATCCAAAAAATGGAGATGAGGATGAAGAGGAAAATAATGACCACATAACGTTTGCATTCTGCCCTTCACATGTATCATTTATGCTCACTGAACATTTGTTCTCAGTGTAACTTGAAAAACCTCCAAATTCTGAGTTTCTTTCACTTGTCTGGAATAACTCCAATAGGGTCTGCAGTGGTAAGCTACAAGTGCTTCTCTTCTCATCAGGAACAGAAAGTCTATCTGCACTCTTAACACACAACTCCATATTCTGTTTCTGGGTTTCTCTTTTATTCCTTCTCAAGTTAAGGTTCACTTTCCTGTGCAGCTTTCCAGACGGTGAACTGTGGGCAGTGCTGGCAGCTGATGCATTAAGCTTTTTGTTCACAGCAGTATCAGATACCTCAGCCTCCATAACAACATTGTGCTGCATTTGTTGTTGATTATCGCATAAATCATGATGTTTCTTGACAAACGTAGGATTGGCATCTGTTTTTTTCAAACACTTTGCTGGTAGAACTACTGAATTATTTAATTTTCGTTTTTGCTGCAGTAAGTTTTTGTCTTTTTCACTAAAACCTGTAACTTGGGTATGAGAATATAAAGTAACCATTCCTTCCTGAAAACACTGTACATTCTTTTTACTTACATCTGGTTCCAGTACATCCTTGCTGAACGGCTCAGAAGCTCGAGACAAGTTCTCTGTGTACACTTTGTCAGTTTTCTGAAGGGGTGGTTGTATGGAATTTGATGATACAACAGTCTCTCTTAACTTCACAGCACAGGAGCAGTCAGTCTCAACGTTTTCATTATTAATTCTGAACTTACTTTTTAGTTCTGAAGGTTGTGATGGGTGACAATAAAGAACTGAACAGACAGATGCAGAAACAGGGCTAGATACTGGCACAGAATTTGGTTGTACATCTGCAGGCTGGCAATCCAGTTTGAGTGCCTGCATTGCAGTATCTTTCCAGGAGTAAGTTTTCAAAGCAGTGCATTGCCTTTTCAGTCGCTCTTTCAGCTCATCTGGTCTGGTTATCTTTCCAATAATAGGAGAAAAACATCCTGTGCCACATTTTGTCCTACAATGAAATTGTTTAAAAATGTCAACAAACAAAAAACCCCATGCAATGTAAATCCATATGCAACTTATTCTAGAAAAGCAACTGAACTGACAAAGGAGCTTTTGTTTTAACTCCTCAAGGAAAGATCTATTTAGGGTAGTAACACACTATTTCTGCAGGAGCTGAGTGCCTTATAGTTTTGGTGTTTTCTTACTGATTTCCACAGCTCATGAAGTTGTTTTAAAAACACAAGTAGTCTAGTATTTCAGTAAATCTCAATTTACAGTGGTATTAAGAACAAAAGAAGGTAATGAATATAAATAATGCCATGACTATAAATATTTACAAATATTCTATGATATATACATACAAAATTAACATGATTTTCTTGACAAGATTTCAAGTCTAACAACTGAGTATTTTGAAATCACAAAAGAAATAAAGGCTTTCTTTATTATGCTATCAGTTGTTTGGTTCTATCTGCATTTCCTTTGATTTCACTAAGAATATATTTATTTCTTCATTAGTTGCCCTTTTTAAAATAAATAAACAAGTAAGTTATTCCTTATCTCCTGACTCATTTCCAAAAAATGAGAGCAACATTGAATAGTGTTAGAGCTTCAGGTAACAAAGACCCTGTCATCTACAGTCCAAGACACCAAACAAACCTCTCTTATCCTTTCAAGCACTTGAACTACAAAACATGGAACATTTGCTTTCTCTGTCCTGCACAAGCAGCACAGAAGCAAAGAGGTTTAGAGCACAGGTAGGAAGTTTATTCATACGTAAGGAGACCAGATTGACTAATTTGCTGTCCTTAGACTACTAAATATGACAGAAAGCATTCAGAGCAAGATGTCCAATATTGCTGTCTTTCTGTTAGCAGTATTTCAGTACAGTAGATTTTGTGTTACAGGAGCTGAAGATAAGTAGGACAATTTCTGGCAACTTTCAGTCTCATCTTTCTCTCACTGCACTGTCATCTGAACTTCTAATGTTTATCTTTCCCCTAAGTTCTACTTTATAGAAATTATTTGTCACATAGAACGTCACTGAAAATTTTCATGATTTATTTCAGCCTTAAAACCATGAATTTATCCTGTTCTATTCAGATCAGGAGTTTCAGAACTATCTTCATGTTCAATGTCCTGACTCTCAGAGTCTTCAGAATTTACAACATATAACTCACCTTTTTATTTTTTTTGTATCATCATCATTGTATGCAACAAACTCATAAACTAACTTTGAGATTATATCATCAACAACTTTATACTGTGTGCTTTGTGCAAAATTTCGGTGCCGCTCGCTTTCAAGATGCTGTAATAAAGAAAAAGCATTAAATAAATCAAATATTACACATATGAATATACAAGTCAACAGTACAACAAGAAGCAAGTAAATACCGTTAATTTACTACCAGCATCTCTAAGGCATGAACTACTAGTGCCTTCAGCTATCAGAGATAGAATCAGTAATTAAGAATTAAAACCTAACATGGGAAAAATTACTAATTTGCTGATTATTCAGAAAAATACTTTAAAAAATTATAGAGAAACCTCATTAACCACATTAAAGAGATAATGGTATCAAAGCATATCCTTGACATTTCACATACTGTTTGCAGATCTTCATATTTCTTCCCACAACATTCACAATATCCTCTCTTCTTTTTGTCCTTCTGAGGAAATGGAGCAGGCACGCCACAATCCTTGTCACTGTTTATTTTGTTTCTGTTAAGAGAATATTAATGAGTTTTAAACATGGAACTGAGTGCTCAACTTGACCCCCCACAGTATATTCATTCTTACTAAATTTATAAAAAAAACCCAAACCAAACTACATTATTTTAGTCAACACTTAAAAAAACCAAAGACTTATGCATAGATTTAAAATCAAACAAACAAAACCCAGAAACATTTACTGCAAGAAGATAGGGAGACCCAGTGGAATTACATGTAAGCATAAAACATCCAGGTTAGTATAGATGTACCACTATCACTGGCTAAGAATAAATAATACAAAATTGCTAAACAAATAAAAAACAACATTTAGAAGTCTCTGTGCATAGCTGATAAAACCCAAACTAGAAACAGCAAAAAAAAAAAAAATTTAACACCCACTGTTGATTATACATAATTTTGAATATGCTGACCAAAAGCCATTTTCTTCTGTTTTTTTAGGTAAAGGGTAAGTGGGAATGCAAAAAAAAAAACGAATCTAAAGTTCTTCCTGGACATTATATAACATATAAAGAAGTTTTCAACAGTTGCTCCATGATCTTCAGAATCCTCATCTGGGAAGAACTACTGCTTGCTGCAATCCACTATTAAACTACCTAACGTTGATATGCCAGCAGTCAAGCAAAGTAATCAACCTCTACTTTCTTTCTACTTTGAAGGAATAGCTCCATCTCCCTGTTTAGTCAAAAATCACTGACAGATTTTACCAAGTATCTGCATAGATGTAAGCTCAGGAGTTTACATCTAAAAATCTGTCTTGAAAAATCCCTAGCTTACAAAGCATAGTATTGTTAACAGCCTGCCCCAGCATTTCTTATGTTCCCCAGGACAGGGAACTCCAGTGTGTGCTTTAACTGTTACACCAGCCTTCACACCTTCCCTCTGTAAAACAGCAGAACCACAGAGAACCAGTAAAGTAGGATAGAAGCAATAGAATGGATCATCTGAAGACTGATTAAGCCTGCAGGTCTTGCCCAATGCAGAAACAAGTAGAACTAACAACTTTGCTTCAAAAAGTTTTTCTCTCAGGTAAAGGCAAAACAAGTGAACATTCCCCTCTCTCTCTCTCCCAAAACTGACACTGGTCACATTCACCTGCTGAGTATGAAACATTTTCCCACCTAAATGCCTCTTTGCTATGTTACCAACTGAAATATTAATTAGGAATTCAAACATAAATCCTGAAAATTTTAATATACCATATTCCTAAATCAATCTAAACAAAAACTGCCATTTTGGTTTTTTATTGCTTTAAAAAGAATGGGCCTTTCCAACATCCTCTGAAGAGACACAATGAGAAATTGCCTTAATACAGCAGTAACCCCCTGCAATACATGGTTTTTGCCTTTTCATTCTGCTACCTTCCTTGCAATTTAAAAAAAAAAAAAATAAAATAAAAAAGCATCATGGCAATAACAGCTGAAACCTCCAGCACTGTGTTAGTCAAGACTGGACAGAACCGTGGAGAAGCCACTTCATAAACAAAACAGGTAACACAGCTAAGTAAGTTTTCAGCCCCAAGGACAGAAAAGCAGCAACTTACTAAACACAGAAAGTTCCACATATAACAAAACTACTCTTCATCTAAATATATTTAGTTTCTTACATGAATCAATTTTAGAAGTCAATGAAAAAAGCTAGGTAGAAACAAATTTAAAACCGATTCACAAAAACCAGTTAAGACTCCTAAGTAGCTTCAAATCATAAAACTTATTTTTTGCTGAAGTTCTAACTGCATCTGTAGTACTCAAATAGAACCTGAATGCCAAAATGTACCACATAAACACTTGCTGTACAGCCAGCTGCAATTCTACTGGGCAGCTGGCATCCACTTTTCATCTTTGAAGAGTTGAAGCAGTATTAGCAGTCTACCTAATTTTTATACATTATCAACAATATATACTCTTCATTAACAATGGTTATCAACACTGTGATTGAATATCACTGCTTTAACAAATTCAACTACTTATTTCAGCACTACATAGACAAATACAAAGAAACTCTTAAGAAACTCACTTACTGTGAAATACTTACTGAACAGCATATCCAAGATGAGGAAAGAGAAGAAACCAGTGAGAGAAAGGAAAAAAAAAAACCCACAGTGAAAGGAGAATGCCACATTTTTGGATGCATACACTTGTATGCCCAAAAAAAGGACTTAAGACAGCATAAAGAGGGTACAGATAGAGAGTAAGACACCAACAGTGCAGAAAATACATCAGATGAGACATAGCTAATAGTATTAAATAGCACAGAAAATTAGAGGACAAGCAATTATTTTAAAACACAATTAGTTATGGAACAATTCAGAGAACAACGCCCTCCCCTACCCACACCTCAATAAAATAAAGTTTTCAACAAACCTTTCCTTAGGCTGAGTTTGCTTTTGACCAGAAGGATACTTCCTGTCCACCTCGAATGGACTATACGGCTTTGGAACACAATAGTTCAGAAATGGAAAACTCAGTAACTGCAGATAAAATGGTCGGTATTGGCTGTATTAAGACAAAACAAGGGCATGAGAACCATCAAAAATGGGAAAAAAGGCTTCATTGCACACATTACTCCAGGTACAAAATCTTGAAAAAATGTTTCTCTTTTACATATGACATACACAGAATGCTAAACAGATAAATATCTTAGAATAAGTTATTCATTCCTTTCTTGATACTTTCCTTCAGTTTCAATAGCTGTCTTAAACGTTACTTGGGATATGACTTGTGTTCCTATTAGGTGTTGTGAGTTGGGTAACCAATAAACCCAAGAATTTGGACAATAGTGCATTTATGCTCCTGCGAAGTAGCTACAGCAGTTCCCAACATCCACTGCTTTTTTAAGAATTTATTATTTGGTCATTTTCTTTTTTAAAAATTAGTCAATTCACCATTCAAAATATAAGAATTGACTTTTTCATTTTTCTGAAAAATAATATTCCTGTACACCACTGTACTTTCAGAGATACCAGAACAAGCAACCATACCACTGCTCTGAGTAGATTAAGAACATCTAAAATAGGATATGTCAAAAGTTCCCATACTGAATAATTACTTGACTGAAATGCTGATGGCAGAGTTCAGTCTGATTTTTTCCCCACATAACTATTATAAGCTACCCAGGCAAAACTATAAGATCAAGTCTGGAAAACAAAATAGCAACAGCAAAACATCACCTTCTGCTTCTGAACTGTTACTTATATTGCATAAACATTAAAAACCATTATGTTACATAAATATTTAGAAATGTTTCAAGTGTTTAGTATTCCACTACATTGTGAAATTCACACATGTTTATATACCATTTTCTTATCCTTACAACTCTGTTGGTCCCATTCTCCCCACTATCCCCATGTCCCTCATACCTATTGCACCAATTCACAGTGTACAACCAGGTTGAGATCTCTTTTTTCAATTCAGGAATGTGTCAAAGAATCAGGTCAAAGAATTTAGCGCTTATAAACAACATCACAGAAGTTAGTTGGGAATTTAAAGGTGCAAATTATGCTGGTGCAGAATCAAACTACTTTTACAATTCATTGCTACCTAAACTTCTGCCTAACTGGCATTTTCTTACACAATAAAGACTGACTGATTACAGGACCAGAAAGATGTGGAATTTTTCAAGCTAAAGTATCAAATCTCATGCTACTGTAGATACTGAAATCTGATTTATAGTTTGTAATTTTTCCTTCTAAAAAGAAATGATTCAACAGGAAATTAAAGCTAATTTAAATTAATTATTTTAACTAACAACTTCTCTTTCCTTACATCTAAAGGGTCTCAGCAGGAGATGAAGGTGATTGAGTTGGAACTACAGGAGTGGAATTCAATATGCAAAGTTTTATTGGTCTTTTGGGCTACGGGATTTGCATCTAAAGAAAGATGTAAAGGGGTTCAGGATTCCCTTTCATTTCTTGGTAGGACGTAACCCAAACAATCCACTCTTATGATCTACAAACAAGAGTTACCTGTTAACTTGCTACTTCCATCACCTACTGCAAATATTCCCTACTATACACTACTTGCTCAATCTCATTTGGTGACTAAAGACATTTGTATGACCCTTTAAGAGGGCAGTACACTTCACATCTGAAGACAGCAAGGTGAAAGCAATTGAGATTTAAGGACACACTTCCTCAAGTAATTCTGAATTACTCAGTGTGAGAATCACATTACTATAAGTATGAAGAGAACACTTACCGACTCCTGTCTTCCACCCTGATAAATGGACTTCTCAGTCTACCTGCTCAAAGGGGGAGAAAAGGAAATCAATAGAGAATCACTTTTCATCATTTATCAAGTTGCTCCAGTAGCTTAATAAATAAGCAGACTTTATTTTAGAACTCATGTACAGGTTTTGACAAACTCTTGATTTCCACAAAGTTTCTCTACATGCTTCTCTTGGACAAACAAACGAGAGTACAGCACCACGCTTGACCACAGGAGAACTGTAGCACATATTTAAGCATTCACAAAATAAGTCAAGCCAGGAACCTCTACAATTATTGAAATACTTACTTTTTGACTTCTGAGCAGCAATGTGTTTTCCCTATTAAAAAAAAAAGGGAGATGGTATAAAATCCCTTTATTATTTTTTGTGGTACTTAAAGATTTAGCTGTAGATAATTTAAGTTATGAGAGTTTCCCTGAGTTAATCGTGACTTCATACACTCATGATAAATTTTTTTCAGGAAACTAAGTTCATTAGTACTTCGAACAAGATAACATATTTCCCAAAGAAATATTTCTTTCTACACTGAAAAAAAAGAAGTGCTCTCCTTCAGATGCCTCAATTTATTTTTTCTAAAAGCAAATCTAAACAAAGAAACCCAGAAAGGTAAATTAATACTCTTACTTTCTTCACCCCAAAAACACCTGGCCATGATTGAGAGTTCAGTATTTAATACAGGTCACCATTTTATGACACTTCGTAAATCCTAATTAACTGAAAGCTGCAAAATGCCACCAAAATTTGTAGGACAGCAAGTATCTCCAATTAAAACAATTATTTTCTTTTAGAGGAATACTTTGTCTTCAGAAAGAAGTCAAGTCTACATTCAAGCATCAGCTGTTTGATGTAATTGATTCTGGTAAAGTAAAAACTCATTTCATACTATTTGGAACAAACCTCATGAACACAGTGATGATTTGGCAGAGGATTTTATGTAGTCTCGAGAATATTACTAGCCAGTATTACATTGCAAAGCAACGTAACACATGCTGTGTAGTTTGGCTCCATTTACTTATCAGGCCCCACGGCTAAACTAGACAATTGTTCAAATTACAGACCAACTGCAGATGGATCACACAAGAGCTACAAACTTTAATGCCTCACTACATCATAGACTAAAAACCTGAAAAATGGGGATTTTCACTTGCCAGTTCCACATACTTGGCAAAATAGCTTCAAGAAGCTTTATACTCATTCTCTATGAAGGAAGGATTGTAGATTCCTCATAGAGACAGCATCTCCAGGAATCATAACTATGATTTTTCAAAATAGAAGAATTTCTAATCACTGTATCACAGGGAAAATGACACAAGGCAACGTAGCCACCACCTACGTCACATTAAAACAACAATACATCTTGATTTTTGACAATTACTTTTTAGGCAGGCAGAATGGAAATTTCAGACAGTTCAGCACTTCTCTTAGATATCCTTTGCAAGAGCACAGCTCTACACACTATGGAATTAATGCTACTAAATAAGTTATTTTTAAATAATATTGAAATATACAGCAAATACTTCATATTTCCAAAGATGGTTTCTAAATCAATCCACAAGACATACAAGTCTGTAAAACCTTAAAAATGAGAAATACCTTCATTAAAATAAAATCTACAAGCTTCACGGCAGGCACTTTAGTACTTAGTGTTGTCTTAGTTAATGACACAAATAGCAATTTTACAAATGGCAGAGAGGAACTTACCACATCTTTAGAAGAACTGCCTGCTCTTTTGATTAGATAGAGCTCTCTTTTCTTTTGTTCAATGCAATTCTTAACATCTGGCAAAAAGTGGGAGAATTATACTCAGTTGACTCAATTTTTGTATGTTTGACATAACTTAATATTTCAAATTCAACAAAAGAACAGTTAAATGAATGCTACACATTCAAGTCAGACTTCATTTAAAAAAAATATTTACCATCAATATGAAGTATCTTCACTCCCCAACTCAGTGCATTGGATAGTATACTACCAGAGGGTATTAAGTCCTGCAAGCAATAAATTATATTAATAATTTTAAACAATAACATAGTAATTACTTAAAAAAATTAAAAAGATACTATGTATTAAGAAAGCTGAGATTAAAATGCAAATGCTTTGCTTCTAGTCAAAAGAATATTCTCCTCGACTCCTCTCCTGCCTCTGTATTACAGCACTTCACCATCAAAAGAATACATTTAACCTTCAGAAAACCAAAACTATTTTTTAATGGTCACATTTTATAGTAAGATTTGAAGACAGTGAAGTTATACATTAACTTCATGAGCACCTCTCAAATGCTAGCTATATTAGCACCCTGACAAATTTTACTACTCACCTTAAGACTCCACAGACTTTCAGTTCTTCAGGAAGTACCCAGAAAACATACCTGACACTTCATCTAGGACAATCCCTCAACTTCTGCCTGAGCACTCCATGATTGACTTCTCTCTAAAACCACTAAGACCACTTTTGCTACTGCTTGTTTTCTAGGAAAACAAACCACCAAGGTTCTGAAGCACAAGTTTGTTGATTATTTGGCTTACCTGCTCTTTGATTGCTTTTTCAACCAAGGACTTTCCTCTGCTCATACGTATCTACGTTAAAACAGAAACACATTTGTAGTGAAGAGAGATAATAGACATTGCTCTTAACAAATACATACGTTAGCCACCAGGGTCTCCTTTTGCTCATTCTACTGCTAATTTTTCAATTACGTGCATTTTTTTCACAGAGTTATGGTAAATATGGTCAAAAGGAAAAATATCCAAAACCAAAACAACCCCAACAACTAAGCATTTTCAGCCAAAGAAGGCCACTGTAATGTTAGTGCTGGAACAAGACAGATAGTGGAGATAAGCAGCCAGTGACACACACCAGAAGCTGAGGTTTCTTTAGCTGGGCTTGTGAAAATTATAGTCATGAATATACTCAAGACTCTGTCTTATCCCCTGCTTTTCTATCACCAGTGCATTTCCTTTTTCTACTTTTTGGTGTTTATTCATAATGAGCTGCCTTTACCTATCCAGGCTGTTTGTAAAATGAAGTGACCTCACCTATGCAATACAAAGACCAGTCTGCAGCCTGCTCATGTTTCTAAATAAGCACCAAATATATAGTGCAACTAATTATTTTCAACTGTATTTTCAAAGAACACAAGACTTGCCCATGTAAGAAACTTCACATAAACCTGCATAAATTCAGATAGTAACTATTGTAATTAATGTGATCCCCTAAGAAAGAGCTTAGAAAATATTTATATTCATAATGCTCAATTTAAATTATTTCCTACTACTACCAGAGAGTGTTTGTGCAGATATTAGCATTAACAACATCAAATCAGTCAGATTTTAATAGGCTGTGTTGCTAAAGAGAGGAATCACTAGGTGTCATCAAATGCCTGATCCAGCTGTCAAACATGGCATCGGTGTTTAAGTGAGATATACACATTAGAACATATTTTAGTGTACTCTGCTTATTTGCAAAAATGGATCCTTTGTAAAATTAGTTTAAAAAAATTTGCTGAATTAGTCTGAATTAGTAAACAATTTAGCCTGAATAAATTTAAAAGAATGTTTGAAAGAAAAACCCTTATCACCCAAGGAACTGCTGCCATCTTTAGGAAACAAAATAGGAGGAAAAATTTTAAGAGCATATCCTATGGATTGCACAAGACTTGTAGTATTATTACTAAGAGACTTACTGTATCTACTATCTTAAATGAACTTCCATCATGTCGATCTTTTCGGTTGCTAGGATGAGGTGAACCATTTCCTCCATTAGAGGCAGATTCTGGACTAGGAACAGGAGAAATCTGGCCAAGAGCTGGTGCAAATTTTGCCTCCTTTTTATTAGTCACCAGATAGTTGATATCTTTGCTAAGAAAACTATCCACTCTCTAAATATAAAGATAAAAAACAAATAATTATCTCAGGACAATAGACCAGTAACTCAATTTTACATAGAATATTTTAAAGGAAAGTGATAAAACTTCTAAAACAATTAACTTCAAAAATATGAGTTAACAAGAAAGTATTTTCTAAATACCTGGATGACAATTAAGTTGTTCTAGCATCTTACCAGTCACGAATTCTAATTTCAATTTTTTTAAATTTTGTAATCATCATCAAAATAGCTTTACTTTGTTTTAATTATAACTATTTTTTGCTATCCATCTGTAATACTTTCCAATTTCAAGAATGCAAACACTGCATTAAGGAATAACACACTAATTCAAGGAAAACAATTCTCTCTAATTTTAGTAAACAGAAATTGCAAAGAAGCATTCAGGTAAACTTAAAGGCAGGTGTTTGCAAATGTAATTTACAGTCTACAAGAAACTATAAATTTACTTAGTTTAGAACCAGCAGAAAAACTAAAATTTCAGGATAGCTATTATGTTTCACACCTACTGTTTTCATAACACTTCTCAAAAAGGTAAAGTCTAAAGTGAGTTCATAGTCTCATACTCACGAATATAAAAATGTGTTTATTCTACACTTACTCTCATTTTGCTCCTTCAGACTCTTTCATTGCCAACTACAGTGTGATCAACAGCTATCTGCCTTGTTATTTCATAATCTGAAGTATTTTCCTCTTTTCCACTAATCAGTGTGGAAAGCACAAATCATGCAGCTTGAAACTGTGCCTTTCAATTCTGCTCTATGTATCTTTCACATAAACAGGATATACAGAGAGAGGCACTTCTAAGTGCACTCCAGACAAGTTAACAACGGAACATGTGGTAATTGATCATGAGACTGTCGAGCACCTCAGGTTGAGGCATTTACTCCTCGGAATACGACAAAAAAAAAAATCTTCTTTTTCAGTCTCTGAGTTCTGAGCTTACTTTTCACATATGAAGTCCTAAATACTGGTTTAGAGGAAAACAAATGACAGCATGCATTTATTTTGATGTTAAATGTAAAACAATGCACTTAACATAAAACTGTGTTATTGGTATTCTTTACTGATACTATGGTTTCAGACAACACCTTGATTTACAAGCACCAATTTCAATGCTGCTTGCTGTCCCTGAGGTCAAAGCAAAGCAATGTTTAGAACAGCTAGTAATTTAAGCAGATCCCTTCTGCCTCTGTGCTTAGGTGTTTAGTAATATGCAATTAATATTATTATTACATCCCGTATTTGCTTGATCAAAGAGTTCCTTCCATACAGAAAGGAGAATTAGGAAACAAGTTAGTAAGATGCTTATAAAATTTATTATTTAAATAAGAGTATTCAAAAACACAAAGATAGTCTGTGCAAAAAATAGTTAGTGAGGTTACTGACTTACAGAAAACATACACAAAACTCTTCCCTTTAATCTCTTTAGGTTCAGCTGAACACTGTTAGTTGTAACATGTAAACATGTCAATATAGCACAGAAGAAAAGTCACCTTAAACAATGAAATCTAATACAATTGGATAAAATTTTAAGCCAGGTGAATAATCAACTAAAAATAATACTTTCTAATGAGAACTTTTGTTCCAATCAGTAAAGCAGCTTCTCTTGAAAACTCACAGAATAATTTGTTGACAAGCTCGTTGTTTGGACTGAAGTTTAAGACAAACAGAGAAAAATAGGACCCCATCTCAGATAACTAAAAATAACACTAAAATGCAGTTACTAAGAATATAAAAAAGGCATTACATATGCACTTTTCCTTCCAGGTTCATACAAGTCTCTATTATTAACTCACCCCTCCCAGCTCTTTGAGGTCCTTTCCTAACTTTTCAGAGATCACATTTGATGGGATATCGAGGTAAAACACCTTCCCAGTGAGCGGCTTGAATTTGAGTTTCTCTGGTTTTCCTGTGCCTTTTTTCACATTCTTCAGGGAAGATCTTATCTTTTCTGTTTTTGCTTGTATTCCATCTGCTAGAAAAAACAAACAAAAAAAGATTTTAAACAGAACTGGACTTTAGTTTTACTTCTGAAAGGGAAAATTCTTAAATTTGGAAATGGATGGAGCAAGCTTCCATAGAATGGCTTGGGCTGGAACAGACCTCAGAGATCATCTAGTTTCAACCTGCCTGCCATAAACAGGGACACCTTTCACTAGACCACGTTGCTCAAAGCACAGTTCCACATATTGGTTTTATATTGGTTTTTACATTTTTTTTTCCTCACTCCTAGTTGCTTCTCTTTTGGAGAAGCTCAAGACAATGAGAGCTGCCACAGGAAGTGAGCAGGCCTCTTCTGGAGACAAAAAGGCAACATGCAAAACAATCCCTCTGTTAAGTACTCCTCTCCCTGAAACTATCTTAGATAGGAAAGGAAGCAGAGCCACTTCTCATGCTGCACAATCCTCTAAGTAAGGTTTATGAGTACACTAAATAACGCAGGAACAGCAGTCAGTTTTGTAGGATCTGGAAGAAAAAAAAACCTAGGGAAATAAGAAAATGAGGAAATACAGGTTGGTGTAACTGATCCAGAATCTAAACAGAAAAGATGGATGATCAGCAAGCATGCAAGGGAAATTCTGTAGGTGATCAGGGATCAAATACGGTGTTATGCTCACCACACACAAGCCGGGGCTGTTTAAAAATTAACACTCTAAACACCAGAATTAATACTGGAGCCCGTATATTGAAACCTCTCAGGGATAATCAGAAGTTTGGATTAGTCGTGTTAGCAGGACTGCAATAGCAGTGAAGAGTCTCTCTCGCAAAGTGGGTGCGTTCTCACACCCCAGGCCTAAGGAGCCCCCCATACAAAGACCAGCGAAGCCTGCCGGGGGCGGGAGCAGCTCGCCCAGCAGCAGCCCGGCCATTTCCCACACACCAGGAGCACGCTTCCACGTTAAACTCCCCAAGCCACGCCAAGGCCCTTTCAGCCGCCCCCCGCCCGCAGCGCCAGCCCGACGGCAGCTCGGGCCCGGAGCCGGCACGAGGCGGGCGGCGGCGCCTCACAGCCCAGCCGGGATGGCGGCCCCGGCGAAGGAAGGCCCGAACGGCGGCAGCTCCCCCGCTCTGCCCACAGCCCCCCGCCGCTTACAGGGACGCGCTCCTTTGTCGGCGGCCTCGGCAGCGCTCGGCTTCATCTTCCTGCGGAGTCACATCGTGCTGTGCTGAACTCCGCTCCGCCGGCCGCCCCGCGCCCGCCTTCCCGCCTCGGCACAGTGGCTCTGCGCCCTCACTAACTGCCCGCGCGGGCCCGGCCCCGCCCCGAGGGGCGGGCGGGAGGCGAGGCGGGGAGGGGAGGGAGCCCGGGAGGGAGCCGGGGGGACGGAGCTCGGCGGCACGGAGCTCGGCGGCCTTGGCTCGGGAGCGGGGAGGAGTGCCAGCGATCTCCTTGCCTCGCCACGGCCCGGACTGTGCTTGAGGCGTGGGGACCTTTGTCCCCGGCGGGCGCAGCCGGGCGCAACCGATAAACGGGTATGTACACAGCTGTGGGCAGCGGTCGCCTTCTGAGTTAAAGATACATGAGAAATAGACAATATCCCCACCCACCGCTGCCGTTGTTAGCACCTGAGAGGCCAGAGTTGCTTTGTGCAACTTGATCTTTTTTATCCAACTTGAAGCATAGTGAAAATAGCAAAACATTCTTGTAAAGCCAATGAAAAGCTTAGATTAATGTCTCTAATAAATTTAGGGCTGCACTTAAGCACGGTGGTGCATTTTGAAAGAGACACTTCTATTTGGGGATTTAATTTTCTGAAGTATTTTTATTATCTTCTTCTGTCCTGGGCTAGTTGCAGATACTGTGAGTGTATTCCTAAATTGCTGTGACCATGCCTATGCAGCCGTAGAGCAGGATTTGTCCAAGGAATTAACATTTGATGGTAGCATTATTAGTACTTAGTCCCTACCTATTACACGAGCAGCATGCCAGGGTAGCTAAGTCATCCCTAGCAGGCTGTTGGATCAGCCAGGAGGCCTTTCTGGCTTCTCTCAGGAGGGATGGGAGCAAGAGAAGGGTTGGGTCAATTATTCTGCAGTGTTTCAGTTTATGGGCAGCAGGCTGAGAGTTTATCTTTGTAGGGATTATTTCCATGTTCGTAAACACTTAATTGCAGTTAAAGATAGTATGTGTTAAACGTTCAATGTGGTTTGCAAGAACATATAAATGTTGTAATTCATGTAAGAAGGATTTTGAAGATTTATTGTCTTTAGAAAACTTACTTGCAAAACATGGCTCAAATACTCTCAAATAATCTCAAAAATTACTGAGATGCTTGTATATGAGTAGCAAAGTAACACTGCTGGTTCTACATAGCTTAGTAATGAAAACTGAAAATATTTATCCCTTTTTCTGCAAATTTTGAGCATAGTCTTACAATATGTTTTTCTGTTCCTTAACAGGTTTTTCTTCTTCAGGGATAAAGCCATGGCTGAAATGAGTGATATCAACATACAAAAACTAACCATTGTTCAGCAAGCAATAGCCTCTTGTTGTGGAGCTATAATTACATCATTATTTGGTAAGGCAAACTATGAACTTGGCTACAGAGAGAATCTTACAAAGTGATTACCCTTAAGTTTGACTTAGCATGATGTTTGCTTATGTATGTTTCCACTAATATGTTCAACAAAGATATTTTTTAATAGTTTTCTCGTTTTTGTTAGCATGGTTAATTGAAATCTTTTGTGCCCCTGATAATGTCTAACTATTTCTGAAAATAAGAGTAATATTTACTAACTTTGAATTTCTGGTGTTTTTTTTTTTTTAATTTGGTGTAGCTATTTATGGCTTTCTGTTGAGAAGAAACAAAATTATTAATAAAAATTAATTTCTGTATTTCCTGCAGCTTCGAAAATATATAAAAGTCTGCTTTGCACAAATCCTGCAAGGCTGGTCCCAGTGAGGCATAGTAATAACAATTCTTCTCTGATGTCTTGTCAAATACTTTTATTGTTGGATTTGGTTTGATTTTTTTCTTTTTTTCCTTAAACATTGCTTTTAAGGATACATTTTTGTTACTCTATAAAACTTCTGGATAGCAGGTGGAATTTATCTTCTGCCTCACGTTCAGTCATGTCACTCAGGACCTCCTTCCCCATGCATATCTGAGGAGACATTGGTTGGTAACATTCAGCACTTCACGTCTCTTGGAATTCTACAAGCTCATTAGCTCATACTTTGTGCTTCTGATACTTTTTGTTTTAAGATAGCCTTTAGTTGTGGCTTTGGTTTTAATGTGGATTAAGCTGCAGGGAAATGTGCAATTTTCTAAGCACGATTCCCCCCCACAAAATCTCCAAATGTTTACAAAATAGGATCTTACGAGGAGCCTGTTCAATTCATAGTCTTTTTGTTCTGTTTCACTGTGTGTCCTGTACATCAGACCTGTGGAATTCCCAAGATGGATTTCAATTGTATGTACATACCCACAATTCTAGTACAGGGTAAGGTGTAGGTGCTCAAGAGAGGTACAGGAGGCTGGTTCCTGTCTGAAGTGCCAGTCTGAGACGAGCTAGAATAGTATGAGTAGCTGAAATGCTACTACATGGCGAATTTTAAGTAATTTAGTTGAACTGCAGGAGTCACATTTAGATCCCTACATTTATATATTGAAGTGTTAGCCAAATATTCAGCCACCTGTTAGTCAACTGAGAGGCAGCACCAGAGAGCTGAGGTGTGACTGCATTGCCTGAGCATAGGAGTGTCTTCAGCGAGACACAGACTAGCATTTGACTTTAGCTGATGCTTGGTAAGTAAGCTTGTAGGTGCTGTGTCATTTCTGTCAAGTCTGTAGGTACTTTGGTTTCCTTAGAGACTCAGATGGGACTGGCTGCTTATGTGCAGGCAACTGAATCAAGCCCTCAGCTGATATGATCAGAGGAAGGTGGTCCAGCTGCCCAGCCACTGCAGTGTTCAGCATGTCTCAGCCTGTGATAGTTGTAAGGGCTGCAGTGGAAGCAGTGAAATGTTCACTAAAATTTCACTTACTTTTCAAGAACCCCAACGTTTTACATATTGGCTATATGCAACAAAAAAAAAAAAGTGCAAAATTTATTTAACTTTCTTTTTTTTTTTTTTTTTTTTATTTTTTAGTTGTGTTATGATCAGTTTATTAAAAAAGAATAAACACATGGAGAATGCTGTGTTCCTTTATATGCTGGAGGCCAAACTTTGATTTTGTATGATGGTATGCTAGTTAAAAGAGGTTAGCAGCAGAACATAATGTAAGAAGTTCTAGCAATCAGACAACATGACACAGTGGTTTTTGAATGAGCTTTGTGTATCTCTAATGCTTCATGTCTATGCAACTCTTAGTAAATTAGAAAAGATAGATGTGATGCTTTGCAAACCATACAGGGTGTGTAGTTCTCCTTTGTCTCTGATAACATTTCTCTCTGCCTGATAACATTGTAAGGACTGTTAGTTTGGTTCCACCCTCCCCCCCCCACCACCCCCGCTCTCGAAACAAAAAAAAAAAGTTGTAGAAGGTAATGATAAGGCATATCCTTGGTGTTTCTAAATTACTTCTGTTTCATTTTAGTAACTCCTTTAGATGTTATCAAAACTCGACTGCAAGCCCAAAGCAATCAATTCCATGAAGGTAAAAACAAGTGCATAGTGTAATGTGAAACAGAGTTTGCTTTTTGCTCTTGTATTTACCTGATAGTTGTCATAATGCTGTGCTGAGGTGCAGAATGTTTGAGTTAGTTTCTCCAGTATAACTGTGGGGAGGGAAAAGCAACACACCAGTATATACTAAACAGACACAGTAGAAAAAAATCTTATACATCCATACCATTTAAAACAGGCTTTTTTTTCTATCTTAATATTTTCCTTGTGGCAGAAGGTGTAACTAATACTGAGTTGAGTCAATCAATAAAAAGCTGTTACTAAATTGGCTGTTAATAAATATTTCATCAGAGGACTTATGTGGTCAGAATGTTATATCAAAATTCATCTCCAGAATCCAGAGATTTCTGAAATGGAGAAGTCTTAACAAGTCACTTGCCACTTGCAAGTGCAAATGTGAAGCTTAAAGTATGTTTTTGTAATGGCAGTAATATTTTATCAAACAGGTTGAAAGTACATGATGCAGAAGAAGTGAAAAACAAATGGAGGGGATGATCTAGTATAAATATAGACTAAGATAAGAAATAATAAATAATAATAATAATAATAATAATAATAATAATACAGATAAGATATAATCCCTCCACTTGAAGTCAGTCCTGTGGCTACTTGATAAAAGATTTTAAGGTCTGAAAGATGTTCAGAGTTACATACAATAGTGACGTTCAGGTCTTGTGTTAGTTTTACCCTTCAGCAGATGGTAGTATAACCTGAACATGTCTCTTGGAGCCTTATGAAGGCAGTTCCATTTAATTAGGTAGTCTGAGTGTTTGTTCTTTCTTTCCTTTGACCTAATTTGTCATTACTGACTTACCAAAATTATTTTGCCCCTCTGTGTCTAACCAGAGATAAATCTGTGTTGCCATCATATCCAATTTGAAATTGCTGCTGCGTAAAAACAATCTTAAAAGCATTAACTATATTCTTATATACCATTTTGTTAGGAAAGTGTTTTGTATACTCCAGTGGCCTGAGGGATCATGTATATGATGGTGGAAATGGGGACAGCAAAGCCTGGCATAAAAGACCTGGGCATTTCAAAGGGACATTGGTAAGAATCATTTTACATGTATATAAAACTGCATGTTTAAGTAGCATACTCTGAAGTTGTCAGGTTATTTTTGGGTTCTACTGGAATCTGTTATCATTTGAGAGGGTCTTCATGTGGTTATACTGCTGATTGATGATACCTTCTACTGTCAGCAATAAAATACATATTCCTTCCTTAAGATGAACAAGGAGGCAGCTGCACATCTCTCCTCACAGATTACTGGCTTTAAGATTTTATTTTTCTATCCATTGAGACTTGTTGGATTAGCATTTTCCCAGAAACTTGAAACAGACTTCCTGGCAGATACTGTCATGCTGGTTCATTAGTCAATTTTTTTTTTTGACTCTGCCATGAAATTAAATCTATGATCAAGGATTTTTAGAATGAAAATCTTGAGAATGGGATAGTAATGCAAAAGGTGTCTTCAACAGTTTTACAGGGTTTCTTTTTAAATTAATAACTTTATAAGTGTGATTTTTTAAAATTGGCTTTTCTATGTAATTTTAGAAAGTTACTTAATTTTCTATTTTACATTAATTTATGCCTGTTTTTGCCATAACAAGGTGTTTCTTAAAGAAGAAGGACTATCATGTAACTTTATCTTCTTCTTTTTTTTTTTTTTTTTAAATGAGTCCTATCTTTTATCTATACCCTCCTGTTTTGTAAACTTGTTGAAGCTGGGTTATAAACATATTAACTAGCTAGTATAAAAGTGGGTTTTGTTTTTTGTTAAACCATGTTAGGACTTCTAGGGATTCTTGGCTTCCTTTCAAAACTAGTCAGGTTTGCTGTAATAAAAGATTTCTTTGTTTTTCCCATTCAACTTTTTACTCTCAGGATTAGTCCATCAGGGCTGTCTCCTCTAAAGCTATTTGCTTTTTTCTTCCTCCAAGTCCTTTCTGTAGTCTAGCAGACTCTTGTCTTTTGAGGCCCTGTGATAATGTCTGGTCTTAGGCGTATTCTAATCCATTGAATCTCAACCTCCATCCCCAGATGTTTTAGGAAAATGAGGTATCCTGACATTACAAAGTTTGTGGTCTTGCTTGTGATTTCAGTCGAATGATCTTCAAGGTTTAGTGTTCCTCTGCTGTCAGTCTCCTGGGAATATACAGGACAGCTGTAATAATAATTACAAACTTGTATATGGTATAATGTATATACATTGGATGTATGGGGTCATGTTGTCAGAGGAAGCAAGTATTGAATAATCTTTGAAAATTAGTTGCTATTTCGTTCCTAGAAACTCTGCTACATATTGAAAAAAATATTTTAGTGGATTTTTCTGTGAAGTTTCCACAAGTTGCTGTAATGCCATATTAGTTCTGAAAATAGTTATCCACAGGGCTGTCAGTCACTGATAAACACTTAGTATTTTGGCTTTTTAAAGATAGAAGGAAATTCTTAAATTAAGTCACATGAATTATTCTGTTCAGCTCAGTAGAGTTGTTTGCATGATTAAGTGTGATAGCTTGTGTAAGTAGTTACAAAATTGGGGTCTTAAAATGGTAAGCCATTTAGAAACATACTTTTAAAGACATTAGTTTTTTGTTCTGCCAGCTAAAATATATTACTAACTACAAAAGTTTGTAGCTTATTATTGCTCTTTGCCTGGTATATTTTTAGGATGCGTTTGTGAAAATTATTCGAATAGAGGGAATTAAGTCACTGTGGAGTGGGCTTCTACCAACGCTGTAAGTTGAATGGGTATGCTGTGTCAAATTATTATGCTTTTAAAAATTTGGTCAATTCTGAAGTTAGACTAATCAGTACGATCATAAGTATCTATGGACAGTATAATTTCTGCAGATTTTAAAATTTCCTGATATATTCTCAGTACTTAAGCAGGATCAATAGCCTTCTCATTCTGCTTTTTTTTTTTTTTTTTTTTTTTTTTAATCTTTTTTTTTTCCCCCTACTATTACCATTCCTTTGATAGCATCATTAAATCACAGGATAGGACCTGGTCACTGGAGATGGCCAGTCTTTGACACATTCTTATTATTGTATTTTGTTACTTAATGACTTGTTATCTGCAGCACAGCCGTTTGCAGATACTCTGGTGTTGCACCTCATTACCCTCACTTAAGTTTTGTAATCATCTTCTTTATTTCAAAGAGCATTGGGGTTTTATTCTATCTGGATAAACAGATAATTCATTTTCTCTCTACAAGAGCAATTTACATATTTAAACATTGCAATCAGATCTCCTCCTGGTCTACTCTTTAGGCTTAACAGCTCCAAACTGATTTATCTTTTTATTCATATTAACCTGGTACAGATAGAAATTAAGACCTCTAGAGTTATGCTCTCCTTCATAAACAAAGAAAGTTTTCAAATCTAAGATGTGTATTAAACTGGTAACTTGTAAGGTGCAAAGTTGGAAGTGCCCAGTGTGAAGCACTGGTACCCTTTTGATTTGCAGACAGTGCTCAGTGTATAGGCAGAAAAAAGCAAAACATGGTGCTCAGCCTTGTTTACCCTCCAGTATGTAGCAATTTCAAAATATAAACCTTAGGACCTGACTGAACTCTTCCAGTCAATACAGTTTTTTACAAAACACAAGCCCTGTTCTCCAGGGAAGAACTAACTTCTTTACTGGAGAAAGTCACACAAGTGGAAGAGAAGATCTAAACTAAGCTGTATTGGTTTTCCAAGCATGATTGGTCCTTGGTGTTTTTTGGTAATGGTGGTACATGCTGTATTGGCACAGACGTAACACAGAAGTGTAATTGCCATTTTATAGTAAGATGTGATATTTTACCCCTACTCTGAATGATTATCTGTTGTTACTATAGTCTGTACTATGCTGGTATGGAAAAAGCTTATATCTATGCATACTACATTCTTTCAAGTAGTGAGTATCAAGATTCAAGTGTTGATCAAGATCATATTATCCAATTGTTACATACATAAAATTTAAGGGTAGTAGTAATTCTGTAATATTTTGTTTGGGTTCTTCATTTTCAGATCTTTCACTTGCCATTCTTTAGCAAAACAGTTCTGGAGCTGTTTTGGAATAGATTTTGACTGAGATAATCTATCATCATTTTACTTATAGTTTTCCCTAAGTGAAAATGAAAACCTGGGAAATGTGTGGATTTGAAACTCTGAACTATAAGCAGTGAATCAAAGCTATGGGATTAATCTTGGGGTTTTTTGTTGATCCATTTCGCACAGCTGGAGATTTAACTTTTTTTTTAATATGAGTAAAATATCCATACAAGACACTTGAGTTTATTCTCCTGCTTTTCTTGTATTCATTTAAATTTCCTCTCTAATATTTTAGAATAATGGCAATTCCTACCACAGCAATCTATTTTACCTGTTATGACCAGCTATCTGAAGCTTTGAAAAATAGACCAGGAAATCATGATGAGCACATTCCAGTAATTGCAGGTTCCTTAAGCAGATGTAAGTTGTCCTCTGTTTAAAGAAAAAACTGGAACATAATACCTGTATGTTGTTTTCCTGGGTTTCTTTTGTTGACTTGTATTTAAAGTAAATATGCTATGGGTTTAAATGAGGGCTAGGAAGGAATACTGTTATTACCCAGTATTTCTTGGGCAGCAAAACCCTCTAACATGGAATAACAAGATTTAGTTTTGCTGAAACACTTTCGCTACATTTGTAATTTGTTCAGAATTTTATATTTCTAGATTTCTACCAAGAACAGTTTAATTTAAGTCTATTCTCATCAATCTATTAATAAACATCATTATTTGCTGTAATGGAAGGTACATAGATAATCATAACAAAGATGAAATTTAGACTCTTACTGGTTTTTACTACTGTATGATTTGGATGGAATTTGTATATTTTCTTACTTTTTTATCCTTTTCCTCATCTATTTTTGTAGAATTAACTCAGATAATATATTTTAGGGCTTTCTTAGAAGAGTCTGATAATGCAGTTCCATGTTCTACCTGTGACAACCATGGGGGCAGACTAGTGGAAAAAGAATTGCTATTTTGTGGTGGTGTAGCACATTGTTCTTATTAGGCTGTTCCAGATTTTAAATTCGTATGTAAAACCTTCTTCTGGAAACAGAAGAAAAATTCTTGGATCTAGTAAAATTTTTAATATCTGTTAGATGTGTGATGGTAGCTTGTTACTGAATGATGACTTACTGATCATTGTGCAAGATGCAGGAGTTACTGTATCAGATACAGATTGCCTGCTCTTGATAGTTAAAAATACAAGTGGCAAAGATGCTTAGAAATCAATAAAAGCTTAAATATATTACCACAATTCTGTCCTTAAAACCAAAAAAAGCCTTTAATATCAAGATCGCTTTCTTCACGTTACAGTTTAAAATGGCAACTAATGAAAATAATAGTGTGTAAGTACTTGAAATTTTCAGCCTATTTATGTGTTAAATCTGAAAATGAGGATTCTCAGCATGTTATATAGATTACAACATGCTAGCATTGAAAAAAGAACCCCTAAACTGGAAATGTAAGTAATGTGAATAGACATGGTTTTCTTGTCTGGAAAGGAAACTTATTTTGGGAATTAGTTGAAGGAAAATGAGAGAGTTGAAAAGAATCCAATATATAAATAAAGTGAGACATAACGTGAATGTTCAGGGAATTGTACTATTAAATATTGATTTTTCTAAAAAAGCCATGTTTCCTTTGCAGTTGGTTCTGCTACTGTGGTGAGTCCCCTGGAGCTGATCAAAACTCAAATGCAGTATCGCAGGTGGTCCTACAAGGAGCTGTACCTGTGTATCAGCACCAGATTGGCTGTAGATGGGTGGATCTCCCTCTGGGGGGGCTGGACTTCTACTATTCTGAGAGATGTACCTTTCTCAGGTAAGGTTTATTTTCCGTGCAGGTTTTTGTTTATGTTTTTATATTATTTTTCTATGCTTTTAGATAATTTTAATGGTTGGCTTTAGGAATGACTGAGATGTACTTTTTCTCTTTTGAGTGTTTTTATTTCTAAGTTGTCTGAAGATGTGATTTTTTCCCTCCCCTTTTGTTTGTGGATACCAGGTAGGATTCATTGTTACATTCCCTTTCTTTGTACTTAGTCTCTTTCTTTTCCTCTTTAGCTTACACAATGACTGCTTTTGAAGAATTCCAGTTGGAAATTTTCTCTGTGAAAGAAATAGTGGCTAATTTCTGACAAATATGCTGTGTCTAAGTGTTCTATTACATAATTTTGGAAACAGGTACAGAGAGTGACACAGTAGTGCCTTCAAGATTTTTTTTTTTTAATCAAGATGAATTTGTTTGTATAACTGCTCCAAAAAACTCTTTACCAAGACTCCAAAGCTGAAAGCTAGAAGAAGAAAAGTTGGATTCAAAGCATAACTAGTCCTAGGCTATTCCTTAAAATAACTGGGACAGATGTTAGAGGGGAGACTGCTAAAGGACCAGAAAGCCCCTGTCCCTTTAAGGCCTCTTTTTGCCAGAGCACTTTTGGATCATCAGACATCAGTTGTTGTTGAAGCAGTTTCTGTCATTGGGGTAGTACCAGGAATAACTTCTTTAAACACTTTATGTTGGCCCAGAAAAATTATTCAAACCTATATTTGGAAAGATTCTTATTCAAACCTGGTTTCGGAGTTAGAGAACCCCTGAAGTATTTGACCTGCTATCTCTGTTCTCCTACTTCATTCTAAAGATGATCTGATATCTAATTTAATTTGTATTTCCAAACAAACTAGTGGGCCAGTCACTGTTTTGGGCTGTTACAGGATGTGTGTATCCAGTGTAAATTTTAAATTGGCTGTGAACCAAACAGAGACAGTAGGTGGCGTGTATTGAGGATATTTAATTAAAAATTGCAGTTGGTAGTTAAGTGAGTTAACTGAACCAAGTTATTTCCACTTTCTTCTTTTCATCATTTATAATGCTCTGTTCTCTTTCACTTAGCTACTGGAAGGTGTTTGAAAATTGTGATAGGAATGTATTTCCCATCTAAAGATCCCATTCCTTGATGGGACTTAATTTAGTCTTCTCTGATAGGGAAGGCTTCTGAACCTATGAAAACATGGTTTCACTAAGGCTAAAAACAACTGCCAGAATTCATCTGAATCTTTTGTCTGAAGTGTTTCCTGTTCAATAGGTTTTTTTAATTTACTTCTTTTTCTTCTCTGCCAAATGCAATTTTCTCTTAGGCTGTTCACTAAGATTTGTAAGGGAACTCTAAAATTCTTCATCTGATTCCTGCTGTCTGACTTCAAGTAGAAACTCTTGTTCTTTTATTGATTTTTGTCTGTAGCAGTGTGGCTGGAGCTAGTGAGCTTCCTTCCCCCTGCTGCTTTTAACAGAGTGGGAAGATCGAGCACTAAGAGGGAGTGCACAAGGAGGAGGGCACTAAGGTGGTGTGCATTCTTCTCAGCCCTTTTCAGATTCTTGTGTCCATGCCTGCTGTTCCTCCACTGATCCAAACCGGGCTTTGCTGAGTTTTAGTCAGTTTCCACACTGCGCTGGCAGTGCCAGTGGGCACTCACTTGTCTGTGCCCAGTACTTTGTGGGCATCAGCAGCTGAATCTCTGGTGTTCTCAGTTTGCACCTTTGCCACAGGGAGCTCAGGTCAGCTATCTCAAGAGTTAAAAATCAGTCTAACACTGAGTTGAGAAACCAGGTCCTATTGAAAGCAGTCAAACAGCACAGCATGACTCAAGAAGCACAGGATAATTAGAACTCCACTCTATCCCTAGCCCAATTATGTATTTCAAGCATGTTCCTTGAGATGCTAGCTAGACTGAAAAAACTCAAGAATGTTTATAAACACAAAAATAGGTTTAATAATTACAATATTTGAGTACTTGAAGCAGTATCACAGACAATATAAATGTAAATGGTATTTAGGGAGATGAGTCCTGTAGGTGCTTAAGAAAATTTTGGATTTAGGTAATTTATATTTAAATAGGGTTTTGTACATTTCAGTAGTAGGTTCTCCTCAAAACCTCAGAATGCCTTCTGAGATACTGCCTGCTTTTACTTTTGCAAAACGTTGGAGGCCAGGCACGTGTGCAAGTAGTCTTCATGGCAAGAAAATGCTGTGAAATTTTTTTGCTGGCACAACCTCCATAACTGAGTGCTGAATGAGATATAGTTACCTTTCAGGATATGGAGCTGTCATTTGCAGTATTTAGTCAACCAACTGCCATGAGGAATTACTCTCTAATTCAGCTCAGTAGTGTATCATTTGAAGTTTTGGTTAGAAAGCAGAAAAAGTGCAGTTTAGTTCAGCAGATGGTCACAGAAACAGATGTTATTCCTAGAAGTTGTTTGGTAGACTTTCCTTTGACAGTCCCCACAGAGGCATTCCCCTATTCGTAATTCCAGGGAACAAAGTCTTTTTTTTTTTGTTCTCTCAGAATTAAATTTTATACTGCGCCTCAAAAAAAGTATGAGTCAGTCCTGGGCAACATTTCATTTTGTATGAAATGTGTTTTTATGGAATTAGTGAGATCTATGAAACATGAAATATGCCTGAAAACATAGCAAGTAATTAGAAGCCCACATTTTGATTTTTGTTAAATTGAATGTGAGTCTTATAGTGCTTGGGTTAGATTGTATGAAGGCAGGGGTTACCTAAGAGAATGACAAAACGATTAGGCTAATATGTATCATATGAAGAAATTTGGGATATGGAGAACAAGGGGAACACAGCAATCTGTCCATGGGTTATCACATAAAACACTTAATATGCTTTCAGCTCTTGTTTCTGTTTGCTTCTTTTGCCACAGTAGAATTCTTACATCTGGACTTGATATAAGAATTTTTGTACTTGACATACAAATCTGTTGTAACACAAGTTTATTTTTTTGTAATCATAGCAATGTATTGGTATAATTATGAACGTTTCAAGAAGATGATGTGCAAGGAAGTTGGTGCAAGTGAACCTACATTTTTTGTTTCTTTTACTTCAGGAGCAGCATCTAGCTCTGTAAGTATGTAATTTCATTTCTAGTACTATTTTTTATTATTAGCACTAATAAACTATTTTTAAAAGGTATGATTTTAGATGATTTTCTGAGAAATGTACATTTTGTACTTTAAACACATGGTGTCGCATTCAGCCTAACTAAATAAATCTGAATAAACTAATGTTCTGACATACAAGACTTAAAAATACCTTGTGCTTGGAATATCAAGCCTAGTTTTAAATTATGTGCACTTTAATTAAAAAATTTAGAGTTAAATTTTAATTTTTCGTGCACTAACATTAAAACTGATTTCCTGATAGATTGCAGCTGTCGTAACGCAGCCATTTGATGTAGTGAAAACATATAGGCAGACTCAACTTTGGGAGAGTGAGACCTTAAAAAGTAAGTTCCTGGTGAAAAAAAACAAACCCTATAGTGTTTAAAAAAATAAAACTTAGTGTTTGGGAGTGACTTTTCCTAGGAGTTTTAAATATTTGTCACTTCTAAAGTATATGTAAACATTTTATCACTCAGGCATTCAGTTGTAGTATCTAGATAAGATATTTTTATCTCCTAGGAGAGTACCGTATTTCATTAATGGCATGGAAGAGGAAAATGGTGTGAGTTCAGTACAATTTGTCTTTAAAAGATGGTATAAAATTGAAACAAGGAATCCAGAGCTATTTCGTTTAGGCTGGCCAATTGCAAATTTGAGATGTCCTCCTTATTCCAGGGAGGTAGGACCAGATGACCAGTAAAGGTTCTTTTGGACCCAAACTATTCTATGATTTACATAAGTTATATTTAAATAGGCAAAAAATTAACTTCATAGTAGACATTCAGATGAAAAGTGATCTATTGAAGCAAGTCTTCAAAATAACATTCACTACCACTTGCTCCTGCATAACAACTTTCTTGTGATAAGTATTAGACTAGAAAGAGAAAATATTGTGCTCAGGTTGTATGTTTTTTACTTTCTTTTCATGTGATTTAAAAAAAAATACATTTTTGAGGGCATATTAATGAATGTCCCAACATCTTTAAAAGGATGAAAGTTTCTGTTTTGCTCTCATCAGTAGAGCACTGCTCTGCTTTATACAAATTGAAGTAGTATATAACACCTTTTTTTTTTTTTTTTTTTTTTTTTTTTTTTTTTTTTTTTCCCCCCATTGCTTGGGATATTTTCTGTGAAACTGTTTTGGCTTTTTTCAACTGTATCAGGAATCCAGCAAAGACTATAGTAGTTATTAATATATCTTACTCTAGGCATTACTACTGGTCTTTTCCATGTCTTGCTGTTTTAACTTGTGTATTTGCTACTGTATTAATTTAACATACTGTATAAATAAGATGTATAAAATAAACAAAAACAAGAGTTAAAACTAACAATTACATCTGTGACTGTCTCTGATTTTTAAAAATATTATTCTGTGGCATTGTATGGATTGCCTAATTCACTGTTGTCTTGTACTATATTGAGCTCCACAGAGGGACCGTAAATCAACATGGGCAGTTTTGAGGAATATTGTCTCTAGAAATGGGATTACTGGATTATTTGCTGGTAAATTTTTTCCTATGTCTGAAAAATTTCAGATTAGATAGTTCTTATTTATAGATGTTAACATGCATAAGTTATATATTTCCCTTTCTGTGAACACTGTCAGTTATGCAATAGTTTGCATATATAAAGCAAGAGATATGCAGAATTTGGCCTCTCCTGGATGAGTAGAGTACCATGGGATAAAGTCCTAGAGGGAATAGAGGCCCAGGAAAACTGGTTAATATTCAAGAATCACCCTGTCCAGGCTCAGAACAATGTATCCCAGCAAAGAGAAATCAGGTGAAAACTCTAAGGAGGCCTGTATGGAAGAAGAAGAAGCTCCTGGACAAACTCAGACACAGTAAGGAAGGCAGCAGAGGGTGGAAGCAAGGACCAGGTAACCTGTCACAGAGAAATGGTCCAAGCAGACAGAGATCAGGTTAGGAAATAAATCTGGCCAGGGATGCCAAGGACAAGAAGAAAAGCTTTTATAGCTATGTTGGTGATCAGAGGAAGACAAGGGAAAACATTGGCCCTCTCCTGGATGACTCTGGCAGCCTGAGGCAGGAATGATAAAATACTGAGATTAAAATTATATTGAGGTAAAATCCTATTGTAGTTCATACTAAAATGACCATCTGCAAGAGACATTCCAAATCCAGGATACTTACCAGGCTTCTACCACTTACCACACTGCACTAGCTCATGGGGGCCCTTGCGTGAATGGCTGCACAGCTGGTTAAGTCTTGCAAGACTAGTGTTTCCTGAAAGAGATTAAATTGCTTTACTCGCTGTACAGTGATAGCATAACTGGGTAACAGGATTTGCATATTTCAGAGCACTGATGATAACAGAATGCAAGACACCACAAAGTATCAATATTATTGATACTGAATTCAGTTAATAGATTAGAACACTTAAGGCTTGACACAGGGGTAGTGGAGTTTAGCAGCCACCAGTTCAGTTCAGTTGGCCACACGTAGCTGAGATGTCTGGGGTTGGTCTGCCTGGCTCCCTGCTGCTGTTTCAAAGCAACACAAGTTCTCCATAGGTCATGTCCCATCTGTGCTGGCTCTCTGCAGACGTCTGCCTTTCCAGGGGAAGTAGAGGGCTAGCTGTGTGCACACAAGGGAATCAGCCTTATTTCCATTCCTTTAAACTGAATCACTTTCTAACCTCCACTGGCAAGATCACAGTTGGCTGTAATGGGAGACATTTAACACTTAAATTCCATCACTTGTACGTATGACCAGGATGCTTCATTTTAGTAGAGGCCACCTCTTGTGTGTTGGAGCACAGGAGCCCTGCAAGTCCAGGTGCTCCAGTTGCATGGAATCAGAAGGGACAGTGACACAATGGACTTGAGGCAGGCAAACCACACAAGAACACAGAGGTGAGGGCATAAGGTTATTACACTGGTAATACCTACAGCCTTAAATTCAGTATTTTGAGGCACATGACCAGGTAGAATTCCAGCTCTAAACTGATATACTATTGATATATTGTGATCAACACACTGTACTGCAACACTTGGGTCTGAAAACAAATAACAGTGAATACTTCCCTTTCTCTTTTGGGCAGGTATTACTCCACGGCTGTTTAAAGTTGCTCCTGCTTGTGCCATAATGATCAGCACATATGAATATGGAAAGTCTTTCTTTTATCATCTAAATGAAAAAAAGAATCGACATCCTTAATTCTTCTTCATCCAATTGTGTGAAGTCAAAGTATATGATAGAAGTTGTGCCAAATTTAAATCTATGAAGATGTTTTTTAGAATTTCCAGTGAATTTCTACCATTACATTTGGTAACCAAATAAAGTTTCATTTTTAACTTTCACAAAGGATTAATTCACTCTTTATAAAGACTAAGAAAATACACATCACTTTTAAACAATCATTGAAGATTTTATAACTTCTCTTGCAGCTGAAGATAAAAAAGAAAGGAAGAGCAAAAGAAAAAAGGAGGAAGAGAAGAAAAAGTGAGGCTGGACATAGCAATGAAGAATAATGACTTCCACTGTGTTAAATTTTCAGTCATGATTAAACATTTGAGTTGGTTTTAAAATTATGTTTAAAAATGTTTTGGGTTTCCAATTGTAAGATGTATTTATTTCTCAGTAAAGAGGTTGATACAGAGTGAATTCAATAAATATTTATTTTTGCTGCTTGTTATGTGTTTCATTCTGTACATGTTTGTTATCTGCAGCTCTGTTTTGTGTAACTGCATATTATAAAAGCTGCTCAGGTTTATTTTAAATGAAAAATTCCGTCAAATGGGAAAAATACACTCATTAGACACTGAGAGTGCATGGTACATACACTGCTGGGGCAGCAGGGGTTTTTTGTTTAAGGTAATACTCAAAGAAATTAAAGCATACCCATGCATTGAAGCCAAAGGCCTGTACAGGTGCTCTGCAGGAACACTCTTTGGCATGTTTCTGGGAGGTACAAGTTGTCCTTGCCCCAATACTCCAAGGCAGGGCCAGGCCATGCACACTTTTTGTGCAGTCACCTGTCTTGGAAGGCCAAGGTTGCTGGCATAAGGACAGGTGATTCCATGCCAGCCTAACTCAGCCCTGTGCCCCTTTGAAGGGAAGAACATGTTCAGGTTTCTGCCACAGGCACAGCCACCCTCTGCCCCAGTGTGCTGCACTCCTGGTGGGAACAGCTGCAGCACTGCACTCTCCTGTAGGCACTTGAATTACTAAATCAGAGCTGCCTCTGTATGATTTAAATTACTTTTAAACTACCCTCACTACCTCTCTCCTTTCATGCATTTTCAATGCAGCTGTTGAATTCTATTTATTTTTTGTGTATTTTAATGAGGAGGATACTGATGCAAAAGCAACTCAGTAGTCAGATCATTAAGACACATTTGGGTGAGCTTTACCCAAGAAATGGAGTTCAGTCCATGGTGAAAATTCCTCACACTGAAAAATGTTCTACTTGTAAAGACATTAGGTACCACATTAAGTACCATGGCGCTGCCAGAGGAGATGCTTAACACTGTTCTTCCACTGTGACTTTTCAATGTAAATTTACAAAATAAGGCCTAAGAGAAAATAGTAGCATCAGGTAGTGGATGACACTGAATGATACAGAGCAAGAAAACCAGTCTCTTCCTTGTGCAAGAAAGTATTTGCTATAAACTCAGTAATGCTGTAATTTACTGAATGGTCTTACTTTATCCTGTGTGATTAAAATAGAGACAACACATTGTAACTAGTGATGATACAAAATTTTTAATTTACATGCAACATTTATGGAACATCAAAGCAACAAAACACACAGTTTTGGTGGTTCAAAATTCTTTTTAAAAAAATGGATAATGTTTAGAACTGAGAAAGATGCACATAACTGATTGCCCATGCACAAAATGACACCCAGAAACACATCAGACTACATAAAAGACTTCAGCTAAACGACACATGTAGCTCTAAGAAAAGAGCCATCAGTGAACATGACTGAAGATCATGATTACTGCCCCCTCCAAAACACTGATGTGGTGTGAGAAGTGTTTAACAGCAAACAAGACCGATTTAATCACTGTACATTGATGCAGAATGTTAACTTGTGGAATCTGTATTCCCTCATTTTATTTGTAATAAAAATGCATCTCTTGTTTACAAATTTCTATTTAATAATATCACTCAAGAAACAGGTGCTTAATGTGATAACAAAGTTCCATGAAGTAATGGACATTCTCAAGGTGTATGAAAGGATTTAATGGTCAGAGTTTATTACAGAGAAATTACCTGTGTGGATACATGAGGGCTTGAAAGACTTGGTGGTTTTGTTAAACTGCTTTAAAATTCTGCATTAAAATAGCATCAGTGGTTGTGTACCCTGCCATGGATGTAGTGACCTCTAGCAGCATAGACTAGAGAGTTGAGGAGATAGATTCTTATCCTCTAGCTAAATCCAACAGTGCCTTGAGTTCCAGAAATGCATAGCCTCATACTTAAAAAGACTAAATATTTCAGTTAAGGTAAGAATAAATCGTCTTTCTTTCAAGCCCTCCCTATGATGACCAGTTTAAAGTAGTAGTGCCAAGGTATCATCACAAGAGGCAAATCAACTAAACCTGTACAGAGTGTAGTGACATACTGTAAACACCTAGGAGTAAGCAGTAATTAAAAATCTGTCTTGTATTGCAGCTACTCATGTAAACAATGTATGAAACTTCTTTGGCACAAAAAAGCATTTTCCCTAGCATTATAAATACAACATACTTCCATGCATTTCACTTTTGTTTAAAAAGTTACTAATCATACTGATAAGCATTACCTTGATTAGCAAAATTTATAGATAAAGGATCCATTGTATCTTACAAAGAATTAAGAATATAGTTTGCAATTCAAAAATTATTTTGCAAACTTTGAAACTGTAGGGTAATCTGGAAAGTTAGTTACATTTTAAAAAATGTCTCCCTTTTTTTTCCTCCCATCAGTAATTTAAATCAATGGCAAGTAATTTGAGAAAACTGACTTAGAGAAATTATACTGTATTACCTAAGCAAGAAAAATACCAACTGCACTACTACAGGGATGAGAAATGTCTTTTAACGCACAGTCATTACATTCTTTCCCCTTTTTTCACTTTACTTGGGATCTTGCCAATAAACACAGAATCCAAACTTCACAAGATGCTTACCCCCATCATCCATAGTCCCCATCTTTTCAGCAAGAAACTTTTGTATAATGTTAGATTATCTGTAACCCATGCCTCTTAAAAGCATTTAGTGACTTTGCTCACCATTTAGAAATTGCTATGTATGCTTGATTTGTATGATCAAGTTACATCTGTTATTCACATGCAATTTCAAGAATTTGTGTTTCAGTGTGACTGGGACATCTCCTAAGTGCCATGATATTAACAGGAATGCAAAAACCTAACTGAGTCAACTTGAGAAAAGCTGTTGATAGGTTAAATATGCTATCTGAAGTCCTACACAACATACACAGATGAAAAGCTGGATTTTTAGGTATTTATTTGCCTACAAAGACTGGTATTCAAGATTCCCTGTCTATTCTGCAGGAGCTGATAAATATTTAAAGCACTGGAGAGTACGTGGCTAGAGATGGTCCAGGCTAGTGCAAGGAGAAAAAAAGCTGACAGCATTTAAGTATGGATCTGATTTCCAACTTTCATTTTAAAAACCAGTCATAGACATCAGATTATACATTCTGTACCTGACCAAGAGATTTAAACAATTCCAGACTAAAATAGAATATCTGAAAAGTCCTCTGGGGAAAAGAAAAAGCAAATTTGTGAATTATAAAGGTATCCATGACAAGAAAAAAATAAAGCAGCTTTTTTTAAACTCAGAACTAGCAGTCTTCAAGTCCTCTTATGGATAAACAAAATGCATGTAACAGAAAGCTCTTCCTTCTTATGCGCATCTCAAGATGGTGTTAAGCCTGGACTTGTCATCTCTGTTGTGGGACTTGCAAGGTATTCACTTGATTTCAGACTTGTGAGAGACTTGTAGCTTGCTACTGATGTAAGAGAGCCACAAAGACCAAGCAATGATGGTGTGTCTTCTTTTCCTGTTACGAAAAATAAGAATTAAGCTAATAATTTTTGCAGCACAACAACTTGAGAGAACAGAAGAAGCTGTTTAATCTACACTACTGTGAATTCCATAGCATGCTTCAGCACAGGCATGTTTCATAAATGCAATTGGGAAGACAATTTACACCACCCCTTCCCTATCCAGGTGGTACAGAGATCCCTACCGATGCTTTACCAGCTGGGCTGAAATAAGTTTTGAATTAAATTAGATTTTAATACTGCTTACAGTTAAAAAAAAAACAAATAAAAAACAAAACTTCAAAACTTTTTATCCTTGATATTAAAAAAAAAAAAATTATACCAGTTATGTAATACTAAGGTTTTGTATTAGCAAATCTATTTAGCTTAGAATTGATGAGATACAAAAAGTATTCTTTTGTAACAATTTATATTCCCAAAATACTACTGTTTCACAAATCTTCCAATATTTTCCTGCTTTTTCCGAATTGCCCACAAGATGGAGCAGCTAAGCTTTGACAAGCATCCAGGTTTCAAAGGGGTTGTGTGCCATATATTACATTCATATAGACAGTTCATATCATGTTCCTCCCTCTATTTTAATGCAAACACTGTCAGGCTGCATCTCCAGATAAATGATAAATGCAAAAATGACAGTGGTAGTTGCAAATCCAGTGCATTTAATCATTATTCTAAAACCAAAAAAAAGGAAACATAAGTTTGTTGTAGCAGAAAGATGTCAGGAGATCCTACTCATAGTGAAGCTGACTGGTTCTGTGATGGAGAATGAAAGGGATGTACAACATATTTCAAGCTTAGCTTTAAATACAGAGGAGTGAGGTATCTTCATAAATCCAAACTTATTTGAAGCAGAGGCCTTAGGGAAACTGAAACACTTTGCATAACAGTATGTTATGTTTTTGTTTTGTTATGTTTATGTTTTTCAATGTGTATTTTCTTCACATGGAAAATTTGTCTCACGGGGACTGAGGTTCAGAACTATGAAGAACGAAACTAAAGCAAGACATTAGACTGGCTCTGTACCTTCATTCAACAAGTTAATTCCATCTTGCTTCCCATCCTGTGAATGACCTGGATCCAGAGAGGATTGAGAAAGACTAACTTCTGCTGAAAGTTGGTCCAGACTTTGAAAACTTTTCCTGCAAAGCAAGTAATATTTGACAGCAATACATTTAAAGCTCTAAGTATCTTCAACTCTCCTTAAAAATTTTCTAAAAAACCCTATGCAGTTAATCTTTCTTCTCTTAAACACTATTTTTGTTTATTCCGAAGCCAGTTCTTTCCTAAAGCAATGATTTATTTTTCTGCCCTTTTTGAAAAAATTAATCCAAAGGAAGAAAATTTTTATGGAAATCAAGAGCAACTGATTTTAGTTACCAGTGATCTTTGTACATTGTAACAAGTATTGCAATAGGATATTTTCCAAAGTATGTTGAGGGAAATACATCATTTTCAATTTCCCTGTTCCTCTAAGGGGGAATCAAAATAAATATGAAACTTACTCATCCCATTGTTGATTGTGCTTTCTATAGAGCAGAGTGTCCAAGGCAACAGCATTGACATCCAGAGCTCCTGGGGAAGGCCACTGATTGGTGAGGTGAGTAGTTAATTCTTGTCTTGATCTCAAGTCATTATTCTTTAGCACAGTTCTGTGAATACAAAAAAAAAAAAAAAAAAAAAAATCTATTAAATGAAGCTCCTTAGGATAAAGGAAAACCAGGACATAGATCATCAGAGAATCATCGTGGTAGGAAGGGACCTTCAAGATCATCCAGTTTAACCATCACCCAGCACTGCCACTGTAACCCCTAAACCACATCACCCCGTGCCAGACCCAGATGCCTCTTAAAAACCTCCACGAATGGTGACTCCACCATCTCCCTGAGCAACCTATTTCAGCCTGACCACCTGAACAGTGAAAAAACTTTTGTAGTTTCTAATCTGAATCTCCCCTCTTAAGTCTCATCTTAAAGCCATTTCTTTGGGTCCTGTCACTGCAGCCAGGGCAGAAGAGACTGACCCGCACTTACTACAAACTCCTTTCAGGAACCTGCAGAGAGCAATGAGGTACCTGCTGAGCCTCCACCAGACTAAACACCCTCAGCTCCCCCAGACGTTCCCCACAGGATGTGATTTCTGCCAAACAGCCCTCAAGCCTCTCCTCCCCCAGCCTGCAGCACTGCAGTGGATGACCTAAGAGCAGGACCTGGCACTTCATCTTCCTGAACCTCATGCAGTTGTTTTCAGCCCACTGATCAAGTCTGTTCAGATCTCTCTGCAGAGCCTTCCTACCTCCAGCAGATCATCAATCCCTCCCAACTTAGTGTCATCTGCAAATTTACTGAGGGTGATCTCAATTTCCATGTCCAGATCATCAACAAAGATATAAAACAGGACTGACCATAAACTGAGCCTAGGGGAACACCACTAGTGACCACCCAGATATTCTGCTTCAAGTGACCAACAGACTGAAATTTTCACAAAGCATCTTAGACTGTTTGCTTTTCCTAGGGGAAACAACTTAGAAACACATTGAGACATATTTAGGAACAAAAAAAAAAAAACCAAAACAAAAAGTTGGTATTTGATACTTTCTACAAAAGCAATAAAGAAAAGCAACTGCATTTAAAAGGTTCTTTCTACCAGCATAATGGTAATTGACAAACCAGCTATTTTGCAAGCCCACTGTGGGAATGTGATGTGCTTCCCTCAACACCAATTTTTTTGCACACCCTTGCATTGCCCCTTCAATACTTTTCCAAAATGAACTAAAAACCGGACATGTTAATTCTACTGTATGCTTTCAGGCAAAATATAATACATAATTATTCTATCACCTTACAGTTTCTAGTAACTATGTCTGTAACTGATATAAAAAGGCAAACTGAATATCTTAAATGCTCAAATTATTTTTGCCTCATATTTCCAAAAAAACAAAATCAGTCCTCTAAAATTCTAGAACTGAACAAGCTAATATGCTTGTAATGGATATCACCTGCCAAAAGTCTGAATATCCTGAAATAAGGAAAGTACATAGTTTTTCAGGCTCCAAGACAAGACCAGCCTTTTTCCAATAGCACAAGGCAACCTTTGATCTGCCCTTATACTGCTGTAGAATAACTAGAAATAAAAGCAATAGCATTTTGTAATTGGATTTTGTAAGTCCTCTAATCCACAAAATACTAGACAATAGTAAAATGTTGCTCTACAAGGAGTTTAACTGTCTCTGGCCTGAAGCAAAAAGCTAATTTACTCATTTCCATACCAAATGTACTCAGAAGTTCAAAGCCAAATGGCATGTTGCTATCCAAAATGCCAAACTGCACAGCAAATTAAATAACTATTCATGGCACACATACATTTACATGAATTTTCCAATAACATTTTCCATAGGTTTATTTTTACAATACAGTTATTATTCTGGTGGTATTTGAACTGTTTAGACAGGAACCTCTGTAAGGGCAAATAACAGTGCCCAAAGAGCCAAAACTTTCCACAAAACAAAGTAAGACAGTAGTAAGCTGAGTAAGAAACTTTTAGCAGCTGAGTTTCACAGAGGAGATAGATTCAGAGTTTTAAAACACAAGAAGGGGATGAAGCACACTCATGATAAAACTAGTTTAAAAAAACTTACAAGTAAACAATCAACTTTTCTACCCAGGGATCCACACCCTCACCCTCCTAAGAGGTCTACAGGAATAACCACTTTACTAACCCAAAGCTCTCAGCAATTTCAAATATCTTGCATGGTATTCACTTCCCCATGTAAAACCCTAATTCCCTGGAGAACATGGAACATTACACAGGGCTGGTACAGGTTTGTTGATTTGAGCAAACTGAAACAGCAAGATAGCAAGTTCTTACGAGGTTTGCCAGGTACATTACATCACCTCCTTATTCAGGAGGACATCTTGAATATTTCCACAGAAGTTTCATAACAGGACACAATTTATATGAGCAACTATGCCCACAGTGCCTAAATGTAAATACACACATGTAACATGTCCATGCAAAATTTCCATTTGAACAACCCCCATACGCTATCACAGACACATGAATACAGACACATCTACAGACAAGCTGCTAACAGTGGAAGTTTTGCATTTGACATAGGTTTCTATCTTTAATAGATCTATATTTCTATATTCCACACATCTTTACACCCTATTAACCTGAAATTTCACCTTTTCCGTGAGAACAAAGAAATTCTGAAGCGAAGACTCACCAGAAATTTTAACATAACATTTAAAGATAGTTTCAGTTAATCACTTCTTAAACCACTCCACCATGCACAGGAAGAAAACCAGGCATCAAGTAGGACACAGAACTAAATATTCTCCTCTTAAAACTTTTATTTTGAATCTTTAAAAATATTTAAAAATAGATTTGAAATTACAAAATCAGTCCCAGAACTATATCAAATACATTAAAAAATAGTAGTATAGACAATAAATGTTAGACAAAATATTTACACCAGATGTTATTAGTAACCACCTATTTTATCAGCTTTGTAGATTATTTAGCTCTTTGCTCATTTGCAGACATTTTTCAAGTATCATAAGATTCCACTGCAGCAGAGAGCCATTCTCTCGATATGCAAGAACTGGCACTGCTTTTGTTAAACCAAACTTATTTGAAGAGTCAGCACAGAAACACAGAACCATAAAGATTAGAAAAGACCTTCACGATTATTGAGTTCAACCATAAGCCCATCACTAAACCACGTCCCTAAGCACCATGTGAACACAGCATACAGAATCCTCACACTCTTAACCACCATGAGGAAAGATGATCCTGCTACAAATATCCAAAAACAGGAAAAAAGGAGGATACAAAAGCATTTACTATAGGAAAAAGTTAAAAAGGAAGAAAATATGGTCAAGTTTTAATGAAAAAAGCAAATGCAAATTTCAAAAGTCAATGTGAAAAAAAGCTGTGCAAGAGCTGTCCTGCTCTTGTTCAGACAAAAGAAATGCTTTCTAGAAGTTAACAGCTCTCAAAGGAGAACAACTTATTTTATTTGATAATCTGACATCTAATTCAGGCACTGCATTTCTACAGTAGTGCCCTTGTTCCCCAGAATGCAAACACTGTAACCAGGCTGGCCAACTCTGAGCAGAGGTGCTGCAGGGTTTGAGGCAGGACTTTTCCTCATACCAGGACTGCAATGAGTATGCAGTTCTATTTTTAAATTAAGTTAAATAAAATATGGTTCTATTGGTTTTGTAGCTGTGAAGACTGAAGGATGACGCAAAATAAGGTTTTTAAGACAGTACGTTAAGCCATTTAATATAGGAGTAAAAGCAAGGACACTCCAAAAAGAAAACAGGGTAAGTAAGAGAGGCAATAGGATTTACTAAAGGAAGAAGATAAAAACCAAAGAAATACAATTAAACTTGAGTGAAAACGAGCATATACACTAAGCTGTTAGGTTCTTCAGTCTGGAAAAGAAGAGAAACAGTGTCTGAAAGTAATAATCTCAGGAAGGTAGTTGGTACATGGAGAATACAGTGGATCCTAGTAAGAGGTTGTATAGCTGTTTTTTGAATGAAAGACAGGCAGTGTGTGAGATATGCTGAACAGGGTATCCTGGACTAATACAGTGGGACTGCAGAGTGCAGAAGGTTTTGTGCAGTGTAGGAAGATTATCTAAGACCTTATGATGAGAGCAGGGAGGTCAAACTCACTTATGGTATATTCTCTAATCTAGGCATGAAAAAATTCTTGATTACCTGAGAGCCTGTGAGCTTCCCTTCTCTCATCCAACTAACTGGCATCCTCGGTGTCTACAATTATTTCCCTTTACAATCATGTTGGCAAAAAAGTAGCAGCAGCTGTTTTATAATCTGCAGAAAGTAAACAGCTGTACCTTTAGCAGTCCTTACCCCAAACAACACTTTTGTAAGATAACTTCATATAGTGTTTCAAGTTCTGCAAATATTACAAAATAAAGAAATAGTGAAGAGATAGGCAGAGAAAGAACACTCAACAATAACCAAAACATCAGTCTATTACCAACACTAATCTCAAACTGAATCCAAAAAACAGCACTGTACCAGCTACTACCCCAGCTGAAGTCAGGGCATCTCTTTTAAAATGACCAAATACCCTATACTTCACAGCATAGATTATTCCATAATATAATTGTATAACATATAATATACACAGTCTCGCCATGTTGTCCCAGGATAACATTTATGACACTTGAATTGTGGTGGGATTTTTTTTTAATATCTGGAAAAAAACCCCTCCACATAAATTGAAAATACCACTGCAAGTAATAATTTTGGCAAAACAATCAAGAAAAGAGATTAGAACATCTTAATACTAAAGTACATCATTAAAAACTAACAAATATTTGCCTTACGTTTATATTTTTTATTCTCTATACCAAGAACTACTATTAAAATTAGGCTCCTCTTCAATAAAAAAAAAAACCTGTTCATTAAAAAGATCCTGCTAAAGAATTCCTGCCTACTACAAAAGATTACTGACGAGTCATTAACTAATCAATACTAACATACTCCCAGGGTGGAAATAAGTGTCTGCAGATACACATACTCCCTCCAGGCCTGTAAATTTACTTATGTTCATTCAAGAAAAACAGAAGCAGCCAGAGCATTCATCAGGTTTATCCAGCAACTCCCAGAAATATCCCTGCATGCTCTTGACTTCCAGTTCTTTAATTGTGAATTTAAGAAGCAAGGAAATTTGAGGTTAGTGAAGTCTTCCAATAAACATCCTTCTCCTCTACTGTTCACTCACCCTGATGGTCAGGTACTCTCCAGAATATTCACTTGCAGATTTACTCAATTTTTATTATTTTGAGATGTTTATTTAATGATTTATTATTTTGAGAGTATTAAGCACATGCAGGATATATTTTTGTAAGATACACACAAAAAAATAAGATGCAATTGACAAATTACTGCCCATTTCCATCCCTGCTGCCTTTCAGTTCTGGCACAATCATGTTAGGGTCCACTGTGTAAATGAAGCATCAAAAATAGCTATTTAAAATTTTTTTGACTGAGCTTTTTTTGGTTTTGCATTTATGTTTTCAAAATTTTATTTCTAAGATAAACTCACAACACTTCTCTTTGCACTAGCATTGCTTTTGGCAGCTCAGCTGCCTCTCAAGAGATTAAAAGATTACTGCTTTGAATTAACACATTCTGCATCTTGAAACTGTGACCTGACTTAATAATGAGAGAGAGGGACAAAAGTCAGCCTGTATGTTGGGTTCCTGCATGCATAACAGAAATTATATAAGTGATTATAGCTGGTCACTTACTATACTGTAACAATATTATGTCTGGGAATTTAAAAAAAAAAAAAGTAAATAAAATTTAATCTCATATTTAGCCCAAGCCTAAAGCCTTTCCTGCGTAACCACATAAAATTTCTGGTCTCATTTCATATATATACTACACTGGATTTCCAATTTCCCTTGGATCAAATGCAGATTTATTGGAAGCTTATTCCAAAAGTTCCATTTACATAGGCTTTTTTGTTTAATAAAACAAAAGTCAGTTCTGTTTCCAATTATACCTATGAAAAACCAGTAATTTCTTACCTGCAAGTTTAATTTCTCCAAATCCAGAAAATGCCAGTCCAGTTGGCAATTTGCCCTCCTACCAGCAGATGAAGACAGGAAATAAACCAAACAGTCTAATTCCCTAAGAAAGGGAATTACATCAGATGAGTGTTCCAGTTCAAGAACTACCTGAGTAGTGAAAAGTAAAAGTGAAAATAAAAGCTTAAAAAAAATAAAAACATTTGAATAAGAACAAGCTTTAAAAACCTTTATTTAGGATAAGAAATATGGAATGCAAACTCAAATTGATAGCATACATGAATATAAATAAAATCTGGAAAAGCAGCTCCAAATAAAAAGGGAACTCCTAAGCTGTCAGTACTGCAGCACGCACTGAGTTCTCTGGACTGGTATGCCATTGGACTTCGAGAAATTAGATCAGCAGGTATGAAAATTAGTTACTTACCAGTAGATTTTGATGCTGCAATATACCACCTCTCTCAGATTTGTGCCCTGTACACTGACAAACTGCTCTCCAAACTAGATGCCAGAGCAGTTAGATGCCAGCAGACTTTCTAAAGGCAGTTGCTGCAGTGAAAAAGAGCAGGAATGTCCTACTGCAACACATTTTCTTATTCTGACTGACCAACAGATCTTAGTGTGTCACAGCAATGGCACTAATTGTGCCACAGAACAGATACCCTTGAGCTTCTTCAGCATTTTTTAAATCCTCCTTTATTGTCTCTCAGAGAGATCTTGAACTATATCCTAACAAAATTAGTAATCGATTTTATACAGCCTTCAATTTTTTTGACCTTTGGATAACTTGAGGAAGTTTATACTGTCAGCAAAAACCAGCAGCTGGACTCCTGAGTTCTAGTCTAACTGCAGTAGAGACCTTGTTTCTGAGCACAGACATCCAGAATGGATCAAAACATACCATAATATGTTAACTTTGCATGTGCTCACTAAAACAGCACTGCAGCATGTGACTGACACTCTTCATGTCCATGGACAAATAACCAAGCCTGATTCTCTGGAGGAAGATAACAGGCACAATACAACCAGTTTTCCCAGAGAGTAGGTCTTGACAGAAAACAAGAATACTGAACTTGATAAGCAACCAAACTACTGAAAACGTAAAGAGCAGATTTAAAGTCAGTTCTTCAACTATCAGATCATCTCTGCTGTGAAATGGAGGACTCTCAGGAAATAAGCTTTTTTTGGACAGATTGTCTAATTTGCCTTCTGTAAATATCCTCTCAAACTCAGTTTGTCATTTAAGGATTCTTTTTCCCTTATGTCAGTGACGTAAATACAACCTATCTGTTTATAGCTGAATTCCTTTCATAAAAACATTTCTGCAAGAGTGTGGGGAAAAAAAAATCAAGATCTTTCTTTGTAACAGATCAGCAAAACTGGCATTCTCAATAACTTTTTTATCACTTTGATTCCCTTGAATTCAGTAAAAGCAGGATAAACAACCACAAAATGGTCAAGTAACTTTAGGTTGACTGAATGAGCACTTTTTCTTTAAAATTCCACTATCATATTAAGCCAACAAGAATTTCAGGAGAGCTATCCAAACAGGGTAATTGGAATATTAATCTTCTACATACATAGCCAAGTATTTGCCATAACTAGCATATATAAGCTCTTTCAGAAGACCATGGTTTTAATCACAAACAAGAAATTAAAATATTAGCAGCAAGCCTTGAGTAATGTAAGCCCTTCTTGTCAGTTGAATGTGAATTAATAGAGCTGCCAAACTATAGCTAAGGCAGAGCTTCAAAATCATAGAAACTGCAGAATTAAAAAAGAGGAGGGCAAAAGTCTGATCCAAGGGCAAAGGGGTGAAAAAAACTCCAAACAAAAATCCACAATCAGAGAGTAACACTAGAAATGGAGACATGAGAAGGGTGAATGGTGGCAAATGAAAATCTTTGCCAATGTAATATGAGTTATAATTTGGATAACAACATAATGAAAAATTACAGTGTTAAGTGGTTGCATAAGAACAGAAATGTGACCAACAGAAAAAACACCTGTCTATATATCAACCAATTGCCAGCCCAAACAGGACACCAGCTCATAAAAGCTTCTTACTCAGGAATCAAGGAGCACACTGATTGTATTTTCTTGGTTGTAACTTCAGGCTTTTCACTTTATCTATTTAAAGCCTTTCTGGAACTCATTTGGACTGTGCTTTATTTTACCAAAATATTGAAGAAACACAAGGCACAAAGTTAAAACTGGAAAAACAAGTTGTGACCCAAATTTATAAGTACCATCCATAATTTAAAAAACTTCCAATATTTTTGCAATCGTGTGTATGCACACTGATCTGTAACTCATCTTTCTTTTGAAAAAACTATTTGCATTTTAGAAAAACTTATAATTTTGTTGTGAAAGTATAAAAATATTTGCTAATCTTTTTTTTTTTTTTTTCCTGGATAAAACTTAATTCCTGACCTGATTTATCTAAACCAATTAATCTAGTAAAATAAATTCAAAGTTTAGAGTAATTTAAATATCAATTCATTTTGACTGACAAATAGCAGAGATACTCCTTAAGTAAATCAATGATAGAGTAATGTCTGCAAATACAGAACTAGCCTCTCCTCCCCATTCTAACTTGGCAATGTTCTTCCACCCTTAAAAAAAAGAGGCTTTTTTTACTACTTGTCATTTAAAACCCATTTAGTTTGGTATTGAACTTCATGTAACTTGCATTAAATGTATTAGAAAAAAAATTAAATTCTGCTCAACTTTTCTCATTTATGCATAAGCAATATGAAATACTTGCTTTTCCCATCAGTATCTTCTGAAATACAGAAGCAAATGTACAGTAGATGAGTATGAAGGTTAAGAAATGAAGCACAAAACCCTGTGACACTCAGAAGCAAATGGTAATGCAAGGTTATTATCTAAACAGATAAGGCAAAAAGAGATCAAATTTAGGCTCTGTGATTGCAATTCAGCAATGATTATGCACCATGACTGACTTACCATAATTTTTACCTGCTTTTTCTAATCCTTCCATTTGCAGCATTAAGTTATTAAAAATCTTTTATGAAAACAAAGCCTGAGGTTCCAGATATGAACTAATTCTCTTTGTGGAATTAGAAGAGGAGGACACTGATGTCTGCTGCATTGCTATGCCAAAGCAAGTATTCTTTTTCTTCCACAGTTTAGGTATATTAACAGAGGAAGAAACTCATAAATGCACACAATATGCTTTCCTACTGTGAATGCACATCATTTGCAACTCCATTGTACTGAGGCCTTCAGAGGCTCAATACTTATCATTATTATTATTATTTTGAAAGGCTTTCTTTTTCCCTGTTCCCAATTTTTTAATTCTACATTGGACAAATATTGGAATGAATGCATAAGGTGCTAATGTTCAAGTAACTTATTTAAAGTTTTCCTGCTTGGTACCTTTATGCAATGCCTTTATCCATAGAAGTGAATCTATGGGAAAGGAGAGAAAAGATGCCACTATAAAAACAGATTTTATTATTACATATTAGACTCCTAGAAGGGGATACTAATTTAATTAAGTATGCAAAATGGTGAAAAAAAAGTATCTATGGGTCTCTAACCCACCAAGGGGAGTGCAGGGGAGAAGGGAGCACAAGGCAGACTCCTTACAAACATTAGTATTTTTCATTTTGGAATCAGAAAACATTTTGCTGTTAATATTCCAACACATCCTTGAAGACACCAAAAGCTTAAGTCTTTTTTTAGAATGTTAAGCTTTATTTTAAAGTAAACCTTTTAACCCCCCTTTTTTAACAGTCTATAATAAGATATTAAAATATGAGGGTTTAAAAATAAATTCCTCCCCTATTTACTGCATCTTGTAGAGTAAGCCCTTTCCTTGTTATCAACTCAGAAACTTTTGCCTTCCACTTGTGCAATAAGCTCACGTGGATTATAAGAAGAGAATAACTATGTTGGAGACTTGATTGCAAATTGTTTAATTGTGCATAGTTATGTACCTTGCCCTCTATGTTCCTCTCTGAATTGCAGGAGTCTCTCTGTCTATGTCCTCTGCCCAGATGAACTTTTCCTAGTTATATTTGCAAAAAAGGAAACACCCATGTCTTCTTTGGTTTCCACCTCACTAAAAACAGAACTTCCCTTCTTGCTGTCAACTCACACCCTTGTAAAATAGAATGGGATTACAATATTGCAGCAAACTTGAAAAGAAAATATTACACAAAAAGAAAATTCAAAACACTGTCTAAACAAAAGGTTTAACATCTCTCAGAATATGTAATATTTTTACTATGCTATTAAAACAAACAAACAAAAACCACACACAGACAAGTTGAAAAAAGGACCTGAAAATCAACCAGACTGCAATACTAAGGATTTCAAACTGCTGCTCAAACTTGAGGGAGAAGCAAAGGACAGACAGGAAGCATTACAAATAAAAGCACGGCTAATGTGAATTAGGGTTTGATAGCAGGATCCATTAAAGCTTTAAAAGGAAAGGATTAGCATTCTCAGTTTTCACATTCTAGGAAAGAAACTTGCCAGGATCAAAGATTAAAATTTAATCTTCAACTTCCTTTCAGTGAGGAAATAAAGCAGCTGCAACAAATTGGATTTACTGTACTTAAGGAGTTCAGGAATTCAGTTTCCATGAAAAAAGAAAAAAATCTTAAAAGAGGACTATCTGAAAGGAATGCAAGAGGGCTAAAAAAAAAAATTGATTCAGCTTTCCTATTTCTCCAGAAGATTTAGGTTTTGAACTAGGATTACGAAGCCAGTACGATTACAAGGAGACACAAACAAGCGAAGTTTCAAAGCCTTTGCTCAGACCCTCCTGCTTCCATTTCCTTGGAGAAGCTTTCCTCTGCTTAGTCTCTGCCAGCACAGCTAAGCCTACATTCTCCACAGCTTTGTGCCTTCCTCTCTGACCCTGCCCTGCCTGCTCACAGGCAGAGTTCTGTGGCAGCATGCTGCAGACTCCAGAGCATTTACAAATAGCATCTTGACAAAGTGAGGACGAGCAGAGATACTGTTTTCATAAGCAAGTTTTTTAACCAAATGGGGCATGACCATTCATTGAAAAGGAATCATCTTTGCTACACAGAATATAGTGTATCTTCCTTAACATAGTCCATAATGGACCTGACAGGACATGGTGTGTTTGAAACAGAGAAGCTAATTTTGCCTGGAGTTAAACACATCTGAATTTACTCTGCATGCTGCTCAGAACTAGCACGCTATATTCCAGTGCTGCTGAGAATGAGGTGTTGGACCTTTCTGACAGACAAGGAGTATTACCCTGAGCTCCATGCAGAGCTAACATAGGGAAAAAAGTGTGGACTGAGTACTCCAGCAGTCAATGCCAGGAAAAGAGGGAAGTGTGACAGGCTGTACACACCTCAGGGGTGAAGGCATACACAGCACATTGACTGCAATTAAAGAGTATCCCTGAAAAAAACCCAGCTTCTCAGGGTTGTAGGTACACTGCCATTTCCTGTCTTTACAAAGACATCTGTATTATTTAGATAGAAAATGCAGTATTGCTGGATATTAAAATATTAAGCTATTAATATAATAAAATGTTAAGCTATATTAAGACATTACAAATGGAGTAAAAGCACAGTTTGGACATTGAGAAGGCTGATTCTGAAGGAACAGCCAGACAAATTAAACCTGTCTTTAAGATTTGACAACACATGAAAAAAATGTCTTAGTTATACAGTCAAGCTTAATTCAATGTAAGATGTGTGCATCCCTAAATTTAATTTGATGCCTATCTGTGCCTTAACCAGTAACAGAACATGGAAGACTTTTTCCCCCCCTTAACTTTCCTTCCCTCCACAAAATACCATATCAACATGGGGATCTAGAAAGAAACAGCAGAGGGAGATAAAAAGAGTGGTATAAAATACATATTGTAATTGAATTCATAAAATAAATTTCACATAAATGTGATAAATTGATAAAAAATTACACCAGTTGGGACAAAGGGGCTGTACCATCTTACACCATGCACACCAATCTGAAAACTTGAAGAAATTCTTTAGGAGGAAACCTGCGGTGGTAAACATTACAAAAATCACTGGTTTCATTTCAGCAAAAATCAAAGCAGAAGAAAAAACTTTTAAAGCATTTTGGGAGTTTTTCTGCTTTGCATACAATGCTTTCCTTTTTCCTTCCACTTTGTTTAAAAAGATATTCTATGTTCTGATAAACTTTTATAACATCAGTGAAATCAATTTTTATAACATCAGTGAGTCAATATGCAGGAAACAAGGCAATCAGGAAATTGATGGAATCTCTCTCATAACCATACATCAATATTTAACATATATAAATACCAATTTCAGAGGCAGAATCTGAACTTTAAAGAAATAAAAGCAGAGTTTATTGTAACACAGGTAGTGTGTTAGTCAAAAGAAAGACTAAGAATCACACTGAGGGGGGAAAGAAAAGTCTGTTTAAGCTGAGCCAAAGGGTTTTAATGCAAAGATATTGTGGGCAAATGGTTCCAGATTTTGCCCAGCAACATCTTTGACTGAGCTAACTATTCCTTCAAGGCAGTGGTCTCCAACTGAGATGCAGATAATCCTTTGGGGTACTGGAAAAACCCCTTTCTGTACTGCTAATAAAATTTTTAAAATGTAACATTTATCTTCGTGTTGCACTCTTCAGTTTCTATTTTTCTATGTCTAAGAATGCAAATAATATATTAGCACTATACTATATATATAAAATTTATAAATAATTATACCTGCATTGTGGGGGTGGGTAGAATTTTTTTACTGATGGAGTGTGTGATCAAATGTCTCTGTGCTTCAAGAGACATTCAATATTTCTTTGCAGAAACATAGAGGAGGAAGGAATGTCTGCCTCTGTACATTTTGAATATTCCAGAATGCAATTCCTTGATGATTTGGGATCCCTCTCCCACCAAATTACAATTATTTAATTTGAATGTTACAGAATTCAAATTATTTTCTTCATCTAGATGTGCCATGGACAACAGACTTCTCTTGGTTGTCCTCCTGGGAGCTGTTACTTTCAAGCATTTAAGAACTGTTAATTTTATGTACTTTAAGGCCTTTAGAACTGCATCACCCTCACTGTAAAAATACACAATTCTTAGAGAAGAGTGGAGCCAAAAGCACTGTTCTGTAGTGTTCAACTACAATAAGTCCTAGGTAAAAACACATCACAGTGATGACATCTGAAGAAAAAAAATGAAGGCTCTGAGTGGCTCATCATTATTACAATTCACACAATTGAAATGCCTCCTGAACACTGATGGACTAGGGGCATTGACCACCTCTCCAGGAAGCCTTTTCCAGTGTCTGACCTCCCTCTGGGTAAAGGGATGTTTTCCAATGCCCAGTCTGAACCTTCTTCCTGATGAGCTGTGCATTAGCTTAAATGTACTGAACTAACAATCAGGATGTCTATTGCAGATTCACTTTTCCAACTTGATTTGCCATCAAACACCTGCCACAAAAGTAAGAGCTATAATCCCAAGATGGGTGGCCATATTGCTAAGAAATTCAATTAAGCTGAGATACACACAAAAAAGTTATTTTTTGTGAATAACTAATTGATAAATTTTCCGCTTCACCATTTTCCAGATATCGGTATTCATGAGATCTGTAAAATGGCTTTTAACTAAATTGGAAACTACGTTGTTCATTGTAGCTTGAATATTCAAGTGTGTGAGACAAAGTTAAGAATACTGAAAATTGTAAAACATGAAGCATAGCAGCTGTAAAAGAAAAATTCCTTTCCAATTTTTCTGCCCTTCTATCCTCATATTTACTTCATGCTTTGCAGCAAACCCCCTTCGTAAAAGTGCATACAGAAAAGTTTCTCTGTAAGATACCTAATTTTTAACCTGAAGGCCTTGTTGATCTGTTGATCCTGGGTTAACTGGTTTCCAAGTCAGTAACAGCCTAAACTGTCAATTAAGTCAGATCTTTATTCCTCACCTTACATTTCTTTTTTTGGTGGGGGGAAGGCAGAAATAGATATAGACTCAGATCCTGTCAAGTCCACTGACAAGATACATAAAACATCTTGCTTTGCATGCCTGTGAAATACCATTTAGAAAACCTCAACAAAACCTTACCCAACAAAAGGTTGAAGTCATAGACCTTGCTACCTTAAGAACAGCAGCCAGTAGAATAGAAGAGCATCATTAAAAAGAAAGTATAGAATGTTTATTTGTAATAGATTCAATTACACAGCAAACAATCCTAAACCAGATCTCGTAATGTTTTACAAACAGAAATGCAGTATGCCTTGGGCAGAATTACAGTCCCAAACTTGCTCTTATCTGCTGATGAAGGACTCGGATTACAGCATACATTCAGTGCCTCAAAACACTAGTAACAGTAGGGAAGCAAAACACTAAGCTTTGGTATTACTTTAACATCATTGTAAAATGGCTGGATCATAAAAAGCAATTGGCCAAAACTCATGCCTCATTACAGACACATTACTGATACAACACATTTGGCAGTCAGATCACCTTTGGTTGGAATAATAAAACCTAACACAAATACAAAAAAAAATTAAAATAAGTTAATTATTACTGATGTTGACCATTAGAAACCTGCTAGGAATATCTCTTCCCCTCCCTCACCTGACAGGCACGCTACACTCACAGCAATAAAAATGTAAAATTATACTGCTCCAAATATCTAGTGCAGACTCCTGACTGCAGTGTCTTACAGATACACAAGAACGCTGTCAAGATACAACAGAAGTTACTCCACAATTTGAGCCTTTACATAATAAAGCCATCAAACAAAATCAAACCTGAAAGACAGATCTTCAGGACAGTCTAACTGCTTATATCTCAGCTAAAATTTAACAGCAGGTATGAACATTCAAAATTTCCAGTATCAGAATAGGTTTAAATTCCTCCACCTCCCCCAAACAACCAGGGATGCCAAAGCAGTATAATATGAATCATAAGGCATATCAGTAAGTTCAGAGAAGTCAAGAACAGGTATCTCTCAAAAACTTACAGTCAATCAGAGGGAAAAAAGAAGAAACCTAGAAAACTATCTTTTCTTCTTACTCAACTCTGCATTTGGCCTAAATAAAATGCCAATTCTGTATTCCTGAACATTTTCATAAAATCAATTTCAAACACTGGCAATAAAATTATCCATCATGTGAGAGAGCAGCAGGAAAAAAAAAAAAAAAGGCCTTGCTTACAAGCTTGAATACCTTACTGCATAGAAAAGACCTTTTTGGATGGTCTTCATATATTATCTTTATCATGGATTGTTTCAAAGATCTCAGATGCCTGCTGTGTTACTCCAGGGCTCAGACATTTACAAATTAATCCATATTTAAGGCAAATTAACTTGTTTTATATTCGTTATGAACAAAACATTCAACATAGGTGCACCCTATGGCAGTTTCATGGCAACCTATCACCAGACAGTGAATCTTCCATTTACCTGGGTCTTCAAACACAGAATTACAGAATGTCTTGGGTTGGGAGGGACCTTAAAGATCATCTCATTCCAACACCCTGCCACAGGCAGAGACACCTTCCACTACACCAAGCTGCTCAGAGACCCATCCAAAGTGGGAATGTCTCTGCAAAAGGAGACTACCTCCCCATCCAGATAGGGCTGAGAGGATAAACTGTATAATGACCATAAGATACTCAAATATTTATCATATTAGAAATCACGTATGCTATTAATAAAAAAGAAGACTTCTACTGTTTTAGCATTTTGCCTTGCATTAAAGAAAGGGTGATAGTGAACTGTTTTGCCAGTCTGAGTAGTTTTAGGACGACCAGATGAACTTCTACTGTGTCTGAGTCATCACAAATAAATTAAAAGCTAGGCAAAAAAAATAAGTATTTTTTTACCCTCTCTTGCCTGACTTAAAAAATTGTCTTCAAAAGACAGCTGTTTTCAATACTTTTAGGGGTAGCTTTAAAACTGGAAGTAATAAAATATAAACAATATTTTATAAAAATGTGTAAAAAATTTCAGCAAGTTTACTGTAAGCTATTTCAGATCTAAAAAAAAAAATTTAATATTTAAATCTCAGAATTATTCTGTTTTACACTACTACAGTTTCCAGGGATCCATTGCCAAATCTAAGACTTATCAGGAAAAAAAAAAAAAAGCTAAAATACATCAGTTTCTTTAAGAAGTTGACTCATTTCCACAGGATCAGAAACTCCACATATTGCGTAGTTATATAAATTAAGTAATTTAAGTAATACTGCTCTAGCAATGCTTCTCCATTATGCTAACTTACAACTGGTCTTGCAGTTCCACAATGATATATTCCAGCTGCTCCTTCTCCATTTTGTGGGCTAGATCCATATCTTCAATTCTTTGTAAGAGCAGTTTATTCTGCGAGACAGATTCAGACAGCTGGTTTTCTCTGAGTCGTACCAACTCTTCAAGATAACCCTGAAAATGTAAGTTATTAGAAAACTTTAAAGAACACATTATCAAAACCACTTCCAATTATGCATGTTCACTTTTTCTGGTTTATGATGTATACGATTTTACTTTGGGTTTCTTGTAGGGTTTTTTAATGATTTATTTTTTAAACAGACTAGCAAATTTACTTTAGATTAGTTTGAGATTCCCTAATAGGTAACAGGAAAATCATGTATTTATTTATATTCTTGCAGAGGAGTAGAAAAATGGATGAAAAAACAAGACAGGAAAGCCATCAGCATGAAACACTAATTTCCCTCCCAAAAACAACTGTCACAAGAAAAAGATCGGAATTCTACAACTGAACAGGTGCAGGATGTTAGATAAGGGTAAGAGTAGAATATATCTACATGAATCTTTATAGTTACTGAATGGGATCCAGAATTACTATGAATAAAATACCCAATACTATTTTAAAGCTTCTTTGAACTTTTGAATCACATATTAAAATGACAAAGAAGGGTCCAGTATATCAAATGTTAGCAACTTCTTAGAAATCATCAAGTAAAATCAGATACAACAAGTCTACACTACATAAAATTGTGCACATTCCTTGAAACTAACAGAAAAAATTTATATGTGTCCACATTCAAAAAAGGTATTAAAAACAAGGTAGCTTTTAGAGACACAGAATGGGCGTGTCTGTTCTCAATTCCTGTTATGAAAACAAATTCACATTAGCTGGTAAAAAAATGTAGTGTAATTCATCACCATAAAGACTGTTTAGGGTTTGAAGCATCTCTGGTATGAGAGGAAACAAAGAGCTGGGATTGCTCAGGTCAGGGCTGAAGAGGAGAGGGTAAGGACAAAGAATCCTATCAATCAGTGTTTAATGGGAGGGTGTATGCATGATGGAATCAGACTCTTCTCAGTGACAGACAGTGAAAAGAGGCAATGGGCACAACCTGAAATGCAAGCGTATAGGAAACTAAATATAGGAAAGCTTTTCTTTCCCTTTTTCCCCATTAAATGAACACTGGGATGGGTTGTCCAGACAGGCTGGGTAATGTGTGTCCCCAAGATATTTACTATCTGACTGAAAAAGGCCTTGAAAAACCTGCTCTAGTCCACCTTTTCCTGAGCAGGGGAGTTGGACAAGACAATCTCCAGGGTGCCATCTGACCACAACTATTCTGTGATCCTATACTTAAATATAGTTCTATTCATTGGGCATATATTTATATTTGACAGGGACTTTTTAGTCTCAGTAGAAATTCCAAGGAATCTTGAGAGCTTTTCAGTATGTCTAGTTCTGCCTCATCAAATATTACTGTTATCCTGACTCCTAAGACATTCCTTGGAGTTCTAAGTAGCACTTTGGAAGACTAAATGATGCATTACAACACAACAAATTTCCTCCCTCTCAAAATAATAAAAAATCTCAAAACAAAACAAGAACAACAAAAAAAATCAAATAATTTTACAGAAACATTTTAGACCTGAAGCACCAGTATTAGAAACATAATCCTATGTACAGTAAATAACTCTATCTCTAATGACACGGAGACGCACATCCCACCAGTAAAAGCATATAAAATTCCAGTATAAACAGTACACAAATAATTCAATAGTTTATTATTCAAAAGTGAACAGCTTAAACAATTCCAGAACAGGCAAGAGACAACTTCCACATAAATAACAAATGTGTAAAGTATGACTCACTGATCTGGACAAGAGACAACTTGGAAAAGACAAAGTCATCAAATTCCCAGAGTGGCCTGGGCAAGGCAGAAAGGAAGAGACAGTTCCTAACTTTTTAAAAAACAAGAGCTAGGCACCATGAAATCAAGCTCATAGGAGCCAGATTCAAAAGACAGAATAGGAGGTAGTTTTTCACACAACAGATGGTAGAGTCATAGAATGCTTTGCCAAAAAAAAATTAATTGGATGGTGAAATTTTACATGGAATCGAGGGGATATTTGACAAGTATTTAGAAGAGGCACGTATCACAGGTTACTACACAGACAAACCTTTTAGCTACAGGCAGCCCCTCAGCTGATATACACTGGCCAAGAGTGCATTAGAAGAAAAGTGGTGCATAATCATGTGCCTTGTGTTTATTCTTCCCTCTACATCTGCTTTGGTCAAGTACCCAAGATAGGACAGTAGGATAATCAAGGAGTCTTGATCTAAACCAGCAGAGTGTAGCTGATCCAATAAAGCAATGCCAGGATTTCACTTGCTAAAGTAACACCTGATCCTATCCTACCACTCAAATGGCTCAGAGACCTTTATCGTAGCTGCAATCCAATTGCTTGTCATATTGTGACCTGCTATTACTGACTGCAGCACAGATACTTACTTGGGAGGCACAAAAGGAATTTATATTGTTTGGGCAAAATTAATGACAACAGAGCAAAAGAAGGATGCATCAGACCTACTGTATCAGTTACTAAAGACATTATTTTCAACTTGGTCATCTTGTCACAAACACCCAGTTTTCCAACACAAAGAATGTCAGAAAGCCCCTTTGTTCAAATAAACTGTCTCTGATTAACTGGTACCTACTGCACTGAGTAAAGCTCAGTCATTGGTGCAACTTATTGCCATGAAGAAAGGGAAAGGAGAGAAACTCTTGGGAAAGGAGCTCTATTATATAGTCTATCTAAATGGTCATTTGTTCAAGTTCTAATAGATCAGATGAGGTATAGTTGAAGTGAATCATATAAAAACTTGGCAGGCACAACCCAAATGAAAATAAGACAACAGAAACTTTTCTGACTGCAGGAAAAAAAGTTATTTTGCTGCTGAAACTGCAAGTAGGCACTCCAAAGGAGGACAACTAAGAGAGTGTCAACAGCTGTTAGAGTAGCTACCATTTTGAAAACTGGTATCAATTTTCAAGAAAATCATCAAGAGAATATTACCAGAAATAACTTTAATGGAATGGGAATGGTTCTGGAATCTGGACTCATGCATAAACCAAAATCACCATTTGCTGTTATAGCCATTTACAAACTTTGTGCTTATGCAAACATAAAGGTGATTCTGACTGTGGATGTGGGCTACAAACTGCAAGCCAAGACAATGTTTCAGTACTTTTTCTACACATGTATGTCACAACTTTGATGGAGTATCCTTGGAAATGAGCCGCTTGGATGTACCAAGAAAAATAAACATCCACCTATTTTGCTCTCTTTAGTGCTCCTCCAGAACTGACAATACGCTCCTCATGGTGAGGAAAAGTGTACATTCAAACTGATTCTATGTTTTTGTCTGGCAAGGATGGGACTTCCTTCTGGTGGTTCAAGAGAAAGGTTTTCATTTATGTATTTGGAGAGATTCCTTCTGAACAACATATTTTGCTTTATAAAAGCAGGGAAAATGCCCTCTGTACCAGAAAGGGCCCCAGGAACACAAGTTCTTTCCACATGGAAAGTGATACCATTTTAACTGAGAAGATTAGACCAGCAACCTGGATGCAACAGTTCAGGTCATATTTCAAAAACAAGAAGTCTAACAGATCCAAAATACAAAAGCAATAATTGTATGTATAATTTTAAAAAATTATTACAAATAAATATTAAATATCTATTATCCCATAGTAAATCTGACTCTCTCACTGTTACTTAGAAAAACTTCAGCTACGTTCTTTCAAGTGCATTAAAATAAACCAATTTTGATTCTACCTATTCCATATTCAGGGAAATAATTATCCCTCCAAGCCCCCTTGTGTGGTTCCAGCCCTTCAAGAGTCCTTTATCTATTCAGAGTTTCACAAAAAATCAAATTCTTACACTGGGAAAATAGAATACTAAAAATACTAATAGCAGTTATTTTAAAAAAATTAACCAGGTGTATTTTAGTTTTTTTCCTGTAATTTTTCCTGACCCCACCTTTCTTTCTTGGTGCACCACTTCTTTGGTGTGTGTGAACAGTCTGCCCTCTTCTCTATCTACTAGCTAACATGCATTGTAATTACTGCAGATGTAATATGCTGTTATGAAAAACTGACAAGCACTTTGCTTTGAAAATGCTAAATTCCTGAAAGGTTTGGACATATATTTCACTTCACCTTTAACTTAAAGTATGTTGGGTGGTAAATGGAAAACCTACCTTTGGCTTCTATAGTTACATTCACCATGCCACCTAAACTAAAATCCAACACAAACACAAACACTTTCATGTTTTCCTTTCCCATTCTGCTTCAGTCAAGCTGTAAAACTACCTATTTTCTAAAAACCCATCTCAGTATCACTGAGAAGATAGTTTTGCCTTTCATCTAAATGGATTACTTTGCTGATCCTTTTTGTTTAGTTTAAGACTAAGTGTTAAACTTTAACATCACTATCACCATAAAAGCCTTCAGCTGTCAAGCTACGTACAAGAAAATCTATGACTTCTAAGGAAGAGAAAATTCATGTGAACTTCAAGCTCACAACCTAACAGCATTAGAGAACAGTGTCTGTAACCCCACGACTGGATAAAGAAGCAAAAACTTCTATATTAGATTGTGAAATCTGATCTCTGAATTATTGCTATTCTCTTCCTCAACTCATCAAGCCTCTTTTCCCTCAAATCAGTGAGAAATCAGCTTGGATACTCTGAGGATCATAAAATTTAGGACTACTTACATGAAACCTAAACCATCTCTAATAATATATTTTCCTGCCTTTAATTAGATGGATATGTTACCAGTTGGCTGGTGATGAGCTTGGTTCCATAGCCCCCCCACAAAACTAATTTTTACCTTCTGTTCCAATGCAAGCCGGTACTTCTGTTCTACCCTTTTGCATTTGTTGTACCAACTGTTTTCATCTGTGATGAAAGGAGGACCAATGTTCTCTGGAGTACTGCCTTCACTGCCACTACTGCCCAGTGTTCTTAGCTCTTCTTCATCACTGCTGATACTGTCAGAACTGAAGAATCATATTTATTAGCCAAGTTAAAAGTGTGCTTATAAAAATGCAAATTCTGGTTGAAATTGAAACATCGCATTTCTTAAAAAGCTCTGCAAACAAAAAAAATTGAAAAGCTGAGATATGATGGATTACTAAACATAACTTGTATTTCAAGCTGTTGCTTCTATAGCCACCTAGAAAATGGGCAGAAATTTGCTTGTGATCTTTGTCAAGTTAGACAACTGTATGTGGGCTACTTTCCTAAGTATGAAGGGTAAATGCATTACAATTATGCTATCTAAGGAAATGATGACTTAACCTTTTCTTCACAAAGAGTAGTACCCAAAAGTAGATTTTCATTTAAAAAAAAAAAAAAAAAAAAAAAAGCAGAAACCCAAAAAAGTAGCTGTCATTATGTTAAAGCAAGATAAATTTAAATCAGAATGTATATCTATGCTTATAGCAAAGATCCTGTGCCTGTTACTTCACAGAATATATCTCCCTACATAGCAAGTAGACTCATTTTTAAAATATCTCCATATCTGCCAGAATCAATGTATGCTAGAGAATGCAGACATCTGTCTCAAAGATAAGAAATTATCTGAGTCTAGAGAAGACAGAGGGGATATCATCAATGCATATAAATATCTCAATGGCAGGTGCCAAGAGGATGCTGCCAAGCTCTTTTCAGTGGTGCCCAGTAATAGGAGGAAGAACAATGGCCATAAACCAAAACACAAGAAGCTCCGCCTCAACATGAAGTAGAACTTCTTTACATTAAGGGTGGCAGAGGCCACCCATGGAGGTTGTGGAGGGTCCCTCTCTAGGGACATTCAAAACCAGGTGTCGCCTGCTACAGGTGACCCTGTCTTGGCAGGGGTTTAGACTGGATGATTTCCAAAGGTGCCTTCCAACCCAAACAATTCTGTGATTCTGATTTATCCCAGTTTGAAAATCTTCCATTACAATTACATTTCCCCCTACCCTACAGAATTTGCTAGGTTTTTTTCAGTAGTGATTTCCATAACTCTATCACCCTGCCATGATATAAACTGAATCACAACTTGTTACTAACATGTAAGCTAGTAAAAACTTCAAGAGAGTAACTAGGATATTCCATGTTCAGTTGTACATCTTCAAGACTATTCCTAACTGCCTCTCTTATTTTGGTAAACTAACAATAGAAAACACATAATTAATTTCCAGGCTTTTTGGTGATGTCAGATTGCTACTTGATTTATTAGATAGTGAGAATTCATTTTATTATTAATCATAAGGCTGATCAGAAGAGCAAAATGCAGCTAAAAAGTCAGTTTACATAGCCACTGGTCACAATTTTCTGTTATGTGCTAATGGCTTATACTCCCTATGTCTTATCTTACATTTATCAGGGTACATATAATTTTTATTTACAAAATAATTAATTTTTATTTTTATGGCGACACAGAAAAGACCTAAGAGAAAGGACAACTTGGTCTGGTGATCATCAAAGGAGATGCAGCATTTGTTTCCCACTGAACAGTTATTCTGAATTAAGAAAACAAAATTAGCATGACTCACATTTCATGAGTCATGTAACAATTCAAACAGTTTAAAAGAGTGAGGTAGGTGAGTGAACAGGTTTGTACTTAGAGATAAATAACATTCTGCATATGAAATGAAAAATAAGAGGCCAAATAATAAGTAAAATTTTACAAAGGAAATAAAATTTTAAAAAGCAGAGTAAAGCTAAAAAGTACCTTTGGGTGAACTTCAAGTATGGTGTGTAATCTATGACAGCTGGATAGCTTCCATCCAATCCCTCACCCTTCAGACAAAAACTGATAAAACAGAGCAACAACAATAAATTTATTAAAAGAAAATTAAATGACAGAGACAGTTGAATATTACCAACCTGAAACTTCATTCTTTGTAATTTTTTGGTGCTATAAACCCAAAGTTTTAAACATTCACTTTTATTCTTAATAATACAGAGAGATGGCAAGAGAATAACAGGAAAGCTAACTGAAGCAGCAGACACAGAAGAATTATGGACAAGCTTGGAATTTTCCACATTTAAGATCATTTAAAGCGTATGTAGAGTGCTTAATATAACCATTCTACTAAGTAAAAAGTAATTTTCTCAAAAATATTTCAGGGTCCTTCTCCTTTCAGACACTTACACATGCTGAGGTGCAGGAAGATGAGGAACATAAATAAACCTAACTTTTGGAAAATGTTTTTAAATGGCTGGAGCTTTATAAAGCTTTCATTTACACTGTATTCTTTTTATTTACTGGAAAGAAAATATTGCATTTCAACCATGTTTAATTATCACAGAAGTGACAAAATTATCATGCTTCCATAAGGCTCATATTCCTCATTCCTCCTACCTCTGTTATTGATAAACAGATTCTAGTAAGTCACAGCTTTTGCTAACTGAATTGCAAATGTCGTTTTTGACAATCCAGTAATTTAACGCTATTTGGGAAGAATATCTAAAGAGCTGTTAGTTTTCTCCCCCTCAAAAAACAGAAAAACAAACCAAAAAAGTACCCCTCCAAGATCACAATTACCTAATTCCCTGTTGCTGTGAGGGGAGAAAAAAAAAAATCAGATTATGTTCTCATACAAGCTCTCTCATCTCCAGCCCAAACTTGTATTTACAGTTCCACATAGATAAGCTAGTCAACATTTATAAGAGACACTGAACTGGAAAAAAAAATCTCATATACAACATGCAAAGAATGGCTACAGCTTCTCAGCCATTCAAATCACAATACTATGAAGGCTCTGCTCAGTGGTGCCAAGCAGTAGGACAAGAGGCAACAGGGAGAAACTGATGCACAGAAAATTCCACCTGAATATGAGGAACAACTTCTTTAGAGTGCAGGTGACCAAGCACTGGAACAGATTATCCAGAGAGGTTGTGGAGTCTCTTGCTGGAGATATTCAAGAACCATCTGGACACAATCCTGTGCCATATGCTCTAGGATAACCCTTCCTGAGCAGGGAGGTTGGATCAGAAAACCCACTGTGGTCCCTCCCAACCTGAAACATTCTATGATATGTGGCACAATAAAAACACTCTTGTAGTACTAAGCTCCCATTTTGCTCATTTAGACTCTTAAAAGCTGCATTCACAAAATGTAAAGGTCTTCAAAAGCCAATCAGTAATCTGAATACCATTAACAGTTCCTTTATACTAGAAATCAGAGGACAAAGAAAGAACAAGTAGAGTCATACAACTAAGCTCTCATATCCTAGTATGCAACACTGAGGTTTTTGAGAGACAAATACAGTCAACTGATGACTATTTATGAGAGGATTTATATACTCCAGACCTAATCTTGCAATGCTTATTCATGTATTGCTGTAGTCTGCCCAAGTACAGGGCTAATACAGAAGCAGTTTAATTTCAGATTATGTAAAGCTTAAACTAATAAAATCTCACACAAGGCTAGCACTCTTATCATCCTGCAGCACACTTCCGTTCTTCCAGAACATATGTTGAGGATTTAGTTAAGCCAATCTAATGACAAAATTCTGGAAAAAGAAGCTATCCCGTGTTTTTAGCCTCTCCCTTACAATTTTTTCCTTTTTTAAAAATGCAAACATGACATTCCCCTCCTTACAGTGGTATTGGCACTTACCTGACTCCATAACGGTTCAGCAGCCATCAAGACCTGCATTTTTAGGTTGTTTTCTTTTTTTATCCTTTCCCTATCCAGTTGCAGTTCCACAGCCAGCTGAACTAATGCTCTTTACCATCAGAAAGGGAAAACATTGCTCATTCCTTATTTGTTCCTTTTCTTCTCTAAGTACTATTCCCCCATATTCTCTGCCACTAATAGGATGCTTCTGTGAACCCAAACTAATTAACAACAAAAGAACTATCCAGTCCTCTTCTGGGGATGTTTTTTCATTCTTCAACAATTTAAACTGGCTCCCAGAAGAATCCAACAAGCCTGGCACAGAGGTACATAAACAGCAGTAAATCTCTGAAGGGCCTTTTGGCAATGGTCAATCACTCAATGCATCCAATGAGGCTACTATTCTGTCTTCTGGCAGTTTACCTCCTGTACTGGTTTATTAAAACCATTAATGCTGCTGCAAGGTAAATACTAACAGTGAACTGACAGAAGAATGAAGAACAGCATTATCAGTCTCCTTTTTCTTGTGCTGAGTTATGAAACTCTGCCAGAGGCTCTGCCCAAGGCTAAACTGGCCCAACCAAGCATGTTAACAAGGTCTTGCACCAGCCAGGTTCTGTCTTTTTATAGGCACTGTAATCTTTATATATTGCTGATAGTAATTTTTAATATATATACATACACATATACAGACACATCGTGTTGGTTTTTTATTATCTAGGGTGTGCTTGCACCTCTGTTACCTCAAAACCACAGATTTAATAATATAGGAAAGCTCACAAAAACCTGGCTAGAAATTGCAAAGGTCAATTAATGTAAGCAGTTCAGCTGCAGGTAATTTTAACACAAATTGATATTAAATGGTCATTTTTAGGTTACATTTTTCAAATTTAGAATTGATAAATATTACTTTCTACATATGCAGTTACAATGCTGTCCTCGAGTTCCAGGATAAATCAAGTACTTGATCACACAGTTTTCCTTACACTTTAAAAAGATCTTTAAAAGATGTCACATCTCTAAGCTTCATTTAATAGCTTTGAAATATCTTCTGCAATTATACTTCTGATTCCTGTCAGGATTTTGATACCTGAAAAAACTACCCCATAATCTTGCAGTTATATAAAAGCATAACTTGGTTCTTATCTAGAAGAGCCATTCAAGATGTCTCTCTTGCCCTCTTCATCACTTTAACCTAAGTTTTGTCTCTCAAACTACCACGTGAATTTAAGAAACTTTTTCATAACGCATTAATTTCTAAGTACTTTTCCTGAACATTTTGTTATGAAGCACACAAATACAGTACCTGAAATCAATTGCATTGAGTCCCAACAGCATACCAGCAAGCATATTTGCTTCTTCACCAAGAACAATTGCTCCATCTTCATAAAATCTCCTTCAATAAAAAAGAAATTAATTCAGCTTTTTTAATATTTAACAGAAAACTGAAGAAATCCAGTTTAAAGAAAAACAATTCATGAGCCCCAGAGGCATTCATATTTCATTTCAAATAAAACAAACTAATAGACTGCATAGCACAAAACACCACAATCCTCAGGCACAGAAGAATTCAGACACAAGCAAAAGGAATTTTCAATATCAGTCCTATGAACTAGTAGAACAGGATGGATAAAATGCAAAAAAAAAATTATGAAGGTACATTATACTTTACCTCTAAAAGGAAGAATTTGTGTCCCATACATAAAAAATAATGATTCCATTACATGAAAAGAAGTTCTCTCTCACAATTGTACTTGCAGGTTCTTTTAAAGTTCACCATTCAGTTTTCATTCTTAGTAGTTTTTTAAAGTAGATTTTTAAAAATTCAGCTATTTTTCAAGTAGCTTCCCTTTTCTTAAATATTTCATGCTAAAAGAACTAGCTAGAACTCACCAGAATTATATGTGGCAAGAGGGAAACCAAGAGGTGTTCAGCACCAAAGGGAAGGTTGAAATGTCACTTACTAAGAACTGAGATGCACAGTTCACTTCTACATTCCAGCAGTGGATGAGTGCAAGAAGGTGCCAGATTACTGAATACAATTTGTATTTCAGACAAATACCAGCAATACTGCCCTACCAAAACTCCATCTGTTTTAAGAATTGCATGAAAGCTTCTGGATGGTTCAGAGAGAGCTTCAGTTGGCTGCATGGTGAACATCCAGAAAAGACATGTTTTGAGGCACAGCTCCAGAAATTAATTTGTGTTATACTACATGAAGTGAGAAATGAGAAGTCCCACTTTTGCAGCTTTGTAAGAGAAATCCATTCACTATAAGGAAATAAGTTCTCCAGGATCTTGGATGCTCTCAGTAGAAGGAAGAAATCTGTAAGACTTGCTCTCAGAAGACAGATTTTATGGTCCTGACAGTGAGGCTAGGAAGTACAAACTCAGCTCTATACTCTCTGACTTCAAGAAGGGCACTAGGACGCTAAGCTGGCTGAGCCAGAGCACCGAGCTAAAGGGACTCCACAGTCTGATTCAGCACTGTGACGCTTATTTGTGAACAAACAGCAGTGCCCCCAGTACATGCAGATTACCAGCCATTTCACTGGCACTTGTAAAATCACTGCAAGGTACCAATCTGCACTGAGTTCTTGTAAAATAGTGCCTAAGAAGAAATCACACAAAAAGGACAGGGCACACCTTCAATGGTGAGATGCAGAAGTTAGCCTGGCAGTGACAGTGTCAAAGACAGCTGCAGCAATCCAGCCAAACCAACAGTTCCCCTTGGAAAGCCCACAAATCTTCATTCAGTGCTATACACTTGACATCTCACAACACAGCAGTTTGCTATAATTTAAGAGTCTGACCAATTTGTTAGAAAAATAATTCTGTGCCCATGCTTAATCCAACCCTCCTTCCAAGTGCAAAATGCACATCCAGCACTAAGAATGTGCTGCCTCATCCAAGTACTAACTCCAGGCATCTAAACACAACAGTGAGGTTTAAAGAGAGCTATCAGCATGATAGATAATCTTGTATTCTACAAACACATTTGTAACACAAGAAATTTATAGTTTATACAAATAATTATTAAATACAGTAAACTAAATGATTTAAAATGCTAAATAAACAATGCAAAGCATCATTCAAAATATCAGGTCAGTTATTAGGTATCTGAAATTCCACATGGGATTAGAAAATATGTCCATTGTTGCTAGTGGCTCTGAAATTCACACAACCAAAACCTGAAAATGTAATTTTTATTTTCATTAGATGTATTTTAAAATATTACTTCAAAAGAAACTTTGCACTTACTATGTTTGGAATGCAAGAGAAGTTGTTTCCAAAAGCTATACCACTGAAAGAACATTCAAATATATTAAACATCAACATGTTCAAATAAATGAATTTGAAACTGCTAATCAAATAAGACCATTGTTAGCCACTAACAAACTACACTACCAAAACACGGAAAAATAATGTAGTACTTAACTACATGATTTGTGACCCTACTCTTCCTCATCTCATCCTCAAAAACCAATGTGACTCTTCAGTTTGAAGCAGCATGAGTAAATCTTTTCCAGATTTTCTTTGTTTTATGTGCTTCTTGTCTACCATAAATGCAAGCAAATCTGGGTAAAGTAAGACAACAGGTTTTGAAACTGCAATGAAATGGGATGTTTACCTAGTTGTGTTTCAAAGTCACCTTAATGCTGGCAAAATATATGGAGATCCCTGGACAAATAGTATTAAAAAAATACTACTCTAAATGAACAGAAGTCCTTACAGAGAAAATTCTTATTGTTTTAATAGCCCATTCATTATGCTTAAACTTTTAGAGTTCAACATAAAGTACATTTTACAGATCCACTTGTATTCAGGTGACTTCATCAAAAATCTGTAGGACATATTTGTTATGAGATAAAATAACATCTAATAATCACATTGTCTAAAACCAATCCAATACTGCCAGAGTATTCTTTATCACAAAACATATTCTCGTCCCTGTTTTTATTATCAGAAGTTAAAAATCTGTTGCACATTTTTCTTATTATATCAAGAATTTTAGCTATGCCTGATCACTAATTCTGCTACTCTACAGTTCTCAAGAGGTTCCTGGAATTCTCTTCCTTTTTTTCTTCAGAGAAAAAATTACTATAAAAACTAATTTTTACTGAGCCCTTAGGCTTTCTACCAATTTTGAAATGAATACTACATCTATCCTCACTACAACACAATTTCAGATTTAGTTCCCACTTTAGAGAGGTTTTCTTTGCTTCTGACTATTCAAGAATTCCAGGCTTATTTCCACATTTTTAAATCATGAAAAGATTTTCAATTTTGCAGTTCTACCCATGCTAAAACCAAATCCATATCAATTCTAGACAATTTTTTACTAGATTACAGGTCTTTCATTAATGACATCCTTTACTATACAAATCAAGTGCACCATCCACTTCCAAGCATAAGTCCCTCACTTAAACAACATGTATTAAAATACTGCAAAAATAAAATTCTTGTAGACCTGGTTGTTTTGAAGTCTCTCAGAGCTGTGGAAATGTATTCAGACAAATGCTTTTCCATAAGTGCTACTCTTATCCATGCTCGACCCTGCAAGACAAAACAGGTATCAAATATTTAAGCACTACAGAAAGAATCAGTTTTACCATCTGAAAACTAATACCACTGGTTTACCTGAGTAAATGACTGATTAACAAAACCAGCATTAAACAGAAACAGTTGCTAGAATATACTTCATTATAGCAAAAATGAAAATAAAAAAGGCATTCTTACAAGGACACTAAGTTTACTGTGAAATAAAGTTATCCAAAATTTTAAGGAGAGGTGGAGGAATTCTTCATTAATTATATGCTCCAGCCTTTTGAAAAGCTCATGTATGTGAGAGTCAGCAGATTAGGGCAAAAAGCCTCACATTTTAAAATCAACAGTATTGGAAGCATCCAGTTGTTTCCACAGTAAAGTAGCAGTAACTTGTCCTCAAAGTGATTCTCTGTGTTCATTCAAATATTTGAGGGATTTACATTAAAAAATGAGTACTGCAGTATTTTTTCCCCTGCAGTAGCAACATTATTATAGAAGGTGCACATAAAATACAGACATGAAATCAAATCCAAGAGGCCTAAATCTTGTAGAGTCCAAAAGTAAAACTTCACTCAAACAATTCCATAAACAACAGCAATAATTTTAAAAAATAACCCTTAGGAAAGCACATTGTGCTGCATTTGCAGGTCTAGTGCACAGGACTGTAGCTTACAAGAGGGAGACATTTAAATGGCTGCCATAAGTTATGACTGTGCTTTTGAGAACACCAGAAACATTTCTTGTATACCATATAAATTTAAAACACTTATGTAAGTAATAAGATGTGTTTATGCTTAATCTATTTGGTGCTTATTGGAATCTAGCTGAATATCACTACAGACATTCTACCAGAATCACTAGTAGATTATAATCCTACTTCAGGGTGATCTAACTGTGGCCTTCTAGGGATCCTGCAGGAAAGGAGAGAGACTTTTTACAAGAGCATGTAGTGACAGGATGAGGGAGAGTAGTTTCAAGCTAAAAGAGAGTAGGAAGATGTCTCTGCCCACAGCAGGGGGACTGGAACTAGACAGTCTTCAAGATCCATTCCAACCCAAATAATTCCAAAATTCTATGAAACGCTAAATAAAATTGCTTTTGTAAATACCAACAGCACAGCAAAAGATTTAACATAATAGAGTGTACTGAAATTAGAAGGACATTTACTGGGATAGCTGCCTTTATGATGCTTTTATTTAGAACATGACTGAAACCATGAAACTGATGATGCTGCTTAGCTAAGGGCTAAAGCCCATGCACCTCCAGTGAAGCAGAGCCAACTAGCACTGGCAAACCCTTGCTGACAGCTTCCAGGCTGAGGAGGACACTTATTTGGACCACCAGTCAGACTGATGCACATGATGAGTATTTCTGTCAGCATGCTCTCTGTCTTTTCACATCCAGACATTCAAAATATTCCCCCAAAAAACTGAACACTGTTCTCCATACTCACTGCACAAATTAGGTTCTCTGTCTACTATTTGGCATGAAGTATTCCATAGAGTAACAATGTTTTATTTATTTATAAGAATATTTCAGAAAATAGCCTTGCATCTTATTATCTACTGAATTTAAATATTCACATCTATTAAAATTATCTCAGAATTCAGAAAGACCTTCAAAATAAATCTTAAGAGCTGATCACAGCTACTCTATCAGTGCATAAATTGTACGTGAAATAAAATTATTAGAAGGGGAAAGAAAAATAATCACCCAATTTCTATAATTTTAATATTTCTTAAGCATGTCCACAAGACTTAATTTCCCTTATAACACTGTGTTTTCAAAATATTACGTAAGGTAAAAAATCTGAGGACAATCATTTCATAATATAACACAATCATTGAATAGAGAATTTTTTCTAATGAGTAAGAAATCTTATAGGAAACATATTCTGATTTAAAAGTAGGGCCTTTTAAAAGCAAATATTTACTAGGCACATAAAAAAATTCGAACAATGAAAAAATGCATAGAGCAAGCTAAATACTATGTTTTTTTACAGGTACAGAAATGTCACAGCAATGTAATAAAAAAGCCACTTCAGCCTTTCTCTTCCCTACCTTAGCTCTAGAAGAACCGACATTCTCCATATTCTCAATACTGCAGATGCAATTGTGAGAGACTTTTCGGCAAGCTACGCGAATGTAGTCCCAGAAACTACGAGGACTTTCATAGCCGAACCAGGTGATTTGACCTTAAATCAAAATACAAGATACAGAAAGATTCATGAACCTCCCTCTCTGCTTATTGGAGATGAACGTAATTAAAAACTCCCCGATATGCTGCCTTTACTGAAGGGATTTTATACAAACAAGTCCATGAATTCCTACTGAAAACTGACTCATAGGTGTAAAAAAAGTTGCATTATGCAGCTCACCCTGGTTTGAAAATGATGCACGAAGTTTAGGGCTTTGTGTATATATGTATATTTTCTTTTTTTTTTTTCTTATTATGCTAAAATAATACTCAAGAGTCTTTCACAAAACTCTTCAATCACAACAGAGCACAAACTTGTGACTCAAAAATACGAAGCAAGAAGTATTTATGCTACTTCTATAGGTCGTATATACATTTCACTAATACAGTCATGTAGAGAGCGCCTTGTTCTTCTTAAAAGAATTACATAAATAAAAATTTAAAATACCACATTGCTGGGGTAGTGTTATCTTTTTTTTAGGAGCAGATTGGAACTTTTCAAATTGTACTTTTATTTGAAGAAAAGCTGATGCATAAGTAAAAAAGTTTTGCAGTCACAATTTCTTTTGAGTATGCAGAGAGCATTCTATCAGAAGCTGAGCGAAAATAATTGAGCAGATCATTACCTCTTCTGGAACTACAACCAAAATCCTTCATGTTTTTTCCAGTTTGCAATGTATTGCACTTAGAAAATGAAAGGCAAAACTACATAGCACCTGCAACATCTCCACATAAATTTCAGCACAACAGTTCAACACTGTTTCTCAGAGTGAACAGCATACTGTTCTCACTTTGGACATACCTGCTAACAGGTATGGAACAAGTAAGGTTAATAATATTGCCCTCTGGTGACTGCCAGCATTGCTATGTGCAAAACCTTGTCTCCATATAAAATGGGATCTTTTAAAGCTAATTTTATCTTATTTGAAGTCTTGAATTGCACATAAGCTTTTCTAATGTACGAGAAAGACTTCTAACTCTTTTTGTGTAGAAAGCTCAGATTTCAAGAAAGAATACATTAAGTGATACTGCAAATCATACATACTAAAAATAAAATCCAAAATATGAATTTTTATCTGAAATGACTAGACTCAGCTTCCAGCATAGCCAAAATAGTGTCAAAGATCTGTCCCCTATGAGCTGAGGAAATTCAAGTGGCAGGTTCTTTTTTCCCTAGAGGGTGCATGCCACTTGACCTTGTGGTCCATCTGCTGCCTTCACCACAGATACATGTATTAAATTCAAAGCATTACAAAATACTTTAAAAATACAAAAAAGGCACAAGCAGGAAGAATTAATATATAATACCAAATGTACCAAAATAAAAATAGAATTCCAAGGTGCTGCATTTACTGTAGTTTTAGATCTGCTCAGCTCTAAGGACTAAAATAAAAGAAATTTCACAATGTAAGTGCTTTTACAAACGTATTATTTTTGGTGAAATGCCAAGTTTAGTGGACAGCAACAAAAATTCAACAGCATTTCAACAACACAAAAAGATACAGATATTTTTCATATTCTTCACCAAACTAAAAACATTTCTGCTCTAGGAATTGTAACTACAAAATTAAATGCAGCTAGAGTGTAAAGATGACTTCATATTATCAATTCCAGGTCCAACTAATAAAGGCAAGCATATATTAACTTCTGTAGCTTTTTTCAAACTATCTTAAGGGCAGAACATATTTAGCAAAAAACAGTTTCACTATAGTTTTCTGAAGCTGCTAATGCAAGGCAATTCCTTTTACAATTGAACACCTGAAAAAGACATGGTAATTTAAAACAAGAAATAACTTTACAACAGCTCTATGATTTCAAAATTATACCTAAATTTTTAAAGATCTTAATAAAATTGAAACTATTTTTAGTATAGAACTTCTTAAGGAAAGAAGTTTCTCAGGAGGTGCATGGGACAAAGAACATGTGGTCTTTGCTGTGAAGTTCATATTCATCTGAAGACTTAGAAACTGACAGCTATTCCAACAGAAATGATGTTGGTTTTGTCAGCCAAACAAAATTGTAAGGTAAGCATAGAAGCTGCATGTGTAACATTAAACATTGTTCAAATAAATTTCATTCCTGTCTACAGAACTGCAAAGCAAATAGAAACAACATTGTGATTTTTTTTCTTTCACCACATTTTTGCATACTTCTGCATACCTACTTATATCAACCCATTTCTGTTCCGACAACTAGATACAAACATCTATAGTTATTGCAGATCCTTTTCATGCCCAGAAATTCTTCACAAACAAGATTAAACAGTTTGAACCCTATTCAATCACAGTCCAATTTAATTTACAAAGTTCCACAGTTGCAAAGAAGTAATGATTAGGACGCTCCAAGGTATAGACAGGTTTTCTCCAGATTTCCCTATATTATTTAGTTTGCAGCAAATTTTTCTATCCAATAAAAAGTAAGTTTTAGTACAACTTCTTGCTAATAAACTGGTGTGATCTTTGAGGAATTTCTAAGATACCTACCCTTATTTTGAGCCTGCAGAATCAGTCATTAAATATTTGAGTAGTTCATAAAGTCAGCCCTCCAAGACAATTATAAATTCATTTACAATTTTTCTTCATACAAGAAGAATGAACTAAACCACAAATTACACAAAAGGTCTCCTGTTTCTTCTTATTCAAAAAGAATAACAGATATCTTCGTGTGCATAGATAATAAATCTAGCAATAAAAGCTATTCTGCTAACAACATGTTTGCATCAAATAAAGGGCTACCACAGCTTTATGTTTGTCTTTTTCCTTATAGTAGTGCCTTTAGTTCTTATATCCTTAACCTGCCTTTTTCACTCCCATTATATAATTTAATTATTTATTTCTTTAATTATTTAATCCAGCAGACTTGTTTCTCTTAGAACAAAGAGCATTACAAGCTGCATTTTACTTACTCAAAGAACCCCTAAAATTTAGGAATTACATAGACTGGATAGATAAAAGCAGTTTCCATGGACAACTCTAGCAGAAACTTTTGACATGTTTATAGTGCCTCCTGAACATACAGGAAAATAGGCACACAAAGTTGTATCAAAATAGCATGGTACAGCATATTTTTTTGTGTCCTCATGGTGGTAAATGCAAGTAAGTGTACAGATGACAAGTGTGCTCGCAGTAGCCATGACATGCAAAAATTACAAAAGTCACAAGCAAGATGCACTAGAAACATTTACACACTGACACCTGACATTATTTCTAAACACACATACTAGCTAGCAGTTTCAACAGCAAATATTTTTGCTGCACAAAGGATATTATACTGTAAACATAGTAAGTCAGCAAATACATCCAGAAGACCAGTTTCCAGAGATATGTTTGAGATGATGGCCATAGAAATCTACAATAGTTATTCTTGCTTTTCAGTACTAACTCACTTAACACTAACTTAAAGTGATAGGAAAAAGCAGAAAATAATACAACCTAGTTATATAGTAAAGACAAAATACACATCACTTTGAAATTACGTCAGGTTTTAAATCAGCTTGGATATATCTGAGATCAAATTCCAAGTACTGTTGCTGAACACTTTTGATGTCCTACCATTTCTGCACTATCTGTATATACTTAGCTGATCTGATAAAAAAGACACTTATAGAAAATATACCTGAAAAATCTGTGGCCAGAAATGAAAACAAGAAACCACACAGATTACTACTTCATGAAGATGACTACTACTTGAAGATGCTGCTTCATCTCTCCAGTACAGAATGGGCAAAAATGGAAAAAATTCCATACAACTATATGAGAAAAAAATGGCTCCTAAATTAATTTCCCTTGCTTTAAAGATTATCAAACACACATACATTTGTACACAAATTTGTAAAATCCCTCTCAGGTCTATAAGTCTTATCTGGACCTTCAAATACGTTGTCCCTGTATCCCCCCAGAGTAACACATAAGCTTTTGCATGGTTTTACAATACAGCAGAGATTATTCCTAAGAAGAAATAAAGGAGTAATTAGTCACTCATCTTCTTTTTCTGTTACTACTTCTCCCTTTTCAAGATTTTCAACTGCCCTATCCAGCAGCAACATATCATGCCAGCATGGACACTGCACAGTCCAATGACAAGAGAGACATATGCCTTCTATCCTCCTCATTACAATCTTTCGTCTACTCCACTTTCTCAATACATCCAGCACTTGAAGGAAGTACCAGGTATACTGCACATGTAGTGTTACACAGTACAGGGAAACAGCTCTCCACTTCCTAGAGCTTAAGGCAGTCCCTCAAAAAAATAGTTAATACAGCTTGCTCAAATTCTCTCGTCCTTAGGGCAATTCAGATTGCTTTTACTGTCAACAGCTGCTTATTCCTGACTGATACAGACTAGCAGTACCGGTAGCTGTAAGGCAGTGCCATAGTATACTATGTTACCTTTGTTGGAATTATTTTGGTGCCATATGTGCCAAGTCTTCTGTATCACATGAACAGATACAAATATTCAAGCAGCTTTTACAGACCTCTGTTGTGTGAGCTGGTTTGTTTCTGCCAATCTCATTTTACTACTAAGCAAATACCCATATGTAAAATATTCTTAAGAATATGAGCAATTAGGTTAAAAAGTGCATTAATGGGGAAAGTAATCAGTTTCCTGCCTGTCTGATTTCTTGGTCTGGCTCACTACAGGACCCTGTGAAGACCACAGCCAGAAAAGGCAAGCACAAAGTCTAAGTTGGGCAGTAGGGGGAGAATAAAAATCTGTAGCAAACTACACTGAGTTTAAGCAACGTCATGGAGATCTACATTACAACTGGACAATTAATGAGTAATCTGTGATAGCCCTATTTTGAGCAAGAGATTGGACTGGATGACATTCTAAAAACTTTCCAAAACTTAATCTTTCAATGAGAGTGAATGTAGAAAAACAAATAAACAAAACCACTCATGGTGTTTAAATAAAAAATGTTATTTCATGACCCTTTTGCTACCAGGAGCATCAGATCAGGTACCTCTATCAAAAATCCCTTTCACATGATGCTTATGTTTCTACAATGACCATTTTTTCCAGAACATCTAGGAAGATAATGCTTGGACAACTACTAAATAATTTTTAATTGCAATGGTTTTAGAAAAAGTGTAAAATTCTAATCCCTGTAGCTGATCTCTTTGCCCTTTAAAATAACCATTATTCTTTCTGCCATTTTGGGTTTGGGGTTTTTTTTGTCTGGATCCTAATTAAGCATGAAACCAATAAACAGAAACAGTTTGGGTTTTTTTTTTTCTTCCACACCCAGTACTACCAAATGAAGCTAAAGATTAAGCACTGTTGCTTGCCATGGCCTTAAGAAAGTAAAATTCTATACACTTACACTCTCAAATCTGAATCATCCGTTTAACTACACTGCCATGAGATTACCGTGACAACTCTGATACAATGAAGCTGTTTATCTTACCATAGACAAGCACATCAAATATGTTCTGCCAGTTTCAAAACACTTTATACAACCCACTGCAACCACCAGTCTACTTTTAGTCTATTCCTACTGACATAAAGTATGCATTCAGAATATATTAGTCATTCCAGCAATAAAATACAATTTCTTTCAAGCCCTAAGTTGTAGAATACACACCCTCTTAAAATTTGAAGTACCATGGTACATTTCTTACCTTAATTTCTATTTTAATGTTTAAAAATCTTTAAAAATTACATGCAGTCAACTAGCTTATTACCAAAACATTCTGTTTGCAACACAATCCACAAGTTCCCACCTTTTTCTGTAACTTTAACTCTGCAAACTTAAAAAATCATACTAGCAATTACAAGTGAAAGACTGCAACAAAAATTTAGCTATTTGAATTTCTCCATTTCTTACTTGAAATGATTTTTTCTTGCAAATTCCATTTGCCAGCCTCTCAAGGCTGCTTCTCTGTACTGCCTATCCTGAATAAAAGACTGTGAAGCAAAAGAATATTGATTTTTAAAAAAAATTTACAATTACTTTTGCACAAATATTGCTGAAGCTGGAGGAGGAGAAAAGAGAGCAATTTCCCTGCAGAGTCAAGCTGCTAAGTGTACCCATAATCACTCCAAAAATCTTTGTCACAATGTGACAAACACCATGCTTCTACCATACTGTGCACCATTTTTTCCCTCCTCTGACAGAACCACAGCAGGTAGTAATTGTGGTATTCAATCGTCAGCCTACACACAGTATTGTTCACAAAGCCTGGTTATGAATATTAAAAACTATGAAAATGAGCAGATTGTCATATTACACATCTATATTTAGATTATTATGATGTTCTTCATAATCTTCAAATCATTTCAGAAACTGTACACAGAACTGAGAAGATGCTTCCAAGGTCCTCTTCTAGTGACTGCTACTGCTAAAGCACACTCTGTTCTCTGAGCAAAGCAGCTTCCTCTAGAACAACTGGAAAATGCAAACAGACACCTGACTTGATACAAGAAGAAAATCAACAACTGACCTTTCTCAAAAGCAATCTAATTCAGGACATTCCAACAGAAAAAACAGCTTCACTAAACGGGTGGGGCAATAGAATGAAAGGACCTAAAAACAGTGTCTGTAAAAGAAGGCAATCAAAGCAAGGAAGGGAGAAAGAAATGGGAGCAGCACCAGATACACTCTGTAGCTCCTATTGAACCAGATAACATAATTGTCTTTTAGACTCTTAGGACACAGTCTTATCATAAAGCAGAAAAGCAGACAGAGCTCAGCACCATGGCAACATTCACTTGCTTAATCACCAGCCCAGAAGGCTTCCAACAAGATCACTGGAAAAATGTTCCACAGAAATGATTGCTGTCACTTTTCCATAGTAATGCAGAAAATCAGGAAGGTAATAGCAATAAGACAGACACACAAAAAAAGCCAATGCTTCCATTCAGCATCAAGGAGTTTGTACAGATGCACATTTGTGTTGTATAAACAAATTCTCATGGCAAAATCAAGACCAGTAAGGAAATTAACTGACATACCTTTCAGTCGATGACTTAGAATCTGTTCCAGAATGGCTGCAAAATTATTAAATTCAGGGGAAGTATCATCAATAGTTTCAAAACAGGAACGGTCAATCAGAGTCTTGACTGAAAACCTAGAGGAAAAATATGGGACAATCATGGACAATCATAATTTATATGAATAATTAATGGTCCTCTACAGCAGAGCAGTAGTTTGTATAAACCAAAAGAGCTTGGAACCAGAATCCACCTTGATGATTTCAAGTTCAGAGCAACAGGTACACACAAAATGCTCAGATATAGTGGGGAAGTGCAATTGTCATTGTTGGTCTTAGGCATAAAGCCTCAAAAACAGAAAGAAAACAAAAATCCCCACCCTTTCCACACAGAAATGAGCTAATTATTTCTCTTTTCTCTGAACTATTTTAATGAAGTTGTAGAAAGACAAACACTCAAAAGCATCCAACATCAGTTTCTCTTTATAATCCTAAACACAACCGTTTTTTGCTTGACATTTTGTCAGTGTTCCTTTCATTCCCAAAATCCATGTCCAGTAATCAGAAATATAAACTTTAGCCTATTATGAGAACACTCTAATTTCATCCTAATGCAAAAATAATCTAGACATATTATAAAACAATGAATTTTTATGCATTGTTAACTCTGCATTTACTTAGGCTGATTTCCCTGTGAATGGCAGTAATTCTTATTGAGCACTACATTACTTCATTATTATGCTACAAAAGCTTTCCATTTCAATGATCTAACACTTAAAATTGGAAAGGCTGAATCAAGTCACTGTAAAAAGCAGACTAGATGTAACTAGTCAACTGGCCAGTTTGCTGTGTTTAGTTACACCTACATTTATATAAACTTTTATTCTTATTCAGAAGATAGTTAAAACCTCAACAAATGTGACAAAAAATTATCTTTCTTTTGGCTTCATAATTTTAGTCATCATCCATTTTTATTTTCCTTTCTGCAACTTGTTCTTCCAGTTTTCAGTTTCAAGACAAATTTCACATGTTCTCAAACTTAAAAGTATTAAATTTGAAGCACTTACTATGTTTTTTTGCAACAATATTTGTATTAATAGAGCCATACTACAGCCTGAGGAGATAGTTTTCACAACACCCAAATGTTAACAGTACCCACTCAGGATGTTCTCGCTCTGCCTGCTCCTCCCAGATCCCACAGCTGAGTGAGCACTGGCTTCCTCAGTTTTGCCAGTTCTACTTTTTATGGCACTCACTATGAACTGTTCCAGATTTTCAGTATTGGAAAGAAGGGGAGAAGTGCCTCTTAAATACAGATACATTCATAAAAAAATATCCTTCACAGCATCTCAACACAAGCACTTCTATGGCACAGCTGAAGAAGCAGCACAGCATTATAGGCATGGGCAGGAATGAAGCTCCTTACACTGGTACTATTTTGAAATGCTCCCCACTACTGAAGTAACTCCTTAGTAGAGTCAGCACAGCCTTCTGATGCACAAAACCAATATGCTCAAACTGATTTGACACATAGCTCAAGAGTTTCCAGTCAATTATGCTTTACTCAGAAAGCCTCTGAATAAAGACTATTTTACCTTTCCTGCAGGCTTCTATTGTTTTAGTGTTTTTAGCAGAACAGGAATTAGGAGTGAATTAGGGTGGAGGAGGAAGCTTCTCCTGCAGTGCCAAATTATGACTCAGTTTTGAACTCCTCCATATTTCTAACCAATTTTGAGTGAGAGACATGCATGCCCACCAGTTAACTGCTATTGACTCCTCTAATGGCAGAACTTATTGCTTCCTCAAAGCTCTATCAGAGATGAGAAACTTTTTATGAAAAAAAAACAAACCTTCATTTTGAAACACAAATGCCTACAGCAATGCCATGACTAAGCTAATATTAACTGTAACAAGAGGAGTCCTCCCACACCATGCAGGTCTGAAAAAGATACAGTGCAGCACATCGCTCACAGATCCACACGCAAGATAAACAGTGAGTTAGCAGTGTGATGTACTGCCCTGGATATAGGAATATCATCTTAAAACTCAGAGATATGATCATCCATAACCTGCAGAATCAAGTAGAGTACAATATAAGCTATGTCTATTTTTCCTGTATTCAATGTCATACTTGAAAACTCACTAATTAATATTGTATGGAATATCTGTTCAGAAGTGGAGATACATTCAAGAAGAAATACTTAAGAACAATTTCACAAATACCTCTAAAAATCAGAGATAAGCTTTTATTTAATTTTAAAGCATTTTTTTTAATTTTTAAAGCATTCTGCAACTCAACTGAAGGGAAAAAAATCTAGTATTTAAGGAAACAAAAATTTTATATAGCTAGGGTCTGATTATAAAAGACAGTCTAAGAGCTCATCATCAAAATGGTATTCTTTTTAACTGCTTATATTACATAAGAAATGTTAATTTTCATCTGTCTACTCTACCCTTTCACCAAAAGCCCAAACCTTTACAGTCAAGTTAGGTTAAATCTGCTTTTAGGAGAACACACAGGGAATGCAAGTATGTACTTCCATAGACCAGGAAGATAACAGCACTAGCAAGCAAAATTTGGCTCACTAGAAATACTTTTTTTGAGATTTAAAAAAAGAAAACCTCTTAGGCAAATACTTGTGTGTTATCTTTTTCTCTTCCAAATACTACAAAGAGGCAAACATATATTTAAGTGCAAGTTAAAAGTCATGAGCACGTTTTACATAATAGATATTCGTACCTCACCATGTTCACCATGTATATTGGAAAAAGGATTAAAGGTATATGGAAGTTATGCCTTTGAAAAAGGTTACGTTGTAAGCACTAAGTAAGCAATTCTCCTCAGTCATTGAAGTTATTTCCATGTATGGTCCCCAGACCAGAAAGTCCACACTGTTGCACAGCTATGTGGAGCCACATGGAGACTGAAAGTCAAGAAACAAAAGGTCAGGTCTAAAGTACATAAGAGCTATGAAGAAAACGTCCAAATAGCTAGAGCTGTTTCCTTGGTTCCCTGTATTGCTCCCATCTTCACAGAATCTCTAAGGTTGGAAAAGATCTTTATGATCACGGAGTTCAACCATTAACAGTGCCAAGTCCACCATTAAACCATGTCCCCAAGTGTCACACTCACATTTTTTTGGGAACACTTCTGGGAATGGTGATCCTAACACTTCCCTGGGCATTCATTCTGTTCCAATGCCTGACCACCCCCTCTGTGAAGAAATTTCTCTGAACACCCAGTGTAAACCTCCCTGGTGCAACTTGAGGCTTTTTCCTCTCATCCTTGCTATCTGGAAAAAGAGCCCAAGAACCACCTCACTCCATCATTTCTCCACTGGGCTGATGTGGCAGCACTGCACTCCAGTGCAACAGTCTGCTTAAACATCAGAGGTTAACTTCCAAGTCAACTGTAAGAGCAGATGAGCAATGTAGCTTCTGTTGCTATAATACCTGTTGCTTCAAGATTTTTCTAAAAAAAGTCTTTTATCCAACATTTCCCATTGTGTTACTGCAACAAATTTTACTCTCTGATTTTTTGTTTTTTTTTTTTTTCTTAATACAGTAACTGCCATTGGAGAGATTCCAATATCAGTGTTTCTAAATGACCTTCATGACTCTGATATTTCTGGATTATTACATATTTTTCTCCGTCACGAATCTACTCTTGCTTGAGTAAAAAGAAGATGTAGAAACAGTAACATTCTCCAACCTTAAAAAGACCTTCTGGATTATGTAAGATGGAGACATTCTTGAATAAGAAAGACTTAAACCAAACTTGGTTCTTGGAAGAACCAAGCAGCTTCTTCCACTGTTTTGCAAGATGCACAAGAAGGTCTCCCAAGTTTCTTGAATAATTCCAAACCAAAGCCAAACCTTTCGTGGACACATCCCACATCCACAGGCTTGTTTCCAAATCAGCACCAAGCCTCTAACCAAAAACCAAAAAAGCAGGAAATTAGACTGCTGTATGAATCTGTCCCTCTTCCTTGTCAGATTCTGCATGTCCTTTTAAGTTATCAAATGAATGAAGGGATTTTGTCATGATTATTTAGCTTACCATTTGGAAAGTGTTATTAGAATACCATTTTAAAGAATTCAAACTATTACTATAGAATACTCCCTAAGATAATGAAATAATGTGCCTTATGCTAAACATGGCTTGGTGATGAAACCAGACAGTTCAACTAAGGGTCAATGTCACTACACCAGGTCTTATATGTATTAGCAAAATCTGTTTTAAAAACATATTTCCTAATAGTTGTTCAATTCTGTGCTAATATTCTGCATTTAAGCTACAAACGTCACTTCCGAGGCCTGTCTCAGTTGTTTGGTATCTATATGGATCTTTAATCTATGTTGAACAATCCATAACCAGTAAAAAAATCTCAGTGCCACTTACTGGAAAATGAAAGAAATTAAATTTAAGGGAAAACAGGTAAGGAGAGACAAAGCTTAGAACATGCATTACGTATTCAAACAAAAAAAGTTCCTGAGAATTATTCCAATTTAAATCATAGCTGTGCAGTTACAAAACCACAGCCATGCATTTTCACATGCAATTGGTTTATGGAACTTAAGTATCTATGTCACTTTCCATGGCTACAGTGACACTCAACATTTCAGTGGAAAAAACCTGTTCCTTCCAAAACTATAAATATAAGAAACTATCCACATCAGCAGGAGTTAAGTTATCATCACTGTAAGAAAATATAAAAATCCTAAAGTCTGGTAAAAATATTAAGTAAAAATATGGTAAATTGAGGCTTTGACAAAAATAATTCATTAAATTACCAGAGACTGTTAACAAATGGTAACTCAGAAGAGTATCTTCCTTGTGATCCTTCCCCTTCACTGGGGAGCAGGCCATACCATCCAAATTTGATTGAATCAACTGAATGGAGCTACTTTTTACTAGAGCAATTTCTTACTTTCATAGAATTCTGACTAGAAAGGATTATTATTTTATTCTTTTTAATACTAACTTGGCTATTCCTAACAAGTAACTCTTTTCTATAATAGAAAATATGCAATAACTACAGTAAAGCACAGAAATATTTTAGACATTTAGTCTTACACTGGCAAAAATATAGATAAATGTTCATACATCATCATACTAAAGCAAATAGTTTTTTCTCAACATTCTTTCCAAATTTTAATGTGTATTCACAAACTGAGAGCTTCAGTTTGCACAAGCAACTAAGTCACTTTACTGAAAATAATAAAAATACACCAATCTCAAGCAGTTTCTGAAGTAGCACTTTGTTTTATATGTGTTTAACTGAATTCCCTTGGATTTCTAAGTATTTTAAAATACATCATCATTTCAACTTCAAGACATGGACATCAAACCAAAAAAACAATGTAACAGCACAGAGTACAGATGAGTTCTTCACAAGCAGGAGGCAGAAAAAAATATCAAGTTCGGCAGAATACAATATATTCCTTTAAAAAGAACTGTTTATATCCTGTACAGTTGTGTCATTACTTGATAAAACTAGTGTTTTCCTGAGTACACAGACTGGCAATATCTACATCTCTGTAACAGCAGTGAAACTGAAAACTTCTATTATTTAAGCTGCTTCAGCAGGTTTGATTAAAAAAAAAAAAACAATTTTGTTGTTGTTGTTGTTGTATACCTTTTTTACAGGCAGAAATAAGCATACAAGCCCAGGAAAAGACAAAACAGCAGTGATGCTACTCAAATACAGATACTGTGGCTTGAAGGAACATTGAAGCAAATACATAAGATTAATGATACAGTCATACTTTGTAAAACCTGCTAACAGTATACTATAAAAGAAAAAAAAAAGAATGGAAAAGATGAGGTTCTATGGGTTTTTTAAAATTCTGCTGCAGCATGAAGTGGTGATGGTACAAAATTATCTAATAGTCGTCCTGGCACTTTAGTAAGATTTGCAAGAACTAAAATTATAGCATAACCCTCATGAATCTGTTGAAGACCTTTCCCAGACAATATTCAAATTACTTTAATGACTTCAAAATGAAACAATTGAAACAAACGACCGAATGGAGCTATTGCTACCAGCATACCCACGTATTTGAAACTTTGCCATGACGTTACAGGTCACTGCTGCACACCTGGAAATGCTGCATGAATTCCACAGTGACAGCAGTGGAAACGCTGAAATGGAACGTCATAGGAACTGTTATTAAGCTTGCATAAGCTCAGCACTAAGATGCTCTCAAAAAAAAAAAAAAAAAAAAAAAAAAAAAGTAATTTGAATACAGTAGCTCTAGTACTGCAGATCTCCTGATCTAGATTTCGTAGATAAAAATATCCCGGAGCGCAGCCTCTCCGGGATGCTCCTGCGGCACCGGCACGCTCGCAGGAGCACACGGTCAGCGGCCCCCGCGGCGGCTCCAACCTCTTCCCCCGGACTCTTCCCATTAACTCTCACTCTCATCGCATTAACTCCGAACCGACCCGCGGCCAGACCGCGTCAATTGAAGGGCAGCTACACCAGCTGTACCGCACGAGTCCGGCGCTGCCGAGCGCCCGCACCGCCTTTGGCCCGAGAACGCAAGCACGGTGCCGAGAACAAACCTCTCATCCCCCGCCTCAGAAGAGACCATTCGACGCCCCGCAGCAGCGGCACTGCCCGGCGAGCCCCTGCCCCTAGCCCGCATACCCTCCCGCGAACGCTCCCGCAGGAGCTGAGTCAGGATGGATGGAGGAGGCTGCCCTACCCCTGCGGGGCCGGCACCGGCCTCCCTCCCCCGGACGAGGCTGCAGCGGGGCCCGCGCTCCTGCCCCGACCCACCTGTGCGGGGCGGGACGGGCCCCGCGGGCTGCGGCGGCAGCGAGGGCGGACGGTCCCCTCGGGCGGGGAAGGGCCCCGGCCCGGGGCTCACCTGCACACCGTGATCAAGTTCCGCCTCTCCACCGCGGCGTTGCGGGACGGGACGCTCTTCCTCCGGGCCGAGACGTTGAGCCCCCCTAAGCCGAGGGACGCCATCTCCGCTGGGCAGGGCAGGTGCAGCCGCCGGGGCGGGCGCGGAGCCTTTGTTCCCGGCCTCCCGCTCTCCAGGATGCTGCGCCTGCCGCCGCCGCACGCGGACGAGAAGGAAGCGGATGAGGAGGCTCCCGTGCTTTCCCCGCTCCTCCTCCCGCTGCCCGGTCCCGGAGCGCCCGAGGCCGCGGCGGGTCGGGCGGGGATGCGCGGGGTCCCCGCGGCGGGGGCGGCTCGGCCCCCGCTCCCGGCAGCCGGGCGGCCACAGCGCCGCAGAGCGCCGGCGCCGCCAGCCAATCAGCGCGCGGGGGCCGCGGCGCCGCCTGGCGGCGCTCCCAGGGGCGGGGGCGCGCTGCCCGGGCTCGCGCCCCGGCGGAAGCGGCGCGGGGGCCGCACCTGAGGGGCCGCACCTGAGGGGGCTGCGGCGCGGCGGCGGTCGGAGCCCTGAGGGAGCCCTGCAGGTCTCCAAGCGTCTCTAAAATTGTGCACTTCCTTTAATTGTTATCAGTTCTTTCCCTTCTTAGCTCGTTGGCGTCTAGAATGTGAGAACTTACCTGGTTGTAGATTTTAGAGTTAGAAATGCTGTCAGTCGTTAATTAAAATAATAGAATCACAGGATCATTAAGGTTGGGACCTTAAAATAAAACCTCTGAGGTTCTGGAGTCCAACCTCTGACTGAACACCACTAAGTGCCATGTCGGTTCTTGAACTGCTCCAGGACAGGACTCCATCACCTCCATGGGCAGTCTGTTGCAGTGCCGGACAATACAGGCCATGCCTGTGGGAATACGGGAATGAGGTGGGAATACACTTTGCTCTGGCTATAGGGTTTTTCCTTGGAATCAGGATGCAGGGTTGCATGAAGTTCATATCACAGGAAGACAGGAAGATAAAACACTTCAGAAGAAAGCCTAGCAGTAAACTAATTGTGGGTTTTGGCTGTGAAGGAGTAGATTTGGCTGTGTAGTTGGGGATGTGTGAAACTATGGATTAATTTGATTTGCTTCCTTTATGGGAGGAAGTTGCCTTTCAGCGTAAGAAAATAATTTTGTTTGATTTACAAACTTTGTTTGCAGTGAGGGTGAATGGTAAAATGAATTTTGCCACAACTCTTCATTTTATTAAGTTATGTACATAATACTCCTAAATGTGTCTGTTAAATTCCCTGCCCATTACTGTTAATGAAACATAAAAATTTCTGTTCACTGACATGCAAGTCCCCACTGGATTGTGGTTTCTTTGGAGAATATCCCTTGTAGATACAGAGCTATTTCTGACAGTTCCTGTCAAACAAGAACTGTGTCCAGCACAATTGTGTTACATGAAGAGGAATTATGTTGACATAATAAGTTTGAAAATGGATTGCCATTCAGATGGCTGTTTCCTCAAATGTAGTAGCATATAAACTTTTTTCATCAGAAGATATCTCAAGCATTACCATTTACCAAAACTTCCAAGATCATCATATATTACTTGATATACTGTATTCTTACCTCACTCAACATGTAACTGACTAAATTTGACCTAATCTTTATCTTCATTGAACTTGGTATGAAATGCTAAGTTAACTGTTCTGCCTTCTCTAAAGTAAAACTTCTTCTGTGTTTGAGTGGATTTTTTCCCAAGCATATTACCATTCAAATTCACTATAAGGTAGTTCATAATTTTGTTTCTGCCTCTTCCTCCCTGCTCCAGGAACATCATAAAGAAATATAGGCACAGGTAAATCTGAAGGATATCCTTTCCTACATTGGAATCAAGAGTAATACTTTTCAAATTAATTTTAAATGGTTCTACTAGTAGAAGATTGAAACAAGTTGTTCTTTTTCTTTCAGACTATCAAGGGGAAATGTTGCATGTGTTAGTTGTTACCTCTGAGAAATTAAAAGCCTGAAATTACTAATATTTAACAAAAAAAAAAAAAATCAAACAAAACAAAACAAAACAACCACAAGAGAATAAACCAACAAAAACCAGGAGAACTTTTGTACATATATCAAAAACAGAAGTATCTTCTCATTCTTCTCTACTTTTTTCCCAGAAACTGCAAGTTTTTATTTTTATACTTGGAAGAAATTTAAGATTGTCAGACTTATCTGCTGGACCATGCCTTAGGTTTCAATATTAATAGATTTTAGTCCTCAAGTAAATGAATTTCCCTAAAAATTGTTGCTTTCTTTCAAATGTATGTTATCTTCCACTACTTTCTTATCAAAGCAGAAAATGTAAAAAGGTTCTAAGAATAAAAAGAATAAAGAATAAAGGTTCAAAAGAATAAAAAATAATAATTTGAATATCATCGGCTGCTTTGGAAGCTCAATAAGTTTATCAGGAAATTTACTCTGGTAAGTCCTGAATTTTTAAAGCCTCTCTGTAAGAAAAATAGACCAAGGGAAAATCTTACTGCCTTCGATTAGCCAATGGGTGGATAGAGGAAGAGGCTTTTCTGGGGAGTGCAGAGCAAACAGACAAGGGGCAATTGCCAGAAACTGCAACAAAGGACAGAATATTGGGAAAAATTCTTGATGCGAAGATGTTTAAGCACCAGGGATGTGTAAGAAGCTGTTAGGGAGCACATCCAGGACAACTGATTCTAATTGATAAAAGGGTTATTCCATATCATATTGCATTGTGTCCAGTGGTAAAAACTCAGGGAGAGAAAGAAGAAGCAGGGACATTTGAGTTACACCATTTGTCTTCTCAAGTAACTGCTCCTGCTTTCCTGGAAATGGCTAAAGATTCGCCTGTTGATGGGAAGCAGTAAGTGTATTCCTTTTTCTGCTTTTCTTGCATACTCTGCTTTGCTTCACTTATTAAACTGTCTTTAACTTAGCACACACTTTTTGCTCCTTTTCTAGTACAATTCTCTCTCCCATCCCACTGAGCAGAAGTGAGTAAGTGGCTCTGTGGGACTTAGCTGCTGACCAGGATTAATCCACAAGTTGGCACTGTATTGTCATTTATAGTAGGAGAAAATGAAGTTGATCTCAAGCTATCACATAAGACTCGCTCAGTTAGAAGCAAAACACAAATTGGTGTGAAATGTGATATATTTTACTATTGCACTTTAGGGTAATTTTGAATATACTGATAGTACAGAACACATCTCATAGATTCCAGTCAGCTGCCTAGCTTTGTATATGAATCATTACTAAAACATAAGAAGTTTCACCTCAACACAAGGAAGAACCTTCTCTATGTTAAGAGCAGCAGAGCACTGCCACAGGCTGCCCAAGGAGGTCAAGGTGTGTCCCTCTCCACAGACATTCAAAACTCTTCTGGACATGTTCCTGTGTCTCTTGGTGAGACACCAAGAGACACCTGGTCTCCAGGTGACCCTGTCTTGGCAGGGGTTTGGACAAGATGATCTCCAGAGGCCCTTTCCAACCCTAACAGTTCTGTGACTATATGCTCTATATATGTAGGAGGCATATATGCTTGCTCTTTGAAATTTTGTGGTTTGAAATAATTTGGGCTTATTTTTTGCTTTGCTGGGTTTTTAAAAATTTTTGTTTTTATTGGCAGCATATCTGGGTATCTAAGAATATCTGATTTACTGACATCTTTGTACTGAAACATGATAGGTGTAATCTGAAGTTGTAGTTGCACGTTCCCAAATTACTCTTTCCTACAAGAATACTCAGAATGGGTCAGTTTTTCAGATTATTTGCAGATCTTGCCCTTTGGCATTATTGCTTGTCCTTATGTCCTAGAAAATTGTACAAGAGCCTTCAAAAGAAGGGTTTGAGGGCTTGTTAGAAGATGGAATTCCACCCACTTTCTTTTTTTTGGCATACTGCTGATACTTAGTTCTGTGTAAGGAGTGAAATGAATTGAGGAAAGCAGAGTACCATATGACTTTTTTGAGCATGCTTGGGTGACAGTCATGAGCAGAAGGAGTATAAGAACAAAACTTTTTTTGTTTAAAATTATAATTTTGCAAAACTGTATCATCATAGTAGAGTTGGCCAAGGAAAAGTAATATGAAACACTGAAATATGAAGCATGTTTGTGACCTCAGATTGGAAAGATGTAAATTTCAATCTATGAGTATTAAAACTTGTTACAAGTTGGTTTAAGGTTGCTTGCCTGAAATGAGTAAGAAAGCAATATTTGAAGACATCATGACTTAAACACTGTAGCTTTTGAAAGTTGTGCTTTTGAGATTACTTGCGAGATAAATGAGATTAATGCTTAATGCCATGCCGCATAAAATTTGATCATTTCTCTTGATTGTTCTTTTCACATATTCTAAAGTTACATTATTAAAAGTTATTACACTTTTCCTTTGTGACTTCAAATATTTACATTGCCACTTGACAGCCTCATTTGATCAGTGATATAAATAAAAAATGTAAGTTAAGATCCTTTTTCTTCACAGGCATGCAATTCAAACGTTGACATGATTTTCCTACACAACCAGTGGCAATATATCTCTTTTTGCAATGAATATATTGATGTTGTGGTGGTTGCTTTTGTAGTTCTCAAGGGTCCAAATCAATTATGTGGGGGTTTTTTGGGTTTTTTACGACTAGAATGTTTTTCTGTATCACGTTTGTGAAAGTATACCCAAATCTCTGCCCCTCTGTGGTTCCATGTTATTTGTATGATTAGCCATGTTACAAAATGCTAGTTTGTTGTTGCTGGGTTTGCTGGTTTTATTGTACTTCTGTCTGGGTTCAAGGCAAGCAAATATTTATTATATTGTGCTTAGGACACCTACTTATAGAAATCTTCTTCTTTGGCAAGCTTCTTGTCAATTCCCCATGCCTTACAAGCTCAGGAAGAGTGGGCTGGATGAGTGGAGGGTGAGGTGAATTGAGACCTGTCTGTATGGCAGGTCTCTGAGGTTTTTGAGCAGTGGCACAGGGTCTAGTTGGACTGTGACTAGTGATGTCCCCCAAGGCTTCTTCATCAGTTACTTGGATGAAGGGACAGATGCCTCCTCAGCAAGTTCACTGATGACACAAGGCTGAGAAGAGTGGCTGATGCCCCAGAGTGCTGTGCAGCCCCTGAGGGACCTTGACTGGCTGGAGCGATTGGCAGAGCAGAGCCTTTTGAAATTCAGCAAAAACAAATGCAGGGTCCTGTACCTGGGGAAGAATAACCCCACACACCAGTACTGGCCTGGAACTGACATGCTGAGAGGTAGCTCTGACAAGAAGGACCTGGACAAGCTGTCCTTGAGCCAGCAGTGCCCTTGTGGCCTTGCAGGCCAGTGTTATCCTGGGGGGCTTTAGGAAGAGCATTGCCAGCAGGTCCAGGGAGGTGATCCTGCCCCTCTACTCAGTTCTGATGAGGCCTTACCTGGAGTGCTGTGTCCAGTTCTGGGCTCATCAGTACAAGGGAGAAATGGAGCTCCTGGGGTGGGTCCAGCAGGGGAGAACAAAGCTGATTAAGGGACAGGAGCATCTTTCTTACAAGGAAAGGCGGAGGGACCTGAGTCTATTCAGCTTCAAAAAGAAGCAGCTGAGAGGAGACTTCACCAGTGTTTATGAGTATCTGAAGGGAGGGGGTCAAGAGGATGAACCAGGCTCTTCTCAGTGGTTCCAAGTAATAGGACAAGAGACAACAGAGAGAGACCAATGCACAGGAAATCGCACCTTAAATATGAGGAAGAACTTTTTTACTGTGATGGTGACTGAGCATTGGAACAGTGCTCCCAGAATGGTTGTGGAGTCTCCTTCCCTGGAAGGGAAGCCACCTATTCAGAAACCATCTGCATGCAATACTGAGTATTGCTCTAGGGGACCCTGTGTGAACAGAGAGGTTGGAGCAAATGACCTTCCAGCCTCAACCATTCTGTGATTCCATGATTCTGAACCCACAGTCTCACACTCTGCTGGCTCAAGGCTAGGTACTGCCTCAGAGCAAGAAAGTGCACTGTCACTCTGCTTTTGTCTTGTAATTTTCTTGCAAAATCCATGTAGGTCTTTAGCAATTGCATAGCTCCAGATAGCCCTAGGTCTTCTGTCACACTACAAGACATACTGCAAGCTGTAACAAAAAGACATCTAGTTAACACACAGTTAATGATTTATGGCTAAAATATTGGATTCTTGTAACAATGCTTGACTGTCCTCTAAAATTACCATAGTAGATTCAAGGTTTCTTCATTCTTTCCTGATATTAGTGGCTGTTGATTCTTTGAATTAATTAGTCCTTTCACTGGTTGATCACTCATGAGTTTTGTGGATTTTTGTTGGGTTTTTTTTTGAGCTACTTATTCGGTTTTATGCGATTCCTTAATGTTTTTATTATAAAGATTCCAGTTAGCCCCAGGGTGCTGATGTTCTGGATATTATAATTCTGCTGGTGTAGGTGAACATTGCAAATGTTTACTCAAAATTGTATAAATGAGAAACATTGCATACTTCTCTCTCTATACTGTTCTCTATACAGAGCACAATCTTCTGACAATTTCTACTGAAATACAAAGAAACAATTATGTGTATATGTATCTGGTATTATAGATCCTAGAATCATTAAAATTTGGGTCCACACTAGCTACTGCTATTGTAGGAGCAATACTCTGTTTCCATTGTGGAGTCTTCTTCAGACTTCATTTCTGTGGGACAGGACTCAGTGATTATAATCCTGTTTTTTACATTCCTTTCTGAATCTGTTAATAGCCCATCAGTAATGCCCCTTACCTTCCATGCAGTGAATGATACATCTCCTCAGGCAATAGCAATGCTGGTTGTGCGTGTGCTATTTTACAGTCATCCCTAAGCCTTCTTCAGTATAGGATCTTGGCCTTGATTTCTCCTAAAATTAGAGCTCCTTTCTATTTCAATAACTAACACTTCAGTCATCCTACACACTCTGATTGTCCCATAACCTGTGTGTTGGTGATTACTGCTTAAACAGTCTACTGATATTAGTAGTTTTACAATGTTAATAGCACTTTCTACTTCCAGTGCCTTTTTTTCTCTAAAACTATTATTTTTGCTACTCCTATCCATATTTTTATTCCCTTGTGTCATTGTTATATCTCAGGTAAATAATATTAATTTATTTATTTATATGTACATTTTATTTCATGAGGTTTGAATGTTGCTTATAATATGGTCCAGTTTTGATAACTCACAAGTCAAAGTTTCTACATAAGAGTGTTCAAAATCCCAGTCACAATTTCTACTCCACTGAAATGGTATCCATAAAAACTCTTGATTTGTTGTACTCAGTCACACAAAATCCATTTCTGGGTCACTGTTGCAATGACCCTTTAATAAAAGCAGTATATCTGTTCTGCCTTTAAAAAGTCAGAGTAAATGCTTTGTTCACAGTAACATGCACTCCAATTAATTTGTTGTACTATTTAGTAATTGTATACATAAATTTTGAAGTTTCTCTCAACTGGAATCTTTGGTTTAAAAAGTTAACCACACCAAGAACAAAACGCTGTGAAGAAAACATTTGACCTCTCTTTTTTTCTTAAATTTTGGGTTCTACTTCACTTCTGATTTTCACCCTTTGTTTACTTCACTTCTGTTTTTCTTAGTTTAACTGTCTCTGGTGTTTTCCACTCATATTTCAGTTGCTGAGATGGTCAAGGTTCCATCACAATTGTTATGCATTACTTTGATTTTTATCCAAGTAAATAGAAATAAAATATGCAAGTTACATTTGTATGTTGCTTCAGGCACCCATAACACATTCCCTTAAAATCAGAGACATTTGTTAAAATCACAAGATTATTTTTGGCATTGTGGAACATATAGATGCTGTTGTTTGGCCCTCATATTTGTTTCCCACAACTTTAAAATAATGGAGACGTGTATCTAATGTTCTCATTGTCTTTGGTACAAAAGAGTTTTCCACTGTCACTACAGGTCAGGTAAGGTCTATTATCAATAAAGAGCGGGGTGCTTACTACTTCCCATGTTATGCAAGCAAATATTCACAATTTTGAACCTAATAATAAAAATAAAAACATGCAAACTTCACTCAGACAAAACTTAATAATTAATTTATGCTGCTTCTTTTAAAAGCCTTTCTGCTGGCAATAATTGTGATGAGACTTCCCTTATGTACTCTTAAATTTTAACAGCAACATTTATAACATAGCATTCTTGCTTTTGTTAGCTTATTTACCTTGCCATAATTAAAATCGAAACTGGAACTAGTTAGGCTATTTTCCATTTATGAGTTTATCTTGATATACAGAAGATCCTGCTTTGTTTATAATTGGAGCTAGTTCATCCCATTTACAGTTTAGACTGTAAACTTGTGTGGAAAATATAGCACATTATTTTCCATCCTCCTTGCCATTCTGCAAAGTAGTGGTTCATTCTTGTTTGTTTACTTGTGCATTGAGCATTCCTTCCCATCTGAGTTGCTATAGCAACATTAATCTCTTTCCGTGTGTTTAGATAGGGTCAGTAGCCATTCTTCAGTTAAATCATTAGGCAGATTTTTTTTCTCCCAGGCATAGCTCTAATTCACATGAAATTGGGAAAAGCTGTGGCTCACAGGTTCTCACCATGAAAGATGATGCAATATCCCAAACCTTTCTGTAATTTTTCACCTTTTGGCTTAGTGCTATTTTTATAGGCTATTGGGCTGTTCTATTTACCTTGAAGTTCACAGCAACATGGAGCCTTTCTTTTTTACACAGGCTTTCATATAACTCCTAGATGATTTTCCCTGGAATGTGTATTCCTTGTCTCAAATAAATTTATTGCTTTAAATTGCATCTGGAAAATACAATTATAAATGCCTTCATGGTGGTACACTTGGCTATAGCTTTCTTTAGTCAATTATTTATTGAGTAAATTACTTCAACCCACTTTGTCAGTGAGTCTAGAATTAGGAAACCATGCTTAATACTCCCACTTTGCATGGTGTGTGGGACTAAGGTGGGACTGCACCAATTCTGGTGTAGTCTGTTTGTATCCTAGCCTGTTGTCCTGGGTTTGGCTAGGATAGAGTTCATTTTATTCTGGTGTTTCTTGCTGATGTTTTGGCTGTTGCTAAGTAGTGCTCATCCTAAGTCAAGGACTTCTTAGTGTCTCATGTTCTGCCAGTGAAGAACTGCACAAGAAGCTGGGGGCAGGGGGAGCATAGTCAGGACAGCTGACCTGAGATGGCCAAAGGAATGTTTCCTACCACAGAACATTGTATAGGCTGGGGGAGTTGGCTGCGAGGAGCCGATCACAGCTCAGGGACAGGCTCAGTATCATTTAGTGAGTGGTGAGCAAGTATCTTGTGCGTCACTAATTTCTCCTGGGTTTTATCTCCCTCTTTCTCTCTCTTTCATTATTCTTGTTGTTGTTGTTGTTGTTGTATTTTACTTTGCTTCAGTTATTAAGCTTTTCCTACATAACCCACCAGTTTTTACTTTTTCCTGTTCTGCTCCCCATCGCACTGGGCAGAGAGTGAGTGGCTGTGTGGCATTTAGTTGCCATGTGGAATTAAACCATGGCAAAAACGGTTCATTAATACTCCAATGTTTTAATTTTATTTTTCTCCTCGTGGGGGTATTCACCACAGCCCAAACAAAGCAATTATGTCTTCATGTTTGAGCAACTAGCTACCTTCTAATACTCCCTTTTGCATTCAAGCACCCTCTACATGATATTGCTCATGCACCTAAAACCAAATCTATTCAAAGTGTACATAGTGCTCATTATGTACAAATGCTTTTTACCTGGCCACACTACACTCTCTATGCACCATGTGTCTACCAGCTTCTACGATAGTCACCCCTCAATTTCCTCATTTCCATGTTGTAAAGTTGGTCTATCTTTTTATACCTTGCTTTGTATGATTTTCTTTGGTTTGTTTGCCAGCTGGGTTTGACATTTCTTCCATTTCTTCCAATGTCAAGTCTACTGGGACTACCACAACCTTGACAAGAGTGTGTGCCTGACTATTGCAAGATTGCTACCTCTGTATATTTCTTTTTGGTAGGCTTTTACATGACCTGCATTTTTTTTTCTCTCTGCTTTTATTAACGTATGTTCAGGGTTTCCATGATGGAGAGGCTACCATATTTCCATTCTGTGTTTGTAGGTAATTTTTATTCTACTTTGGTAGCCAAATAGTTAAAGCTTGATGTATCCGGTCTGAAACTAAGTATAGGTCATTTCCTTTGGGTTTCTCTTTTAACATCATTAGCAGAGCTTGTGGTTCTGTTGCTTGTGCAGAGTGAAGGCAGACAGCTCTTTTTATTTTTCCCAGCATATCTAATAGAGAATTTTCCATACTTTTGATACAAGCTGGAGCCATTTGTGAACCACACTGAATAACCTGTGGCACGAAGTCAATAACGGAGCTTTTATCCAGTGAGAGACACATAAACAGGTAAAGTGCACTTCTGTTCTTTCCAGTGGTTAAAAACCCTATAGAGCTAATGATAAAGTCTTGTCTTATTCTACAGAAAGCTCTTATTTATAAAATCCAGTGTGTATCCTGCTAGCCTAGGTTTGATATATATCCAGTTTGTACTTTTCCACTGATTATGTACTTCAGTGGAGTATGTGTGATATGTACTTTAGTGGAACGTGTGACACGGGCTACTGCAAAGCAGCCTTTAGGGATGTATACACAAAGCTAATTGCCTATACTAATGCTAAACCTGTTTTATAATACAGAATATAGGGGTTTTTTCCCACAAATCTTAAGAATCTCAAAGCAAAACCATTTTATTTCCGTGTTCTTTAAACAGCACTGTGTAAATTTGTAATGGCCAGCTGAACATGAAACAGCTTACAGTAATGTGTATCTAAATGCCTAGCATTTGAACTAGTGCAGTTTTACTTCCTTTTTATCTTTCCATTCTGTTTTGTGAGATTTCTTCACTAAATTGATTTGTGGTTTATTCATTTCTGCAAATATGATTCCCACAAAAATGTAAGCAGCTGCAAAAGTGAAAAAGATACAATTTTTACATGCATGGACTCTCATAATCAATTCTCTCCTTTGCTGATGCCAGCATCAACATTTCTTCTCCTAATAAACCTAAAATTATTACTGAATATCTCACTTTGGATTATACCTGAGTTTTGTCATTATGAGCTTTGAAGCCTATGTTTTGAGTAATGCTGGCTACTTCTTAAGTATATTCCCCAAACTTTCCATGTACTGACATATCATTCATGTATGTATATATACATGGATATATATATACACATATATACATATATACAGTATGTATACAATGTATATAATACATTGTGATGGTAATTTCATGCATATGTGATATGTTTGATCTGAAGTCTTGAGGAATGTGGATAAAACAACATTACTTTCTCTAACAGCTAAATGTTTGCTGTTACCAACTGCTCTGTTCGTGGAATTGCAAAGAAAGTTCTGGGTAAATCAGTAACAAAATAACCATCAGATATTCTGCTTAATGTCACACAAATTTCAGGCATACAAACAATTGAGAGATGGCTACATCATTTAAGTCTTAAAATCTCAATTTTAGCTTTTTTTTTTCTTTGCTTTTAACCCTGGAGAAATAGGATGTTAAAATAATAGGTCTCTGTAATAAGATCTTGCTTTCCAGTAAACTTGTCGATGGTGAATTAGAGTCCTTCCTCTGCCATTAAAACACAATTTCTATTTTTTCCCATTTTAAATTACAGACACACAAAACTTGAGGAAATTCTGTTACCCAAATATCCACTGTTTTTACTTCCTCCGGATTCTTGATAACAAAGCATCAATGACTTGCAGGAATCACTCCACCCTCACCTCCCACTGGTCAGGCCCAATTTCACAAACATCCTTAGCAAAATCTGCAGCTAATCCATTTTGTTTCAACAAGACTGTGCCAATAATTCCCTGGTGTTCCTAAAAGGGATCCTCCCACTTCTGAAGGAACAGGAGAAGGAGACTCCTGAACTTGGCAGCTATTTAATTGCAGGCAGAGATCTTAATACAGATACTTGAACATCCTATCATGCGTATAATACAGTAAGTTTTATCATTTTTCCTTTCTTGGGCTATAGCTGGAACAAATGTTTGTTGAAGAGTGGTTATTGACACTACAGTATCAATTAACATCATGGCATTAGTGGTAGGGAAAGTTCTTCCCTTGACCACCCAGTACTAATATTGTTACTGGCCATTTCCATTGGTTATATTGTAATTTCACCACTAGACCAGGAGAATGTGGACAGCAGGGTCTCTCTAGTCTGTTATTGAGAGGTACACATGATGTTTGAGGGCTTTGCTGAAAGGGACCTATTATGTTTTGTAGTTTTCATTCCTCAAGATTTTTTATTTACTTGGCAAAATGAGTCAGCAAGGAATTTATGTATTCCATCCCATTTTCTCAAATCTTTGCCTCTTTTTTCTCAAATTTTACCATGTTTCCTTCATGCAGTTTCATTAGTCTCCACTAAATGAAGTTTTTATCATATTGTCCAAGAATATTTGCAGTTACCATTACCACCTCTTTTTACATAGAGAGCTAAACCCACACTGAGGATTGTTTTTCCTTTTCTGTTGCTTTTTATCGTTATTTTAAATGCAGGCTGTGGGTCATTTAAGACCATTTCTGTATTTCTGAAAATTACAGTCTGTAATGTCTACAGTGTGTAGACCTTTTATTAGATCCACAGGACAGGGATCTCCTTGTATTCTTTCTCACCTTCATTACCTTGTCTATTTTCCTTGTCCATACCTGCTGAAGCCAAATTTGCAGCTCTTTCCATTGTAGCTGTGCTTGATTCACAGGTCTGATAATTAATCTTGCTAACTTAAATCTTGTACCACTGCTACTTGAAAGCCAGTGGTCCTAATTGGTCAGACATTCCCAGATGCCAATCCCAACAATTATCCCAGGATTCACAGTATTTTACCATCTCATAGCATTCTAGGTGGAATAACCTGCTAGTCAAGTCTCTTGTCATTGCTCAGATAACTGTTCTAAGAATTCTACCTACTAAATTTCTTACAGGAAATTTTTCCTGCAGTATGGCTGATAAGGAAAGCTAATCCTTTAGTCTCAAAAGCCCCATTTTAAAAGTTTCTGAATTCAGTGGCTTCAAGTTTTAAGCAAATACTCATGCTCACTCTGCAGTCATGTCAGCTGCCGTTATAATAACCTCCTACATTTTAGGAGGACCACAACCCAAGCAGGAGTAACCAGCAAGGTGCATTCTTTTTTACCTCTGTTTTGGTTTTCACAGCATAACTGGATCATAAAAGCCTATTTTGTGGTCACTTTAACCTGATTTTTCAGTATAGTTGTGGTCTGAGTTTCCCTTATATCCTTGTATGTTGACAGTTGTGTTCTGAGTGACAGATATTGAAGTAAAAGGGCTTTCTGAGTGTGCAGAAATCCATCTGTGCAGTAGAGGTTTCAGGGTGTGTCTTCAAGTTAGTAAATGATTCCGTGAAGAAACTATAAGGTAAACCTAGCAATCAGAAACTGAGAATCAACTTTTAAACATCCAGTTGCAAAGAGAGACAAAAGCCTGAATGTTCTTATTATCAGCTAGATCAAAACTGATGCACAGCAGAGGTAACGTTTTGGTATCATTTGCCATTATTTCTGCTCATAGCTCATATTTTCCTCATATGGAAGATATGCCTATATATTTGTCCTTTTCAGTTATTCACCCCTCTTTTTTCATGTATTTTTCTGAATATATATGAAGAAAAAATGGATTTTCAGAGTAGTGTAATTATTCTTTTACTCTATTTCCTATCATGGTTTAGCACATATGTATGTATGAGTCATCTGATATGGCATGACAATCAAGTCCTTGTCTGTATCCATGTTATCTGTTGGGAGGAGATCAGTTTACTTAGCTTACCATTATCAGAATAGCCACTACTATGAATATTGTGGCAGCATAAAGGGTGTTTTGATGACTACCATAGGGTTGGCACATAAAAAGAAACGAGATAACTTTTACTGTTCTTGGGGTTAAAATGTTTATGGGGAACATCTTACTATGAAATCTTGAGGTAAGCATTATTCTGCCTGCCCAATGTCACCCTCTTGGAAAACAGAGAAAATGATCACTTCTAGTGCTGGATTTAATGGAGCAAGGTGAACTCTGTAACAAATTAAATGCAATGATGCAATCCAACACCCAGTGCATGAAAAGACCATGGAGGCATTATGACTTGGAATTAGCTTCATTTTTAGGCTTCATTTTAAGGAAACGTACTCATGCTTTCCCTGAGAAACCTACCATTCTTTAATAGTTCTATTTACTCAATATGTGAATGTAGGTGGAAATATATTAGGAAGGTAGGTTGTAAGTCTACTCTGTGAAACAATGCACCACACCAGTATTCAGAAAGAGATTTTGTCACATATATTTTTTGGAACAAAATTAAATACTGTATTTCAATAATTTTTGTTCTTGTAAACATGCAATTTCAATACACATTAGATTATCCAATTGGTGTGTGAGATATTCTTCTGGTCCTGTCACAAACAGTAGTAAGCATCTTTCTTTGCTAATGTGTTGCCAAGGTATTCCATCAATAACCTAGGCAGATACTTTCTCCTCCCTCATGTGCACCATACCATGGAATCTGTTTCATTATAGGACTTGGCCTGGTTCTGGTTACACCTGCTTATAACTTCTAGCTCAGTGGATGTCTTCATGAACTGATTGTCAGCCATGTGGGATCACTGCAGAAATCATCTGTCTTCTTTAGCGTGTGGGATAATTTAGCAATATATCCATCCTCAGACACCATGGAAAATCCTATAATGTCTTCTGCAAATGGCCCATGACATCGAGTCATGGAGTCACTGCCAGGATTTTTCCTCTATTGGTTAAATAAAAGGCTTTTTTTTGCATGCCAAGTCCTATAGATACTCAGCAGAGGTAGTTTAAAAAAGATCTATTTTCTAAATTTGGTTCTCCCTCGTAGTACTGACTATTCAAAGAACCCCAGAGGATGCTGTCATTGAGGAATCTCAGTAGCATTTAAGCATACCTTGCCCACAGGGAATCTCTGCATCCTTAGGATATTGGCCTTAGGTTCTTTAATTTCTACTGGAACAGCATTCCTTGTGTGCCAGGTGCAGACAATGAATACAAGGAAAGTAGACTTCTTACAGTAGGAGGTATCTCAGTTTGACTAGGTGCTTGAATGAGATGCTCAGAGTTGCTTCATGAACATTTTCCATACTAACAAAGTAATTTGCTCTCAGTGAATGGTGATATGGAAACAGGATTGCTCTGAACACCTTATTCACTCAGGGCGAGCTGTTAATCATTCATGATTTATTGTTGACTATAAAAAGAAATCAAGGAATTACATTTATTATCACGATGCTCAGGGTCATGTGTCATTGCATGCAAGCAGAATGTAAACTATACAGAGGTCATGCACAGGGCTGAGTCAGAAAGGAGGATGTCTAGAGTGCAGAGTGAGGAGGTTGGAATATGAGCAGAGATCACTTTGTTTCTTCAATTATCATTGTGTGGTGCTGCAACACTGTCCAAAGCCTTGTGGTTCAAGGGTCCCCATGAATATCAACTTTTTGGGGAGCCACCTGCCAGTCCTTCTGGATCTGACCTGCAGCCTTTATCTCCCATTCTATCTGGGAAGTAGGCAATCATGTTGTCATTTCACTATCTACAAAGGGAAGAGGAGGAACATTGAGGAGGACGTCTGAGGCTTGCTGATTAGTTAAATATTGTGTATGGATGCATTTTTCTGTTTCTTGGCAGGAAGGTCTGAATTTACTAATATTACTCTTATGAGTTTGACCACGATTAGCACTTCTTAAGTTTCATTGATTGCATTACTGTTTAATGTGTTATGTCATTTTTTATACAGAGTTTATGCTTAGACATAAGTAAGAAATAAAGAAGAAAAACACCCTGAAACCTGGGTTTGCAAGGCAAAAGTCTAATAAATCCAAGTTTCAGTGGGAAGTGTATGGGAAAATGTTGATCTTCCCTTAATGAGGATAATCTCTGCAGATAGTACTATAAACTTTGTTGCAATCAAAATACATTTTAATGATCTTATGATGGATTTATGGAATTAGGGAAATGGGGACTTAAGAGAAGAGTGTGGTAGATTATTCAGACATTATACTGTCTAATCTGAGTCACTAGAAAGACTGCATTGCCTTTTTAGTTACTGTAGCCACAGTGTAGCTGGCCACAAAATAGAGAAATCTGATTTTTTAGTTGCTGAAGTCCTGCATGGTGAGAGAGTTATTTCCTCCAGTCTCTTTAGAACTGTTTCTTGCAAAATGATCACATGCAGACATATCTTGATGTCATAACTGGAATCTTCATGGCGAGTCTCCCTGGATTGTTGTCAGGCATCATTGGTGTTAATGTGTGAGGCAGAGGTCTGGCACAAGGCAGATGTTTCTGGAAGCAGAAATTATATGAGGGAGCATTACCTCTTTTGTCTATGGTTATGGTTGTTTGAAAGGTTTGGAGCTGGTGAACGTGTGTCTGCACTGTATCCAATTGCCTGTAGAAACACATTTACCTTAGAGTGCACAACATTTGTTTTACAGTAAACATCAAAAAGGAACAAAGCAATTTGACTGTGGTTAAAGACTAACATGCAGAACGTGGTCACAGTGCCATAATCAATGTCTTATGAGATGATTTTTTTTAGTCATTTCACCACAGCAACAAAATCCAATGTCTAAGATCAAATAAAATAAGTAAATATACTTCCGTACTGGTACAGAAAATGGAAGTCAAATTACTTACAGAAATTAAAAATATTTGCCTGTTATTGAAATAACCCCTAGTTTGGGACTACTTTCCTGAAGAAAACCCAAAGCTTTGAAACAGTTTGTGTCCAGAAGATAGTAATGTCAAAGATCAATATCACCAATTCTGCCTAGAGGGGTTATAGGAAATGGGGTGGGGAGTGGGGGGATGCTTGTCTATTTTGGTTTAAGGTTTTGTTTTTGTTAGGATATTTTGTCAAGAGGACAGGCAACACTTGTTAAAGCAGCATCAAAATTTTGAAAGTACCATACAGTGAAGTGGAAGAAGTTCTTCCTATCTGTTGTGGAAAGAGAAGGGGTAATAGGTCTAACTTATCTCGAGGACAATTCATGTTAAACATTGAAAAAGCCTGCAAATAGTTTAGATAGTCTAAAGTTTTCCATCTTTGCTTTTGGAAACTAATGACAGAGGTACAGAATTCAAACACCTCTTAAGAATGTAATATGTAATACTTGATGTGATCTGAAGGAAGGAGGATGGACAGAATGGCATTTTGACATTATAAAACTTGAAATTCAATATTACTGGGAAGAAGCCAAATGAGAGATTTTTCATTCTCATAATTTCTATGTGATCTAGACATTTCACAGATAGTATGGAATAGAATGCAAGTATTTAGGAAATATGCTTTTGAATAGTATTGTACAAGGGAAGAAGTCAATAGCTTTGATTTCTGTAAAAAATATATTAATTATATTAAATAATATATAATATATTATTTATATTAAATAATATATATGTTATTTATATTAAAATATTAATTCTGTTATGTATTTCATATGTAGCGAGTTTATAAACTCCTTGTTTCTCAGGTGTTCAGCTGTCTATGATCCAAGACATCTTTCAGACCATCTTTCAGACTTTTGAGGATATTGCTTAATTTGGAGCAAGAACTGCAAAGATACTGATAAAATGGGCTTCTGCAAGGTAAGAAAGGTTGCAGACAGAGGTAAGACTCTTGAATTGGAGTTAAGCAGCAGTTTAGGGATTCAAGAAAATAAAACATCATAATGAAAAGAAATAAAATCCTAAGGGAAAAGCAGGGCTTTGGAAGACAGCGATTCTGTCCCAGTGAGGATCCATTCCAGGGGCACTAGAAACCAGCTCCACCCTACCTTACTGAGGACTTCTTGGCCAACAAAGATTTTTCCTGTTTATTGCTTCAGGGCTCTGAACATACCAACACTCAGGTTAGTATTTCATTAATTCAAGTTATCAAAAAACGATAGGATATGGTAACTAATCAGTAACTGCTGAATACTTTTAAGCTGTGCGCATAGTTTACAAAGGGCTCTTTGTGTGTGGCAAAAGGTGGCAGTCCAATCAAAGCCACTCAGTGAGGGAAGGATTATATGTACTGTTACAATGTCACCAGGTATATCCTTGCCTAGAAAAGTTATATGGACAAAAATTGGATGTGTCGTAGTATTATCTATTTTATTCAGATTTAACTGGGAAAAATGTTTTCCACCTGCACAAAAAGTAATTTTGTTTATCTTTTCCCATCAGTTTTCATTTGTAAAATAAAGTTGTGAACATTTTTAAAGCCCTAATATTCTGTGCTGTATTTCTTTAAACCCATTTTCTGACTGTAGCAATAATATAACTTTAGATGAAACTATCCGGCAAGTAAAGATCATGTGTTTAGAAACAAGACTGAGTTTTTAAAGCTGAAAACTGATGTATCACTAGTAGGAGTCTAGTGACATTAGTTTGTGGCAGTCCGCCTTATAAGAATAAACAATTAACTCCAAATCAAATCACAGACAATAAGAGTGGTGTTTTGTAATTTTAAAACATGCTTTTCAGAATAGATTTTACTTTTAAACACAAATAGAAGATTGATGCTTACATTAACTTGATTTGTTCTCATGCTTTATCCAGGGAAAACAAAATGTCCAGCAACTACAATAGGCATTATCCTGTAGTTGAGCGTACAGCATAGTTAAAGGAATACAAAATTCTCAGATTCTTGCAGTATAATAATTCCCTTCATATAGGACAATTCTCATTGATACAATGGTATCCAAGCTGGCAAAGTTCCTTTACAGAGTATTATTCTTTTCCAGACCTGATTAACAGGCTGCTAAAATAGGAGTTCTCCTAGTACTATAAATCAGAAGTTCTTCAGAGATATTCTCATCTATGCTAGGGTTGAATGTCATTGAGGAATCATTACAGAATTCCTGCAATCCTTTCCAGCATTTTGGCTACCTGGCTCTTATTGGAAAAATCCAACTTTCCATCAAATTAAATAGAAGAAAAAATAGTTTTTATAATTTTCTCTGGTCACAAGATATGCAGATGTTGAAGTAATTGCTTCAGTTTCTTGTTGTTTGCTACTTTTGTTAAGAAGTATATATAAAAAAGGTTAGTTTTTCTTGATATTTTTTAGAAAATTTTGAAGGCATCATGCCATCATTTCACAAGTTTGTCTGTGATATCTAAGTTAGATAGTAGTTCCAACATCATGTGTCAATTGATAATGTGATGGCCTGCATCGGATTAAAAAATTCATAGATCCAATGTGTGATTTGTGGGCTGAAGTTTTCTCAACATAAACTATTTTTTAGAAGCATAAGTAGTTGAAACTTCACCACAAAACCTGAGAGCCCTATTTTTCAAATGCCTTTTCCTGCAATTTCAGAAACTATTATCTCATGATCAGTTTGGTAATAAAACATTAAGAGATTTTGACACAAGAAGGGGGTTGGATAAGTAAATTTAGATAATTAAATACAGGGAAACAGTCTGAAATAATTAACAATGAGTACAGTACAGGATGATCTGTATATACCTAACTTAACTGCAGTCCAAAAATTCTGTTATGATCATGCAAACTACAACTTAAATAACAGTGTTATACTGAAAAATCTGGTAAATGTTCTGTAAGAGCAATGGCTCAAAGAAGGATTTAAGAGTTAGTATATTGTGCCAATACAATCTCTCATTATACTGGAGTGTTCAAGAGAGAATATTCAGACCACTCATTTATAACACATAAGAGAAGGGAATTAATTGTGCTTCAATCTACAGAATGAATGTTGACAGAACATTTCAAGGGGCCTATGATCATCTTTCAAACATTTAAAAAGTATTTGTGCTTAAAATTCTGAAAAATATGTGTAAATATAATGCAGAAACAAAGTTTGTCAGGCAAAGGGAAATTGGCTACTATGGTAATAAAGAGGAGATTGAGTAAACCTTATGAATATATATAAGTATTTTCACATAGAAAATATATCTGATGATGCAGAGCTTCACAGAAATTGTAATATTCAAGAGGTATTATTCTATCTATTCTCTTTATTCTATTATTATATCTTTAATGTTTGTGAGGGGAAATAGAGAATAGAAGCAGTTAGCCAACAGGTGTAACAAACTTATGATCACTTGCAATTTTTAATATAAAATTAAAAGTTTTGTATAGGTTTTGCTTTGCTTACCTGAACTGATAAGTCACTTTAGACAACTTTCAACTGGCTAAAATCTCTTAAAACATTTACTCCATAACTGAATAGAGGTAGCTCTTTGAGCTGCAGTTCTCAATCTTCGTAAAATCCCACTGATCCATGTTGGATTGGGCTGTAATGGACTTGTATCAGAGCTTCAGACAGTGGATGAAACTTATCAGCCATTCTTTATTTGCTTCTGCAGCAAGGGATTTGAATTGTCCAGCAGTTCCCATATTACCAGATCTCTGCTTCTTCTAATCATGGTATAATAAACTGGTTTGAGAAGGAATTTTAAATTGTTTATGAGCCTGAAATAACTCAAAGGTCATAGATTGGTCATCTCTGTTTAAATCCCACGTCTGTGAGAAATTTGTGACTAGTAAGTAGAAGCATTGAAAAAACCAAAACATTTTATCTTGAGCTATTGGATGATCAGGACATCTGCTTTCAAGACATCTTTACTTAGCATCTAGTCAATGTCTACTTGATGCAGACAATGTCTATAGACGATTTCATGCTTCAAGTCTTTAGCCTGTAGAACTAAGAATTCCCCCTTGATGACATCAAAGATTGGCTAAAGCTGAGGGTAAGCTGTTGATTTAACTGAATAGCTGATCTGAGGGAAGACAGCATTTTTCAGACACCAGCTTTATGAATCCTGCTAGTGTATTTAGGACAAAACCACTCACCAGACTTTGGAGGAGAAAGTGTTTCTCCTCAGATTGGATTGACTGGCACCTACATTGTTTCTAGGTGGTTTTGTACATCTTTGGTTGTGAATCAGCTTGTTCACCTATAGGTTTTTTATATACTCAGGTAATGTGCAGTGGTGATGCCTCAGATTCTGTTGTTGGTTTATTTTGCAGATTTAATCTCTTCAGGCTGAAATTATATACTCTCACCCAAATTATCAGTTAAGATACAAGATATGAGAAGAAAGATTTAGTGATCTCTGATTTCAAATTCCCTGCAATTGTGGAGCTATATGACTGAACAAATTACAGAAGCTATAGAGAAGTTACCAAATTTTGTATTTTATTAAGTAGAGGTAAAATACCTACTTCCCCAATTTTCCCACTTTTTAATATCAATTTAGTTGCTTCAAATCCTAGTGTGATAAAACCAGGTGTCTTTAACTTTCTTTGCATTTCTGTATGCAGGCAAGAGAAACTCTGGTAAAAATTGCTCTTCTGTTTTATTTCTATTTCCATTTCTTATCGTGATTGCACTGCAATAACATTGAGACATTGCAATGAGATAACAGAATATTCTGAGATATCTCATTGTTCCCTCTGTTTTCCGTTTAAGACAAAACAGTTGTGAAAGCACTGCATATACTATTCCTTTTTTAAAAAATCAATTGACTTTTCTTTAAAGATTCTTACTTTAGTTTATTTTGTTTCCACTGAAATAATTGGACCAGTCCATTAAGATGAAATCCAGGAAAGTATTTAGGCATGCAAGTTAAAATCCAGTATTCCCAGTAACTGCTGTGGATAGACTTCTATATAAATGACTTTTAAATATAAATGACAATGACTTTTGATAAACATATAATACTTATTACATATAATACTTATTAACTCTTTATATTCTGCTTGACTGGCAATGCTAAACTACCCTTTCTGAAGTAATCCTCAATCTGATAAGACTATTTCTATTCCAAAACATTATAAAAGTACCATTTCACTAACATTTTGAGATTGCAGGCATACATGACAAAAAGGAACAAAAATAATTTCTTCTGCGTAATTATCAGATTAAGTAAATTTTGTGTGAGTAAAGTGATAGAAGACCTACAGAAAAATTCGTATAAACCTACTTGTCTTCTAGGACAATTTTTTAATTTAATTTTTCATAAATTTTACTTCTGTAAAAGTGTTGAACATGTCTATGTTAATGCATACATTGAAATAAGGATTCTGAAGTGCAACTAACTTATTTAAATGTTTAAAATATTTTTTATTTTCATTGAAATAATCCCTACAGATATTGATAAAAATACATTCCACAATAAAACAAATGGTCCATTTAAAAAAATTTAGAATATGAACATACATTCAAAAATCAAAATACTAATTAGGCAAATTTCTGCTGACCAGAGCTACTTCCAAAACACATATGCACTATAGTAAAATCCTGTTTTCTTTCATGCTAGATGGGTAATGTTTTCCTGGATTAGACTTAGAAGATGGGAAAGGAAGTAAAAGACTAAAACAATGTTTTGGTGTTACCTGGTTTCATTCTTACTATGTATTCAAGAATGGATTCATCCTTAAGTGCAACAGTTACTTCGAGCATTCAGCAACATCTCTAATAAGGTAAAGAGGGATTCCTTTCTGTTTTAGGGGCATAATTAAAGCAACTATACCTATAATAGGGAACTTTTTCTGGTGGAAGAATAAAGTATTCAGGCTTGTTTTCCCAGGTGACAGTGAATTAAGCATGCGTTCAAGGACTAGTATTATTCCCTTTAGGAAAAGGGAGGTACAGTCCAAAGTGCACACACTTCACTATCCAAGATAAACGAGGCTATTGGAGTGGGAAAAAATCCAAGAGAATGCTATTTGTTATGTCTGTGTTACATAAGAGGAGCAAAGTCCAATCATGGTGCATATCCTTAACCACATTAACTCTGCTCACATTTGAATAATTTTGCAGAGGAGTAGATACAAACCAGGAACAACCTTTCACGGTATGTCAGTAGTTTGGGGTTTTTATAGAAAATCTGAGATCTTTTATAGATTCACTGATAACTAAAACTGGGACAAATCCAATTAACTGTGTATTCTTTTAAATAAACATTGAATTTTACATTTATTTTGTATATCTGAGCTGAATTGCAGAAAATGTTATATCGTTCAAATGAAATTAAATGAATGACAAAGTTATCAAATGGATAAATACAGAATATAAATGTTTGTGAGGAAACTCTAAACTTCTGGACTTCTTTCAATATGCTTATATTTGTACATTATGAATATTCACTTTGCAATATATGATAATAACTTTACTGATTGTAATAAGTATCCATATTTTTCTTTCAAACAAATAATTGTTGCGATTTCTGTCATCAGCTTAAGATTGTGTATTTCTCAATCAAATATTATTTTACAGGGAACTATCTTCAATAAATTTAAAATGCATTCTGAAGATGAAAAGAAGTATACTGCAGAAGGGAATAGTCATGAGATCGCTGCATCCAGCCAGGATCATGAATCTGAAGGCAAACAGTAAGTATTCTTAAATATGGTAAACATTCTGAATTGAAGCTTATTAGACTCCATTACTTTGGTTTCTATTTTATTGCATTTCATATTTTAAATTTTATTTTACCTTATTTTGCTAGGAATCTAGTAAGAGAAAGCTTTTGTCAACATAAGAGTAGCATTGATGGGCATTTTTTATTTAATGCGAAAGGACTATTTATTTTTTCCTTTAAAGGACTAAGTGTCCACGGTATTGACTGGAAAAACAATTCTAAAATATGACAGAAATTATGTTGGAATGGAAATATTGGATACATTTATGTCATCTGCTTAAAATTATCTTAATATTTTATTATGGCAGTTAACCAACATTACACTATGTAGGAAAGCTTTCCTCTCTTCTGTTTTGAAATATGTACAGTGCTTTAGTTCACAGCTTCCCTGACCAGATAGTGGAACCTTCAATCTTGGTGTTGTTTCATCCTTGAAAGGGTGAAGTGGGAAGAACATGGCATAAATTTACGAAGTTAGGAGGTGATACTACTTATATTGCTGAAGATTTAAATAGAAACATTTCAAGAATGCTCAATAAATTATGTTCATTTTACACAATTGTTTGCTGCAAAAATATTTAGTAATTATAATATAATTGAACTGCATTAATATGTTGAATTTTTATTTCTGTGAAATGTGGTCCATTTTAAAATTCACTAAAACTACCATACTTTTTTAGCAAGGCAAAGAAGAAGCAGAAGAAAGGGGAAAAACCTAAGATGGTCAGCCCATTTACACTGGTAAGGTTTATTCACTCTATATGATGTACACACATGCACATTTCAAAATGTAATCAAAAATGGCTACAATTATGCTAGTATCTTGTATATGTGATGGAGTCTCTACCAAATATGTTCATACTACAGAATACTTGTTGTCATGTAGAAATCAAGCAGTTCTTTTTGTGGATGTAGTTATACTAAAGAAGCTATCTTATTACAGATAAGGATTCTTAGGAATGTTGCCTTAGTAATTTATCATCTTAAACACACCCGTACCAGATATTGGTTTGTGAAAGATAGGAATTTCCATGTTCAGTCATTTCTCCTGACAGAATGAGAAGGGTGGCCATATACCTACAATGAGTGTGGTCTTGTCCTCTAAATTACCAGTCACGTACTAATCACACTAATTATCCACATGAGTCATTGTTCCATCACCTAAGTCAGCAGTAAAAGGCAATTCCTTTTGAAATTGCCTTTTACTTATCACTTACGAAAATTAAAATCACTTATGAAAATTAAAATTAAGAATTGGATGCTAAAAGGTTTCAGATTCTTTAACTTTTTCTGCATGGTTTTTTAAAAGACAACCTTTTAGTATTTAATCAAGTAAATCCTAGGTCCTCTTTTAGTCATACTGAAATATTTTATATTTTCTTGGTTTAGTGTGTGTAACACACAATGACACTGCAAATAACAGACATAAAACTATAGTACATGATGGTGGACAGTGTTCAATTTCTTTGCTTTGCTATATACAGTTTAGACCTGTACAACTACATCATACAACTATAATTTACATCAGTAAACTTAGTATTTCACAGTACAGAATAAAGCCAATTATTTTAATAGATAAGCTCAAACTTTATTAAGTTCAATGTCAAGAGGATTTAAGATTTCAATACATTTTTATGATGTCTATGGTACATTAGGAACACTTTTTCTGACGGCATAATAATGAATTTACAGTAAAAGTAATTATTGCCTTAATTATCATAACACCATTAAAACTTCTTACAATTTGAACTTTAAATGGCAAATTTTAAAAGTGTGAATTTCTTATGCCTTGTTTTCCTGTGGCCTTTCTTACCCAGGTGCAGATACTAGTGCATTAAAATGGCACATCTCTCTGGTTTTGACAGTTTATAGTATAAAAGTGCTTATATAGAAAGAATTTACTCCTGTACATTTAAATTGTTTTTAAACTGTATTTCTAAGGAGATAAAGTTGTAGTTTTGTGACAGCAGGCATGCAATTGATGGCTTTTTCTTTACTTTCTTGACTTTGTGGACATAGAATTATGTTAGCATTCTAATACAACAGTTAGAATGAATTTCTCTTCTCACTCACAGTTTCGATACTCCAGCTGGTCAGATAAATTATTAATGATACTAGGCACTCTGCTGGCAGTAGCCCATGGAAGCAGTCTTCCTATTGCGATGATAATTTTTGGTGATATGACTGATAGTTTTGTTGCTTCTGGAGACACAAATTTTACAGGTAAGAAATTATCTGCTATGACAAGAACAATGGCTTATATTTTAAAAAAAGACAGGAAGATTCACGCATCTTGACAGGAGATACTGGTGTCAGAAACCACAATGCCATATTATGATGCAAATTAGTAGCTCATGGTCATTGTAATAGAGATACACTCTGGTTGGGGTGACATTGTAGTTGGAGTCTCCTAAAGGTTGCCTGACCAGGAAGACTGAGCAGATGAGGTTCCTTTATAGACAGATTGGAGCAGCCTTGCATTCACAAGCCCTGGTCCTCATGGGGGTCTGCAACCACCCAAATAACTGCTGGAGGAACACCACCACTGGGCATAAGCAATCCAGGAGGTTCCTGGACTGTATTGGTGATAACTTCTTCAAATGAAAGAGGAGCCAGTGAGGAGAGGTGCTATACTGGACGTCGTTCTTTCTAAAAGACTGGTGGGGAATGTGAATCTCAAGGGCAGACTGGGCTACAGTGACCATGAAATGGTGGAGTTTCAGAGCAGCAAGGAGGGAGGACAGCAAGATCAGTATCTAGAACCTCAGTAGAGCAGACTTGGACCTCTTTAAGGACCTGCTTGATAGAGTACCATGGGATGAAGCCTTGTAGGGAAGAGGGGCCCAAGAAAGCTGGTTGATATTCAAGGATGACCTCCTCCAATCTCAGGAGCGATGATGCATTCCAACAAAGAAGAAAGCAGGCAGAAACACCAGGAGGCCTTCATGGATGAACCAAGAGACAAACTCAGAAAGCAAGCCTGGAGAGGGTAGAAACAAGGAAAGGTAGCTTGGGAGGAATACAGAGTACCTGTCCAAGCAGCCAGGGATCAGATTAGAAAAGCTAAAGCCCTGATAGAACTAAATCTGGCCAGGAATGTCAAGGGCAACAAGAAAAGCTTCTACAGGTAGGTCAGTGATCAAAGGAAGATGAGAGAAAATGTGGACCCTCTCCAGAAGGAAATGGGAGACCTGGTTACTTGAGATACAGAAAAGGCTGAGGAACTCAATGATTTTTTGCCTCAGCCTTCACTAGCAAATGTTCCAGGCACACTGCCCAAATCACAGAAGGGAAAGGCAGGGACTGGGAGAATGAAGAACTGCCTGCTGTAGGAGAAGGTCAGGTTTGAGTATATCTAAGGCATCTGGAGGTGCACAAGTCTACGAGAGCTGATGAGATGCATCTGTGGGGTCTGAGGGAACTGGTGGAGGAAGTTGCTAAGCCACTGTCCATTATATTTGAGATGTCATAGCAATCTGGTGAAGTTCCCACTGACTGAAAAAGGAGGAAACATAAGCCCTCCAATTTTTAAAAAGGGAAAAAGGAAGACACGGGGAGCTCCAGGCCAATCAATCCCACCTCTGTGCCCAGCAAGATCATGAAGCATATCCTCCTGGAAACTGTGCTAAGGCACATGGAATATAAGGAATATAATTGATGCTTATTAACATTACTTTTTTAAGGACACATAATACCTGACAAATTTGATGGCATTTTACAACCAGGTTACAGATTTGGTGTGTAGGGAAGAACTTGGACATCATCTACCTGGACTATCTGTAAAGCATTTGACACTGTCCCAGTTGACATCTTTTTCACTAAATTGGAGAGGCATAAGTTTGATGGATGGAACACTTGGTGAATAAGAAATTGATTGGAGGGTCACACTCAAAGAGTTGTCCAAGTGGAGATCAGTGATGAGAGAGTTCTCCAGTGATCAGTATTGGGACTGACACTGTTTAACAGCTTTGTCAATGGCATGGACAGTGGGATCCATGCACCCTCAGCAAGTTTGCCAATGACACCAAGCTGTGCAGTGCAGCTGACATGCTCGAGGGAAGGGGACATCCAGAGGAAATCTTGACAGACTGGAGAGGTGGGTCTCTGGAAATCTCATGAAGTTCAGCAAGGCCAAGTGCAAGGTCCTGCACATGGGCTGGGGCAATCCCAAGCACAAATGCAGGCTGTGGGAAAAATGATTTGAAAGAAGCCCTGAGGAGAATCATTTGAAGGTTTGTTGATAAAGAAGCTCAACATGAGCCAACACTGTAGGCTTGCACCCCAGGAAGTAATATCGAGGGCTGCATCAAAAGAATTGTGACAGGCAGATGGAGGGAGGTGATTCTACCCTCCCTACATCTCTTTGGAGTGCTGCATCTAGCTCTGGCACCCCCCCAGAATAAGAAGGATACCTTCTAAGTCCAAAGGAGGGCCACAAACATGATCAGAGGGCTGAAGCACCTCCCTTATGAGGACAGGCTGAGCAATCTGGGGATGTTCACCTTGGAGAAGATTCCTGGAAGACCTTATAGTAGCCTTTCAGTACCTGAAATGGGCTACAAGAGAGCAGAAGAGCAACTTTCTACGACAACCTGTAGTAATTGGATAAGGGGCAATGACTTTAAACTGAAAGAGGGACTATTTAGATGAGATATCAGGAAAAAATTCCTTTCTATGTGTGTGATGGGAGACTGGAACAAGTTTTCCAGAGATGTAGTGGATACCTGATCCCTGGAAGTGTTCAAGGCCAGCTTGGATGGGGCCCTGAGCAACCAGGTCTAGTGGATGGTGTCCCTGTTCATGTTAGGGACATGGTAGGGTTAGAACTGGATGGACCTTAAGGTTCTTTACAACACAAACCATTCTGTTCTTCTATGTCTGTGTGCTCAGGAAGACTTTTTAATTTCAAATTACAGTGATGTAGTTTTGTAGTCAGTGGAGTTATGACTAACTCTGTATTAGTAACCTTCATTCATGTGCATTAAAATTTCCTCCTTTCTTCCAAATCAACCTGATTCAAAAGGAGATGTAGCAACTCCAGATATACTGATCAGCATGCAGGAAAACAAATTTGTTAAATCTTGCCCTATTGAGAGTATTTACTCTTCTCTTCCTTTCTAAGGAAACATTTCAATGAATTTCACTTCAGAGATCCTTAACAAGCTGGAAGAAGATATGACAAGGTAAACAAAAATTGGTGTTTCCTCTTCTTTTTTTCATGTAGCCACACATTTCTAGCAAAACCATTTTTCTCCCAAGGATGTTTTGCACCATTTAAACAACACAAAGGCAATTATTTAATAATATATGTAGCTAAAGATTGGAACAGGGGATTATTTGAGGCCCTGGGAAGGTTCTTGAACATTCCCAGCTATTCCAAAAATTTTCCCTGTAATCTCTTGCTCTGACCCAACCTAACACATTTCAGGGGTGCTCTGTATCCCAGTCAAATCTGCATTGCATTCCTTCTTTCTTCTCTTGCTCTGAATTTATAAAGAGTAATTGTTATGATAAAACATTATATTGATTATCATCTGTCAATACCTTGAGCTATGGTGATTCACTTGCAAAAAACCCGTTTGTCAGATAGTACCTACTTTGCTGCCAAAGCATCAAGTTCAGCTAAGCAACTCTCTACAGGTACCTGAAAGGAGATTGTATCAAGATGGGGTTTAGTCTCTTCTCCCAACTAATAAGCAACAGGACAAAAGGAAATGGCCTCAAGTTGTGCCAGGGGAGGATGACTGTTAGAAAAGACATCTTCATGGAAAGGATGCCAAATATGGGAACAGGACGTCCAGGGAAGTGGTTGAGTGACCATCCCTGGAGGCATTTAAAAGATTTGTGGATGTGAGACTGAGGGACATGTTTTAGTGATGGACATGTTTTACTGATGGATTTGACAGTGAGAGTTAATTATTGGATTCAAATATCTTAAAGGTCTCTATCAACCTAAACAATTTTATAATTCTGAGAAATTACCTACACTGTAGAAAATGCAGATTTAGATATGCTACCTTAAATCTAACATTCTAGAGCTGGAAACAGCAGAAGACAATAGACGTAGGTTCTTCTGCTACAAAACTCCACAAAGAAAAATTTAATAAGAAGAGCCATAAGCTGCTAATAAATGTGTTTTGTTAAGAGGTTTTATTAACCATTATCCATACACTTGGTTTATGTAAGATATGTAAAGTTTGTGTGTTTCTTGTACCGCTTCAAGTTCTTTTCTTCAGGTTGAGCTTTGTTCCTCATTAGATATTGAAATATATCCACTCTACTCTTCAAGACAATTGAAGAGAAGGTGGAGAAAAGGCATTTTCTGTAGTCCCTCTTGCTGTTTTATATCAAAGTGCATTATAATTTTGGGTAATAGTGGACTGTAAATTTATTTAGATTCTGTAGTTAATTTTTGCAATTAAAAAACCCATGAGTATTTACACCCAAAAAACCCAACCCAAAACATACCCAAACAACTCTTCACCATAAAATAAACGAACAAGTTAGAAGAAGACTGCTGTTTCTTAGAAATTAAGAACTTGAATGTAATGAGAATGAATTGACAGGGAATTGGCAATTATGCTTTATAGGAGAATTTCTTGCTCCTGCAACATTTCTGTCAGACTCTGACATGAATGTAAATAATGCCTACAAACCTTCAGTGGAATATGCTTGTTCCCAGTGGTTTGAAAACAAATTTGAAGGCAGAATTGCAAACTAAATAATGTGTGCATGGGCAAAGTTATGCTAATTGTTCTGTGTTTAGTAAATACCTGATACCTAGTTGCACATTTTCAAAGTCTACATTGTGTTTATTCTAAAAGAACTTTAAAAATAGCTACTAAAATATTGCTACATATGAAATAGTAGAATTTGTTTTGCCCATTATTTAATTGGTGAGTGATCTCTCCCTGTCCTTACCTTGACCTATGAGCTTTGAATTATATTTTTCTCTACTAAGTCTAGCTGAGGAGTGTCCTCAGTGGGTACCTGGAATCCAGCCAGGGTCAAACCACCACAAATTAACTATGAAAGTACAAGCAAGAGTAAAAAGCAACCCTAGTTTCTCTTTAGAAACAAATTGTTTACTGATAAATGCATGACTAGCAGCACAGGAATAGGTTCTTTCCCAAAGTTTCTAGCCAGAGCCTTGAGTTGGCATTTTCACTGGTGTGACAAAGCTCTTTGTACCAACTCATTGTTTCTCTAGGAACTCCAGCCAACAGGTCAAATAATGATAGAAACTGTTTGCAAGGGCAGAGTTCTCACACAGGTGTGTTCAAGTACTGAACTGTACATGTGGACTTAGTTGAGTTTGTTACACAAACACTGCCTAAACTCCAACTATTTCTCAAAAGAAAAAGAACTATTATTTTACAATGCAATGTGCATTTACTCTCTGATAAGTCTCAGCAGTGAATTTACAGAATTCTGTAATTTACAGAATTTAGAATTGTGAATTTACAGAATTCTATGGAATTTGGCAAAGATATGAATCCTTTGGATATGATTTGTCAGTACACAAAGTCCAAGCATAAATCAACTCTATGAAGTGATGTAGCATCATAAAGTAATTGCTGAAGTAATTACTGCTGAATTTAGAGTCAATGTTATTGGGTTTAGTTCGAGAGTCTTTGTGGAGTTTGAATGGAGCTGAATGTGATTGAGGTCTATATTCAACTAACCAGCATTCTGTTAGGTATTAACCTGATTTTATTAAACAGTTTTGATTAAGTGAATTTTATAATAAGTACAGTTTCAAAGTCCCTAACTAAACTGTATAATATTATAGCCACAAGAAAGATTGGAATAAAATATGGGAAGTTTGATTTGTAAAGCCATTCTCACTTTGAGAATAGCAGAGCAGAGCATTTGCACACAGATTCCTGCAAATTTGCTCCTGCCAAGTTTCATGTTAAAGTTCTATAAAATAAGTATGCATAACTTAGTAAAAGAGTGAAGGTCCCAAGAGTTCAGAAGAGGTCATGAGTCAAGGTTTTTACTAATTGTTTACTTTTATGTAGATACATTATTCTTATAATTACAGGTAATATACATCATATAATATTTAATCATTGATTTTGGTTGTGTTTTACAAATGAAATCCCTTAAGTTGCATTTTTTTCATTCAGTTCTGGTGTAAGTTCAATTATAACTGATTCTGATGTCAATTCTTCATCAAATCAAAACTGATTTTATTATTTTTAAACAGTTTAAAGCTGTGACTTCCCATTTGAGAATTATCATGGTTCACATACTCCTGGTTTGGATTTGACACCCTCCTCATAGCACAGGTGTTAAGTAATTAATGTGAAAATAAAATATCAGTTATGAATAAAATACCCAATTCTGTTCTAATGGCGTTTGCTTTCAGTAAATGTACATATAGTAATGCTGTATTCTCAAATCAGGAAATATTTACTGCATCCATGCATGTGTTTATTTATTTATTGACATAGGCATGTTTATGATTTAAATGTGTGTATAATATAGATATATGTGATTTGGTCTATGTGTATCTAATGCTAGGCAGTTTTTGAATGTGGCACATTAAAGTGAAAAGGCAGTTCTAAAAGAATCTTATGAGAAACACCTGCTATTTTTTTTTTTTATGGTAATTCTGACATTAAATGCTATTCATGGAAAACTCAGGAAGTTTTACAGTGAAGTGTAAGTTCTAGCACAAGCATATAAACCCTAATTCAGGTCGAACAGAAATGTAAGCATCACGCTAAATTCACACTGGCAAGGTAATTAAACCAATTTTAAGCTGATTTCAGAGAATCTTGCCCTTTTTTCCCCTTACAGATATGCATACTACTATTCTGGAATAGCAGCTGGTGTTCTTCTTGCTGCTTACGTTCAAACTTCATTCTGGACCTTAGCAGCAGGTCGGCAAATAAGAAAAATTAGAGAAAAATTTTTTCATGCAATTATGAGACAGGAAATTGGATGGTTTGATGTGAATGATGTGGGAGAACTTAATACTCGTCTTCTAGAGTAAGTACACTATACCTTTCCCAATGTTATTTTATCTTGTTAAACATGTAGGACTTAGAAAAATTATTTTTTTAAAAATAAATTATTTCTCTGTGAAACTAAGTTTCAAATTTCCTCTTGGAGAGTCTCAGGGACTGAATTTCTAATGCTTCTGATACAAGACTGTCACAAAGATGTCAGAAAAACATTTTGTTAAGTTCCCTTGAACTCCAAGGATTACTAAAGCCCAGCCTATGATATTACCCCCACAAAGAGAAAACAGTTCATTTCTGGGCACACTGAGGACTGAAAAAAGGTGCTGACTCAGCCCAGCAATGTGAACAGCTTTAACTACATAACACTGCCTACATGAAAGCCTTTATCTTTTATTTCCAAATAGCCCACAAGTACCAAACAGATCAAAAATTTGGATTAAGAAAGGGAGAGTAGTTTTGCACTACAGAAAGAATTTCAACTTTTTCAGACAAAAGCAGGTTCATAGCATTACAGCTTCACAAGGAATATGAAATTTTCCTTAGCCATGCTACATAATGCTTTACCTCGAAGAAAACTGTTATTGGGAGCAGTAATTGAATAATAAAGATTGTCTTCCGCATATAACAAAATTGGAAACCTTCCTTGTGCTTTCTGCATTTTTCTTCCTCTCAGTATGTAATTTCTTTTTCAGTGATGTCTCCAAGATTAATGAAGGAATAGGTGACAAGGTTGGATTGCTTGTTCAATCACTGACAACATTTGTGACAGGATTTGTTGTTGGTCTCATAAGAGGATGGAAATTAACCCTTGTAATTCTAGCAGTTAGTCCTGTCCTGGGACTTTCAGCAGCCCTCTGGGCAAAGGTAAGTTAACATACATACAGTATTAGGCTTTATATTAATGACAGATAATGAAATAAATCTACATATCTGTAAGTCTTAGTATTAGAATGTGTTGCTTAGAGCAATTATATATTTTTTATATATTAAATATAAATTATATATTATTTAGATAACACTTTTGTACATAAACTCTTAGATGAACTGAGTATCAGTTCTCTCTCAATCAAAGCCAGGTCAGATGGGGCTCTGAGCAACCTGTTCTAGCGGAAGGTGCTCCTGCCCATGGCAGAGCAGTTGGAACTAGATTTCTTTGATAAGATCCCTTCCAAGGTCCCTTCAATTCAATAGTTCTATTTAATTTGAATATTATAATTCCCAGAGATTAGGCAGATTTGTTTAATTTGAAGCTGTTTTTGATAATACAGCACATACAGAGAAAGAAGCAAGATATATGTGTAGAATCCACACCTGCAACTCTTTAACTTACATCTGTATAAGTACTTTTTCTCTTGAAAGGAAAATTGCCCCTCCTGGAAAATAAGATAATATATTAGAAAAAACCTTTGTCTCCGGCATAGAGGCTTTTTTCATAGTTGTTAACAGATTTTGTAAGAAATTCTGTACAGACCTAGATGAGAGAAGGACCAAATTTTCATGGGAATAGAGTGACTTACGTTTTTAAAGTCTTCTGATTTTTATGGTATTTTCTTTCCCTCGTATTTCAAAGATCGTGAAAGCTTTTACTGTCTTGAGTGACTGTATTGCAGAAAAGGTAGGATTAGACACGTATGTGCCATGTATGTCAACTGGCTGAGTCTTCGCAGACTGCGGCCATGTCTTCACAGTCTAAGCTCTAGGACCCTCTGGCTAAAGTAGCCAGAGATGAGAATGAGCTAAGGAGGTCTGCCTGGGGAGAACCACACCAGCTCACTATGAGTTCTCTTCTTATCTCTTGCACTGGGTGAAAGCAGAGTGGAAACTCCAGGCCTTAATTGTTTACCATGTGTAATGTGGAATCACTTGACTGAATTCACAGCATACTTAAGAATTTGGATATTGGACGTTCTGCACCGATGCCTAATATAGTCAAAAGGCTGCATATTGGAAGAGACTAACTGTGATAAAAGCCATTATGAGTGCTTGAGCTTATTCTGGTTTTCTTATGTAAAAATATTTGATTCTGTATTAGGTTCTCTCTGCTTTCACTGACAAAGAACAAGCTGCATATGCAAAAGCAGGTGCTGTTGCAGAAGAGGTTCTGGGAGCAATCCGTACTGTAATAGCTTTTGGAGGACAGGAAAAAGAAATTAAAAGGTAAGAGCAATATTTGCTTTCATCGGTGGATTTTAAAATACTAATTTCATATGGTTTGAGATTTTCTTGTATATTTTCTGTTGAAAGTCTTGTGCTTTCTGCATTTTTAGTTAATGAGAGATTATTAAAGGTTATTACAAGGTTTGCTACATGTTGAAAGACAGTTATTTTTCTAGAGTTGATGTATTGTCTCTGCATTAAAAGGTATGCAAACTACTTCAAATATCTTACTTCTGAGAGTTTTAGACAAAAGAAAACCCTGCTCTGTGAAGAGATTATTATATCCTTGGTAATCTAATCTGATTACTCAGTAGTTGTGAAGGTGCTAACGAACAGTATCTCTATTTCCGCTACACTGTAAAATAAAGATCTTGTGATATATTTTAACCTTTTAGCTTGAGTGGTTCACAATCAAAGTTCACTGATCTGCAGGTTATTTAAGCAACTTAAATGCCAGTCCCTGACTTGCCATGCCCTTTTATTTCTATAGTTGACTAATGTTGGCATTTTTAGGGGTTACCTTAGGAAGTATGTGCCTGACCTTTATACAGTCTTGGGGTTAGATATTTTAGGTACCTAACTGCTGTACTTTGTAAACATTCTTTTTCTAATCCATCCACAGAGTTTTTGTGGTGTCTGTCGTGGTGCAAGTCTGAGTCTATTTTGAACTTCTGTCTTTCTTTCAGATACCATAAAAATTTAGAAGATGCTAAACGGATTGGAATAAGAAAGTCTATTACAGCCAATATTTCTATGGGTGCTGCTTTCTTACTTATATATGCATCATATGCACTGGCATTCTGGTATGGAACTACTTTGATCTTAAATGATGATTACACTATTGGCAAAGTTCTTACAGTAAGTATTGATGAGTAACAATGAGAAATAATGAAGAACAAACATTAATGTGTGTAATGGGAATTTATTTGACTGTAAGGAGAATTATGTCCCAAAATTGGCAAAGTAGCATCCCTTCTTAACAAAAAGATTCTCACCACAAAATCTTACATGCTGTTTCTCAAAATCTATATGAACCCAAATAAAACATATATGATTTTCAACTGTTTCTATATATTTTCTAATTTTCATAAGATCAGAGTGATATAGAAACAGTTCAATCAAAAACTGAAGTTCAATACCCTTTGTAATTGCTATTGGCTTTCAGAGGGCTGAATATATTTTCAGGATGCAGAAACAAATACTTTCTTAGCTGTTGGGTGGTCAAAGTAAATAGTTTTCCTAATGTTTTGCCTATGTTTTGCACCATGAGAGCTTGGAATCACTTCTCCGTATTTTTAGAAACTGAGAGGAATAAAAATATACTTGTGACTAGGAAATATGTCACCATCTAACTGAAGGAAGAAAACCGTGACACTTAAGTCATAACTTAAATTTTTCTCTTGATGTGGAAACCATTCTAATTTTGTATGAAACATGAAATAAACAGGGTAAGAAGAATGACTTTGTTAAGCATGATGAAACCTGGCCAGATGACCATATACATATAAATTTATTTTCTATTTTAACTACCTGTTTCATTCCTGAATCAGTGAAGTTTGTGGAAAATGTCTCTCATATGTGCTTTTGGCTCTTTTGAACCTTTTATACAGGTTGGCACATGTAACCTCTCAGTGAAGTTCATGACCTTATGTGTAATTTATTCTGTTCAAAGTATTACCAAATTCTATTGCAAATTGAAGTTCACTGAACAATGTTTTTATGACATGTATGATGCATTATCATGTGTAAAATCTGTGAATAACCCCTGTTCAAGATGATGGGTGTGACGGACTTTCCTCTGACTACTGTAGCTGTAATGACCTCTGAGCAGTGTGGTTTAATTGCTTTTGTTTTGATACTAACTGAAAGCAATAAACTCTGCTATTCTGAGAAAATTGTTAATTTTCTTTTTCTGCTATTTCTTGTTTGCTTGCACTTGACTCTCTTTCATTGAAGCATGGGATCCTCTATTACTTTGTGATGAAGAACTTGGGTTTCTATGCTTCTATTTCACTGTCTCTTTGAAAGCAGAATGCTGGTGTTTTGCTGATCTGGTTTTGTTCTGTTGGAAGAGATGTAATACACTTTCTGGTCTTTGGCCAAATAATGAATTACTACAACAAATCCTAAGACATCAAATTTTTTGTCCTAGATTTTACAAGTCTGAGTAACTTTTTCACTTTTTCTCAAGATATTTGCAAAATTAATGTTTTACAGCACCTCAGTTCTCATCTGAACCTTAAAAAGCCCTTTTCTTAATGTTTTTCTCTGCTTAGGAGAGACCTCTTCAGTTTTGCTTTAATTCTAGATTCCTTAAACTTCCATGAACAGACACGGAACCTCCTTACCCAAAAATATCTAATGTAAATAAATAAATAAATAATAACATTTTCTGCTTAAATAAGAATGAACATATGCCTCTGTAAATGTTTCTTTCAGGTCTTTTTCTCTGTATTGATTGGTGCTTTCAGTATTGGACAGACTGCTCCAAGCATAGAGGCATTTGCTAGTGCAAGAGGAGCTGCCTATACAATCTTTAGTATAATAGACAATGTGAGTATCTTTTCCCTCACTATTATTTCAAAACTTCTTTTAAAGACAGGAATTAAATTCACACAAAAGATTAATGGAAAGGTTTTAGAAGTGTTCTTGCATGAGCATATCATCAATGTAGCAGAGAGGGAGAAAAACATTGTGCAATTTGGATCTTTCAGAAATCTCACCTAAATTACTTAAAAAACACATTTAATGTTTCTGCAGAATAACGGTGCACTCAAGGACTTCTTCATGAAAAAAAGATTGGGTTGATTGTTGTTTTTTTGTATTTTATTTTGCACAGGAACCTCAAATTGACAGCTATTCAGAGGCAGGTTACAAACCAGACCACATAAAAGGGAACTTGGAATTCACAAATGTTTACTTCAATTATCCATCCAGACCAGATGTTGAGGTACTGTAATTGAAACTTTATATATATATTATAGTTGAACATATGGATCATATGTTGGAAAAAAAAATAATTAAGAAGTCACATAAGTTAACTTTCCTTGAAAATCTAACAATTTCAGGTTGATTCTCTAATGTATATAGAACTACCTTGTCATCACAGTGATTTTAGCTAGATTTTTTTCTACCTTAGGTAAACATGTTAAGTTTCCTGAATAATTTTTTGTCTAAAGCTCTAGTTAGTGTGGCTATGCAAAAAGCCATAAATATATATTTCTATCAGAATCTAAATTTACAATCCTAATTCAAGTATTTGTGTATAATAATAATAATGAGATAGTAAGTTTTAAAATAATTGCAATGCAGCTCTGTTATGACTGTGTCTGAAACAGAAAACAGAAAAAGCAGCTCCAGCAAGGACTTGCTGTATATGGAATAGAGATCTGTAATAGAAGAGAATAAGTTTCCTTTTAAAAGAACTATCATATATTCAGAATCTTAATGCAGTGATGATAAACAAGATATGAATGATTCCTGAAAATATTTCCCTGGAGAGTGTCTTTGCACTACATAACTATTTCCTTCCTTACCTTGAAGGAAAATCGCTCACCTTGATAAAATGACCTTTTTTACTTTTGATAGACAAAAAGGAAATCATTTAGCTTTTATAATGACTTTTACATAGCTTCCCTGTAGTCTGCATGCTGCATTAAAAAAAAAAGGTGAGGCAACATAATACAGAAATTTTGCATCATATTATATCTATATTATACTTTAGTTGTGAGTAGTAGTAGTAGTAGTAGTATTTTGTCATATGAACTGAGACAGGTATTGTGAAGTGTGTTGTATAATACATTGATATTGAGACACTTGTGATGTAATTATAAGGAAAATCAAGCTGAAGTCATCAGTTACCCAAAATTTAAACCCACACGTTTAGCATTTTTTTAAATCAGATTCTGCTGGAAATATGAAGGTTATTTTATTCTAGTCTTTCAAATTTACCTTGACATTCTAAATACTGTAATGTTTTTTGACCAACCTTCTTATATGAACAGATACTGAAGGGCTTGAATCTCAAGATTAATTCTGGCCAGACAGTGGCCTTGGTTGGTGGCAGTGGCTGTGGGAAAAGTACAACTGTCCAGCTCATCCAGAGATTTTATGATCCCAAGGAAGGCACGGTAAGACACCTCAAGTGAGATGACTGCTCTGCATGTCACATATGTTGAAAGCCTAGTTCCAGCCTCACTACTCATACAATTTTCCAGTGATATTGTGAAGTCTCCCCTAAAATGGCACATGCTGGCGTGGAAAGAGAGGTTCTATGATCAAAACACATAGTAAACCGTTTTTGTCTGCTCTGTGTTGTTTAGGTTACCATTGATGGGCAGGATATTAAGACCTTGAATGTAAGGTTTCTGCGGGAGGTCATTGGTGTGGTGAATCAGGAGCCCGTGCTCTTTGCCACTACTATTGCAGAAAATATTCGTTATGGCCGTGAGGATGTCACCATGGAGGAGATTGAAAAAGCCACCAAGGAGGCAAATGCTTATGACTTCATCATGAAGCTACCCAGTGTAAGCAGATCAGCTCTCCTGCTGAAATAATTTCTTCTAAACCTTCTTGTGCCAAATAGTTCCTTAGAAGAAATGCTTATTAAGACAAGAAGCTATCCCTGGACCTGTGAATATGCAGAGCTTTGCAGAGCTTTCTCATACTTTTGAGAATAATGTTAATTTCATATCTTCAGGCAATAATTTGGCTGTCATTTGAAGAACTACTAGAATTCCAGGAACACAAATGATTAGTCAGCTTTATCCAAATAGGTGTTTATTCCTGTAGACAAAGAAGTTGTTACTGGCATTTCTGGCATAACTGACATCTTTAATGGAAGGACTGTGCCGCTGAGTGTTTTCAATACATGCATTTGTCTTGTAGAAGTTTGAAACTGTGGTTGGAGACAGAGGAGCACAGCTCAGTGGAGGCCAGAAGCAAAGAATAGCAATTGCCCGAGCTCTGGTTCGCAATCCTAAAATTCTTCTGCTTGATGAGGCAACATCAGCTTTGGATACTGAGAGTGAATCGGTTGTGCAGGCAGCACTGGACAAGGTCAGTAGTGTTTTAAAATGAAGCATGTAAGCAGAAGCCTAATATTTACTTCTCTCCTGGACTTCTGTTGAAAATAGAGACACATAAAATCACGAAATATAAAGTTTAATCTGGCAAATATTATTTGTACAGAGAATTTTTGCAGGTATTACAGAGAGAAATCCTACTTCAAAGTAGAAGATGGAATCATATTTTCTGCATTATTAAGCTTAAATCAATATTTTCTTGGTGTAAATACCATCCTCATTCATTATCTGTCTTACTGCCATTCATATTTTTGTTAGTCACCTGCCCTTGTTGAGCTTCATGAGGTTCTCCTCAGGCCTGTCAGAGGCCTTCTGAATGCCATCCCTCCCCTCAAGTGAATAAACTGCACCACTCAGCTTGATGTCACTCGTAAACTTGCTGGGTGTGCACTCAATCCCATTTATCAGAATCAGTGAGGAAGATACTGCATAGTGTGGGTCCCAGCATGGACCTCTTGAGGGACATCACTGAGGATGAATTCCATCCAGGTTCCAACAGAATTCCACTCCTTAGGGTCATTACTTTGATTATTTAAACTAAAATTTGCTTGATCACTTTAAAACAGCCTCATAATTAAAATGACAAGCTGGGATGTTTGAAACATTAAGTGTATTACAGTTTATATCCAAAGAAAGGTACTTAGTTGCAATGCAATTCATATGAAATTGTAGAGAATTTTATTTTTATTGTAGTCACTTGAGTTAGCAGTGACTTAGAGCTTAAAATACTGATATCTTTAAAAGTGAGTGTAAAATATTTTCTAATGTTTCTGAGTATAAATTCTCCATGGATTTTAAGGTTTAAGTGGGCAACTATGGGCCTAAATATAGAAAACTCTAGCATTTAAAAAATTTCAGTGTTTGTAATATTCTAAAATGTTATATATTGAGGGGTTTTTTAGATATTTTTGATCAAAGTTTGATGTGCCACAGTGAAAGATGATCTGTAATATTAAATTTCAAGCTTTAAATTATATTTCTGCTTTCAGGAGCTCATTGAAATATGTTTTTAATTTTTTTTGAAAGTTATATTTTTCTGTGAACTATTTTAGTGTCTCTTTTAGGTCCTATTAAACTCTGCTATGAAGATGAACAGCTTTTGCATTTACTAATAAATAGTCACACTAAATATTGCTATTTTCAGGCAAGGGAGGGACGCACCACGGTTGTGGTTGCTCATCGACTGTCAACAGTCCGAAATGCAGATCTGATAGCTGTATTCGAAGGTGGAGTCATCAAAGAGCAAGGGAATCATGCTCAATTGCTTGAGAGAAAGGGAATCTACTACAAACTCGTTAACATGCAGGTAATTTATCTCTAGCTGTTGCCTCATTTTCTTTTCTTTCCCTCACCCATAGTCATTTTAGGAGAAGTATGAGAAATTCCGCAGCATATTTGATAACAACAAAAAACTTTGAAAGGAGAATAATATCTGAGAAGAGACCACTAGTTGTGGTACAAGACCTGTTTAAACCCAGGATAGTACATTTTTAATCCTCTAGGTATTTAAACTTAAAAGGTTATTTTATGTTTTCCTTTTATGCAGTTAATGTAGAGCAGATAACTACAGTAGTTTGCTATTCCATTGCTTGTTCTTAGTCTGATAAAAGGTAAAACACAGTAGCTGACACTGGAGGAACAGAGCATGCATATTTTAAGCTGTTTAGTTATAATCTTTCATACTGAATTCCTTTATAAAGAAAAAACCAGCTATGCCAAGAGCAAAAATCTGTTCTTAACTTATATAAACAGAAAAAAAGAGATTGAAAATAAAATAAATTTCCAAAATGTATTAGTTATTAAATGAAGACCAAGATACTTTGATACTTACATCCCAATGTCCCATATGACCATTAGCTTACAGCATATTTTCATTGTAGCCTTTGTTTTACTGCATAACCACTGTGTCCATTAAAGAAACTGGAACTGCCATCACAGTATGTCAGACTGAGGAGGTAAACCAGACCAATTAAAATATTTCTTTGTAGGAGAATGCATTTGGTTACCTTAGATTCAAAGTAACTTTGTATCCAAGCAAATACAAACATGGGGAAAATGAGGAAATATAAAATGGAAAGAAAATTTTAAAACAATGAAAAATGAAGATAAAAAATTGAAAGCAAGTAAAAAGATATTTTCATTAGTGGTGCAAAAAGCAGTAAGAAAAAAAAATTCTGGAAAAAAACGAAATGGAAATTGAAGGCAACTAGTTGCTATGAAATGCCTCAGGGTTGTGTAGACATTTATTTATTCTCTCAAAGAGACTGGCAAAAGTACTGCCAAGGCTAAGGCTCTTTTCCAGGCTGCTCTAATTTTTCAATCAAAATCTCTTTTTGACTTGTTTCATTCTGAACTTCCTTGTTCCATTGAAAGTCAAGAATTGTTAAGTGTGTTCTGCAGTAAAGGCGGTAATGTTTTATCACTTCATAAATAAACTGTATATCCCACAAGAACTTATTCTAAAAGATCCCAAGAGGAGTGCAAAGGGTTTACCCTCAATCTAAAACTTTTTGTTTAATTCATTAGAAAATAGAGCAGCTACTCTCAGTCTCCTGTCCTCCACTTACTCTAAGAATTTTCAAGAGATGTAAAACTCATATATGACTAAAGCTCTGAAGATAGAGCTCTAATAAATATTATGCAGATTTTCATACCTCATTAAGGCATTATATGTTGTTTCCCCCATATCTCTTTCAACTGAAACAAAGTTACTTTTACTTTAATTACCTCATAGTTTTCAAAGTTTGAAGTAATATACGCATATTTAATCTTATTTAATCATGTTCTTCCCACTTTCAGGCAATAGAGGCTGAAGTTCCATCATCAGAAAATTCTGAGTATGTTCTTCCATCATCAGAAAATTATGAAAATGTGCGTAGTGTCAAAAACGGTGAATCTGAACTAGAATTTGAAGAATCCTTAACCAGAGGATTGAGAAGACGATCAACACGGAGAAGTGTTAAAAAGCCAGGAGAGCAAAATGATAGTCCTGATGAGGAAAAAGCTTCACCTGTAAGTATTTTTGCAGAGCTGTTAGTGAACTTGATTCCTTTAAACAAAGCTTGTTAAATTAATTCTCCTGGTGAAAAAAGGTATAAAAAGAAGGAGGCATTTAAAAGGGATGAAGAAGACATGAGAATTTTAAAATACTAAATAGCCTTTGACTGATAATATTTCTAACGTGCTTTTTTAATCTCAACATAAATGATAATAGAAATAAAATTATAATTTAAAAATCTATAATAAAAATTATGAGTTTTTTATTGAAAATAAATTTATTTTAAAATAAATATACAACATATATTTACATATCATACCGACATAGTCTATACAGGTTAAAAATTCATTTTTGGATAAGAAACAAAATATTCATCCCAACGTAACAACTCTTACAACAAAACTTGCAAACCCCCCCTCCCAAAAATATGATTGCATTCATATTTACAGCAATTATTTTGCTGTTATAAATAGCTTAATGAACAATTACTTAAATTAATCAAGCCATGGATTACACCCAGTAATATGCCCAGAATGAGTAGTTCAGTCATCACTGACCAATACCACAGCATTCACCAACAAAAATTATATGGATAAACTAATATAAAAGGACAAGAGCTGTAGATATAATGTGCAGATCTTACTTCCTTGAGTTAGAATAACAAAAAAAAAGTACAATCATTTATTTATGCTATTAAAAACTATACATTTTTGCTTCCCCTGAATAGATTCTGGGAATAGGAAATTGATTATCAATCTCTCCTTTTCTTGTTGTTTCTTCAAATACATTCATGTTTGTCCTAATGCAATTCATGTTCTTTAGGCTGAAGAACTACCTCCAGCTTCATTTATGAAAATTATGAAGTTGAACAAAACTGAATGGCCTTACTTTGTAGCTGGACTCTTGTGTGCAATTATCAATGGAGCTTTACAACCTGCATTTGCAATCATATTTTCTGAAATTATAGGGGTAAGTTGGAGTAAAATAAGCAAAAAACTATGATTCCACAAAATTTATTTCTAATAAAATTAGGTTAAAAACAATCACTGCACAGTGAAGCTGAAGAGTGGATTAAGCACTCTTGCAAAAATCTGAAAAATTGCATGACAAAATTGTATTTACAAAATGCTAAAAATCTTGCTACAACTGGAAATATGCTTGTTATACATTAAATATTATGTAACATAGGATCAAATTTTATATGAATGCAATTGACTACCAAAAAAAGTTACTGAGAAAGATGAGAGTATTTTAGAATGTTAGTTAATTTTATAATAACATTGTTTCAAATTTTATTTTATAGATTTTTTCAGAGACTGACAAGGACATCTTAAGAAAACAGAGCAACTTATATTCACTGCTGTTTTTAGTACTTGGGATAATTTCCTTTTTTACTTTCTTTTTTCAGGTATGTTTTATTATTTTAATCTTATTATAATTGTTCAGCATGTTTTAGAAACCAGATTTGAAATATACTAACAATTTGCATCTTCATAATATGTCTCCAACTTAAACCAGAACTTGTATTTATGGTTCTAGATATGTCTGAAACTTATTTGACCTAGAGCTGCTTGTGTTTAAGAGTCTTTTGAACCTATTCAGACCTCTTAACTTCAGAAATTCCCATTTTGTTCATCAGTCAGACAGTTCTCAGCACAAAAGTCTAGATTTTCTCACTCTTTTTCCATTGCCAACTAGCAGGCAACCTCTCCAGCCCTTACATTCTACCACCCTTTTCTCACCTTCAAGACTTCCTATTTGAATCTGTTAGTAATTGAAAATCTATCAATCTCCTGCCTTTGTTCTCCAATTTTTTACTTCCAAAACTCTTTCCTTGTCCAAGGGAACGTCTCATATTTCTCCTGTGGGAATCCCCAAAGACTCCCAGGCACAATTTGTCAGTTAACACTCAAAACACTGATATTTAGTTGCTCCTGCTGAAATACTTAAGATTGTACCTGCTACAATTGTGCCACTTAAAAAGAAAAACTAGTAGTAATAATTTGAAATATTTTCATATATGGTCCAGTTTATAATTTAGGAACATATTTGTATAGTTTTTTCTGTTAAATGAGCCCCCAGATTGAAATAATAATGTGCACTTGGGACAGCAGCATAAACAGTCTCTTGCAGAAAACTGGTTTGTTTGTGGAATCATCTTGTTGCACAAGCAAAAAAGGCCTTAAGTACAGAAGGCTGAGTAGTACAGGGCTGTGATAGGTTTGCTCAGTTTATGATTGTTCAGATAATGTTTTAAATTTGACTGATGCATTTGACTTCAATGAACCCAAGTTGCCTTACAAAGTCTTTAATCTAAAATGAATGACATGAATGCAACTTGTTTAAATCTGCCTTAGAGAGAGTGACTCAGACAAATTAAGTCAAAGGGTTGATTACTGATCTTTTCCTTAAAGCATGCTGGTGAAGCAGTGCTGGGAAATATTGCTATGCTCCCTATATTCTTTTCAGAAATAGTATTTGAATGTCTGTACTGGGAACCTACTCGAATTTATGTTTATTAAACCTGGTTTTACATTTGCTTTCTGCAAACAGGACTGCAATATTTTTTACTTTGACATTGTAGAGGCAATTTATCTAAAATATTTATTGAATAAACACAGTGTATTACAATACTAAGCATTGTACTTTTTCTCAAACAGGGTTTCACATTTGGCAAAGCTGGAGAAATTCTTACAATGAGGCTTCGATTCATGGCATTTAAAGCAATGCTTAGACAGGTAAAGATAATAAATATTTTGATTTCCAGGGTTTTGAAGAATAATTGATGGTACTGGTATAAAATAACTGTATTCTACATCACTCTATTATACAGAGAAGATTGTTTAAATGAGACTAGAAACAAATTTGATTAGTAACATGTGGTTATTCAGACTGTCCTTAGAGGGAGAGTCTTAAATCAATAGAAGAGCTTTTTACATACTCCTTGCAAAGATTTAGTTTTACAGCCAAGTTACAAGGGCCTGACAAGTTGATGTATACCAGCAGTATCCCATTATCTGTTCATTTGCCTGCTTTGCTTTCCTTGTGCCCTTTCTCCCCTAAAGAAATGCAGCACAACTTCCACTGTAACTTTTACTTCAAATGTCTGATTTAAATTGTGATATGTAGAGACGTGTTTTTTTAAAATTTATTGGAAGTCTCTGTCCAAGCCCCCAAATCAATAATTGTTGTTTGTAAATGCAATAATAAGATTGTGTATTGAAAAGTAAAACCACTTTCAGAGAATTAAAATATAAATATAATGTAATGTTGTGAAATAATTCGAAATTTGCCTTCATTTTTCATGTTTTCAGGATCAGTATTTTAGATTTTGAAATGCAAAATATGATAGTTATGTGGTTTTAAGTCTTGCACATGAAGTTACGTGTAGACACAGAATTTGATTCATATGAATGTGTCTGTTTTCTATGTGACAGAAAACTGTTGTAGTCTGAAAAATTACAATTTGTAGATCAGCCATGCTAAAACTCTAATGAAAAGGCAATCTTACAATTGAGTCTTGAGGTCACAAATACATGTAATACATTGCCTGTAATGTAATACATTACCAGACTTCATTCAATGCATATTACACATGACAGTTTAAATCAGATACTTGGTTACGTGATGAATAAATCATAAACTGTGTACCTGATCCCGACAATTAACTTCGATCAGATAGACCAGGTTGATTTTTCGTTTGTTTGGGTTTGGGATCTTTTTGTTGTTGTTGGCTGCTGGTATCTCATAGCTTCCAAATAAGCCTCTTCAATATGGGAAGAAACAAAACAAGGAATATTTCATTTTCAACCTGAAAATGCTTTACACTTAACCCTTCCCCAAACAGCTTTGCCACCATGAGGGAGTGTGACCAAAGAGTCTTCTCCTCCAAGGAGATTCAGTGAAGGAGCAGCAGTGAGGGAGGGTAAATTTTGCTTTTGGAAATCTCTCAGCTGCTCCCCTTCCTTCTCAGCAGTGACGATGAATACATCAATGAATCACAGCTTTACAATTCTTTCTAAATATACTTAATGTGCAGTGACGGAATTAAACTTATTTAAATACGTAGAAGTGATGCACTGCCACATATCAGATTTACTTAGCAGTTCATTTGAAATGTCCAAAATGTGATCTTAAAAATAATTTTTGTTATTATAGGATATGGTCTGGTTTGATAATCCTAAAAACAGCACTGGAGCATTAACTACGAGACTTGCTAATGATGCCTCTCAAGTGAAAGGAGTAAGTAAAATTTTGGGTTGGAAGTTTTCATATTTGGTTTAGCATGTGATGAAGTTGCAGCTTGGGTTTGACTGGCTGAATAACAGTCTTGATTTTGACAACTAAAATAGATTATAAAACAATAGCTGGTAGAGAATGCACTGATGTACTTCATGAAAATTACAATAATTTATGTTTACAGACTAATTTCCAAATAAAATTTTTCTAAAGTTTACTGTTATGCTAAATTGTGATCTTCATTATTAAACACATTTATTGGCAATTTCTTACCTAAGAAGTCTTTTTAAAGACATCTTATTCACATCTTATGCATGTCTTAAAGACATGCAACTAAATTTATTCAGTTTACAATCTCCGGCTATTTTTTTGGTTTTATAGATTTTTTTAAATTTTTTTTTTTTTAAAGTGAGCAATTGACTTCCTTTTCTCTGTTACTTTTTGAAGATTCTTTAAAAGTATTTTATGTTCTTTCAGGTACTCTGTAATACCAAGCTAAAGTAAACCAAATGTAATTATTTGTGTATGCTTAAGTAAATTTTTACTGCTAGATGACATTATGTGCTGGGGGTTTTTTTGGTTTTTTTTGTTTTTTTAAGAATTCTGGAGTATTTTTGGCTTTATTTCCATAGGAAAAGTTAAATATTTAATTTTCTTCTTCATTGGGCTCTGTGTGATGGCTTGTAAAACTAGCTCTGTGATCTAAAAAAATCACAGATTTTAATGTTTAGATGTAAATGTGAGTATATGATGAAGATAAAGTTTGTTCAGTTTCAAGAGCAGAATTTAGAAATTGCAGAATAAATTTAAGTAATAAGAATATGGGGAAAGAAGAAATAAATATGATCTAGATAAACTTTACAAAAGCATTTAATAAACTCCCATTTTGAAAAATAGCAAAACTGAGTTAAGACTTTCTAAGCAATGTTTTGAGAATCAGGAATTTTGTGGTGAAAATGTTTTTCTTATTTAAAATGACATTCTGTTCATAAGAAATGCCTTTTTTCTTTCTCCAGGCAACTGGTGTCAGACTAGCATTAATTGCCCAAAACATAGCCAACCTGGGGACTGGAATTATTATATCGTTAGTTTATGGCTGGCAGCTGACCCTGCTACTTTTAGCTGTTGTGCCCATCATTGCAGTGGCAGGAATGATTGAAATGAAGATGTTGGCTGGGCATGCTAAGAAAGATAAACAAGAGCTGGAAAGTGCAGGAAAGGTGGGTCTAGAGAAATTAATCTATTTCTGTATAATGTATTCTGTCATATTTGCTAAAGCATTTCTAATGGATGTATGACTTCTGGATACAGAACATTTCACAATATGTAAGTTCCAAAGACAGCGAGGTACACCAGTAGACCTACAGAGCATCACACCTCTTCAATCGCAATTGAAGACTTATGTTATTAACCAATTAATTTGTAGTTGTTAAATATCGGAATGTGCTAACCACAATTCAGGCATATTCTCTTCTCATTCCTTTTCTAGACATCTTTGTTTTCCTTATTTTGCAACCATCCTCATTTTGACATTCCCTTTTCCCCCGTCATCCTTTTTTGGCATGCCATCTATCTTATTACGCTGCTCTTTTTTTTCTCTCCCCTTCTTCACCTTGTTAATGTTTGCAGTGATAGTATGTATATATCCACTGGTTTCTGTTTGCCATTCCTTTGTTTCTTGAGTGGAAGAGAAGGATGAGAACTGAAAAGCAAGAAGGCTAGACTCTTGTTTAACAAATTAAATGAAGGCATTTAATGTCACTTCATTCAAAAAATCCTTTTGGGACAGAACAACTATTTCATCACTTCCCAGATATTGCTTTCTTCAAGGTAAAGCTTTTCTAAAATCTCTTCCTATGTCCTACTGTTTTTAAAAGTTGCTGAAAAGAAAACCATTTATCTAAGGTCATGCAATTCCATTCCTTTCCTTTCAACTGGGTACATTTCTTCTGCTTCTGTCTGAGGGATGAGCAATTATTTTATGCTGTTTTGTTGTACGATGTGACACAAAATAGTTGACAATTCTTGGAATAGACGCTAAAGACTTTCTTAATGTAGCATATTGTGAAGAATTAGCACAGGTGTTACAAATATTTATGATTTTTTTTTCAAAAATTAAGAAATACTTTCTTTCCATAGTAATGAGTTTCCCTTCTCAAGGCCACCTAAGCAAGCACTGGACTATAGAAATTTTATTCCATTTTCTTTTTTTTTTAATATGGGGTTTTTTTCAGTAAAAATAGTGTTCCACCTGGAAAATTTGCTTTCTGCAAAGAGTTGCTGAACTTATTTTACTAAAAAACCTTTCTTTGTGGTCTTGGTTAAACTAAAATTACATTAAATGTATATTATAGCAAAATACATTAAAGCCTTGAGAGTCTTTTCACAGAATCATCAAAGTTGGAAGAGACCTTCAAGGTCATCAAGTCCAACCATCAGGCCAGCACCACCATAATGACTCCTAAACCATATCCCCACGTGCCACATCCATCTCTTGAACACTTGCAGAGACAGTGACTCCACCACTTCCCTGGGCAATTTATTTGAGTGCCTGGCCACCCTAACAGTGATTTTTTTTTTAATATCTAATCTGAATCTCCCCTGAAACATTTGCGTATACAATAGACTCTAAAGAATCTGCAAGATAAAAGAAGGTATCAGAGGAAATATTTACTGCTGAGATCTCAGTTAGGATCTAAGGCACCCAAATAACCTGGATATTTTGATTATAGCAGACTAGAAGTTGAGTGCTAATATGCCATTTTTCATGTTGAGTATCTTCTCTATATTTGTTATTGCCATCTGATGGTTTCTCACCATTTATTTGCAGAACATTAAAGAGGTCCTACCAGAAAATTCTGAGCATTGTGAGAAAATCTCATTGTCCTAAGAACAAAAATATAAAATGCTAATTTTTATATCAACAGTCTATTATTTGAATAACCAGTATAAAATACAAAATTGTATTGCAACAGAATCTATTAATTTAGAATAAGGAATTGCAACATACTTAACTTTTGATTAAAGCATTTTTTCTGTTGCAGATTGCCACACAAGCAATAGAAAATATTAGAACTGTTGCTAGCTTGACCCGAGAAAGAAAATTCGAGTCGATGTATGGAGAATATTTGATTGTACCATACAGGTATAATAAAAATAACTAAGCCAAAAAAAGTCTGTAATACATTGCAAAAACTTACTTCAACAAAAATAGATTTTTTTGTTGTGTGTATGATTTCATGTGTAATTTAATTATCTCAGAATTAATGTCAATATTTTGCAAATTTTTATTGACAAATGCAACCACCACCAGTCAGCATTTTAAAAAATTTTATTTAATTAATTTTCTGTCATAATATTGGTATCTTCTATTACAATGTCACTTGGTTTGAAAAAATGTTGGTTTTAAGTGAGCTTTCTAAGTGGTCTAATCTAAATTTCCACCTGATTTGTTTTGGATATTTAATTAAAAATTTTAAAATGTAAATTGAATATTACATAAAGCCATTTTTTAAAGTGTTATTAAGGTTGAAAACATTTGATTAATTATTTACTTGTTTGGGGCTGAAAATAAAGTAATATAAGTCTATCTGGACTAAATCAAAATTTAAAAGTCAAAGTAAACAACTAAATAGATTCTACCAATTAAAGTTTTATTTGTTCCACAATGGAATGTTTCATTTTCAGACATCTATGAGAAAAGTAAAGGAAGTGAAAGCAAATGTACCCAGATACAATGCAAAAGAAGAGGGGGTGCCAACAGCACATCTACCATAATAAATGAGTGGTTAGAGCACAGTGCAGGACATAAAAGATATTACTTAGCTTTTCTCTCAGGCTGCTGGGTTTTGAGTTCATATCTCACAATTTTTTCCTAACCATTCTCAAGGGTGACATTGATGGTATTGCTCCAATACTTTCATCTCTCTGTTGTTCTAGTATAAATAAGAACTTATTCACCTACGAGAGAGACAATGTGTTTTTAGTTAATGAATCAGTGTCTGCAAACTTTCCATTCATAACAGTATCACTTGAAATCAAATGTTTTTTGTGTACTAGGGCTTCAGTATGATGCACACTCTGATGAAAATATGCATTCTTTCTATATAGAAACTCTGTGAAGAAGGCACATATATTTGGCTTATGTTTTGCCCTTTCACAAGCAATGATGTTCTTTACCTATGCTGGCTGTTTCCGGTTTGGTGCCTACCTAGTGGTAAATGGACACATGCAGTATAAAGATGTATTTTTGTAAGTATCTCTTTTGAAATCCTTTTTCTGTCTATCCAGAAAGTGATTTATAATGTAAGAGCAATAGCTCAATACAGGGCTATGGAAACAGGTGTGATAGACTGAGATCCTACCAGTGTGGATATCAGTGACCTGAATACACAAGAAGGTCAGCCATACTGATTTTTTGTTGCCAACATAATTAAAGATAGTTAACACAGCTGATTTTGACCAGAAGATGTTAGAAAGTGCCTGCATCCCATCTGCTAGCTGATCACCTCTAGCCAGCTGAGTGAATTTTCGGTTAGATTTGAAGGGGAGGGTTTGAGCAAAAACTGCATGAGCCCTGCTAGGCTGTTCAAATGCAGAAGAAAACAGATCACTTTATGTAGTTCTGAAAAAAAAAAAAAAAAAAAAAAAAAAAAAAAAGAAGAAAGAAAAGAAAGACAGAATTAATAAAAATGAATTTATTTTACTTTGCCTTAAAACAGGCTAAGAGATGTCATATGTCAAACAGCTGTTCTTGGTGATGATTTTGTTTCTGTGATATGTGGCAGTAAGGAATAGCTGAAGAGCTTTTTAAGCTATTCTAAAGTAGCCTATAAATTACATAAAATTCTATAAAATGACATAAAGCTCATCAAAAACCAATAAAAGCATAGTTTTCAACCTTAATTGGTATTGTAAACCCTGCCATTATTTTCCAGCAGAGATGTGGTAGAAAATTAAATCTTTATTGTCACGTTGTTACAGGTTTGATTTCTTATTTTCATTGATGCCTTAAAAAGCCTAACTCCCAAAGGTCATTGAACTATAGAGAGGAAACCACAGTGATGACACTACAGCATTAGAGTGACAATGTGCCATCCATTGACCCCTTTTCCTCTTAGCCCCTGCTGAAACTTAATATACTGACCAGAATTAATAACTAAAGAAATTGCTGCTAGTAAGTAATGAGAACACTGAATTTGGAATGTAGGCATGTTTATTTCATGTAACTAAAAGAGGTAAAAAGAAATTTCTGGGGCTAATTGAATGATTAAAGCAATAATAGTTGATTACTACTTTATTCTTTCTCAATTTTTTTCTCTGAGTATAAGTTGACTGCAACCACATTTCCACTGTCCTTTTCTTCACTGTCTATTGATATTTTTTTCCTGATTTGTTTTATAGAGTGTTTTCAGCTGTTGTGTTTGGTGCAATGGCACTAGGACAAACCAGTTCTTTTGCTCCAGACTATGCCAAAGCCAAGATATCAGCAGCCCACTTGTTTCTGCTGTTTGAAAGAGTGCCCTCAATAGACAGTTACAGTGAGGAAGGAGACAAGCCTGTAAGTAAACCATGTGTGATGGGTGATACTATTTATTGATAATAGGGACAGCACTCTCCTCACTCTCTTCAAACTGATTCTTCCTCTCTTTCTGTTTACATCCTTATCACAATGTATCTTTCATATTATCTGAACACAACGTGGACCAAGTTCTCTATTGTGAGGCCAGCTTTTGCACATAGAGCCAAAAGGGTATTTCTTTTTTAAATCTCTATTGACTTTTGGAGGGATGGGATACTTCTGCAATTCTGTTTTAATCTGTTTTAATTTAATAAAGATGTAACAGTGATAATATTTTAATTACAGGAAACATTTGATGGAAACATAACAATCAAAGATGTGACATTTAACTACCCAAACCGACCAGAGGTCAAAATCCTCCAAGGTTTGAATCTAAAAGTAGAAAAGGGACAAACTCTGGCTCTTGTTGGCAGCAGTGGCTGTGGAAAGAGCACCGTTGTTCAGCTGCTGGAGAGATTTTATGATCCACTTGAGGGAGAAATGGTAAGTATTTTTGCATGAACATGTCAACAGGTTAAGTGAGGGTGTTCTTAACTGTTTTTTTGTGATGCGATAAGTACAATTTATATTTCTAGTTATATTTTTTAAGTATTTTTAATTTAAATATCAGAAGTGACTCATTGGGTCTCCTTAAATAATTAAATAAGATGTATGTAGGTCTCAGTTTCCCATGATACAATAAATTAAGAAGAGCTTTGTTGTAAAGATGTGCCTGATCCATGGTCTCATGATGGCTTTAAATTCAGGGCAAATTTCCTAAGTTTTTATAATAAGAACAGTTTAAAAACGAATAAATGTATGTATCTACTTCTGTATGAACTCGTAATAAAATTTGCCATCTATGTTCTTTCAAAAAAAAAGTGAATATTGACAAAAGTAATTTTTTACTTGTCAGAAACATCTTCACAAGTATGCCTGCTTATCAAGTGATAGATTGTAAATACTTTCAGTAATTTTGGCTTAAAATATATGTAGGGTTTTCTATACTACTCATTCAGCAACTTTACAATTTTTTTTCACATAATGGTACTGTCAATTGCTGTTGTTCTTTGATGTGCATGCTCAGAGGTTTTGTCTGAAACAGAACACACATTTTGGCTTTTATGAGGTGAGAATAAGAAGGATTTTTGAACTTCTCTCTGCAGAGATACTCATAAAACATAAAACAATACATAAATAAAGCCTAGATGCAATGGAAAATATTTTTTTGAGGTTAAAAGTGCCCAAAAAGTTTCAGTGTAGCAAAATGATCTGTAGAAAGAAGCAGCATAGGTGCCCCAAAAGTGTGTTTAACAAAGTGCAACTTCCTTACCAGTGTTTCTGACCTTGTGCCCATAAATAAGCAACAGTTTACTGAAGGGTAAAGCACAGACCTGTGCCATAGAAACCACAAAAGTGTTGGACTAATTCTCAAGTTGAGTTGCACTGCAAACTGAGTGAAAGGCATTTAGTTTAATGCAGAAACTGTCAGAGCAGCTGTTCACAGAAGTTCCCTCATTTCATTGGATTTTGAATCAGGCTCATTATGACACCTTTTCCTTTGAAGAAAAAGTTATAAAGGCTGAAAACTGACTGTTCTAGCACCAGCTGGGGAATTAGTAGAATAATCTCCTCCAAAAGCCGTGCTATGAAGGGGCAATTCTTCAACTACTCAGCTGATCATGTCACCCAACACAGAGCCTGAGTGCTGCACTGGGTCACTCCAGTGGAGATTTAACAGCCATTTTAATGCCCTGGTATATTTGTGTCCAAGTTAAGGTGACTTGTGTAATTATGAACCTAATACATTTTAAAAAAATTAAAATTCTGTTTTCATGTATTTACTAGAAAATGATAGCAGTTCAGCAGGCAAATTTAGCAGAAGTATGACAGAGCTGCCAATAAAGAAAACTGACTGCAAATGACAGCTTAAGGAACGCAGAAGTAAATTTCTTCTTTATAGATTCAAAATACAGGAACATTTTCCTGCTGAAGAAACAATTGAAAGAACTTTACCAAAAGTTCTTTGAAGTTGCCTCAGCATATCCTATCTTCCACTGTCTTCAAAATCCTAATTAAATATTGAAGTAAGGAAAAGGACTGAGGCAGCATTCACTTCAATGAATTGGACAATTTTGGAACATAGATGGAGGGGAAGAAATTATGTGGGCTTGCAGTTGGTAAGAAAGTGCTAAGGAAAGAGCTGCAACTGCACAACTTCTGTGTATGAATTTACAGCAAGTCTCAAATTCATATATAGCCATGTGACTAAAATCTAAAACCTTTGCTTTCTCAGCTTTTTGATGGCAAAAATGCAAAGGCACTGAATATCCAGTGGTTGAGAGCTCAGATTGGAATTGTCTCACAAGAGCCAATCCTGTTTGACTTCACTATTGCTGAAAACATCGCCTATGGAGATAACAGCCGGCAGGTGTCCTTTGAGGAAATTGTTAGTGCAGCAAAAGAAGCCAATATCCATTCCTTCATTGACTCACTGCCAGATGTAAGTTATTCCCTTTCTTTTCTTCTCAGAACTCGATGTGAGCTGGAGTGGCAGGGAAAAACTGTGTCTGCTTATAATTACCTGGGGTATGATAACTCTCTGAGTTGAAAATAAATCTGAAACAATTTTTAAAATATTTTCCTTACTTGATTGTGTTTACCACATTTATTTTCACTCTGGGAAATTCCATTGTCAGGTGGAAAGTGGAATTTTTAAAATCTTAGGGAAGAAAACACACAATTATAGCTAACTGAGAGCTGGTAGTAAGGCGTTTTGTAAGTTGAACATTTCTTTTAACCTCCTGTCTGTCTCAGGCATACGTAAAATATTTTGCTAGACTGTTGAGTTTACACTTTCTTCCAGTTATACCTAGCCAGAATTTAAATTTCAAGTATTCCTATGGTCTGAAAATTACTAAGAATTTTTTCACCAATATATATAAGACAAACAATAATAATAATAATGTAGGACTGAGCATCTTGGGTCAGATGAAAAGTCTACCATGCACAAAATCTTGTCCTATGCAGTGACCAGGAAGATGTAATTACAAGTATTCAGAGAGGCTAAAAATTTAATCACATTCCCCCTGAATACTCATCTCACTTTGAGTGATTTTTTAGAGTTTGAACTCCAGTATTGTCACAGACTTTCACTGACCTTTGGTGTTGTGTCATCTGATTGAGAATAAATTGCCATTTTAACCTTAGAGTGGATTTTTGCTTTTATTCAACACTTGATGTTAAAAAGGGATCTACTAGTGAAAGATCCATAGATATATGGCAGATAGAAATTCTGGTCAGTTGTTTTCAGAAAGCTACTGGTGTGGAATATGCAGATTATGGGAGGTTGGTGTCACAGCTGATATTCTTCAATATACATCCGAACTGATTTTCATTCACAACCTGAATTTAATGTATTTTTTCCAGAAATACAATACCCGTGTAGGAGACAAGGGAACCCAGCTTTCCGGGGGCCAGAAACAACGTATTGCTATTGCCCGAGCTCTTGTGCGCAAGCCCCAAATTCTGCTTCTGGATGAAGCTACTTCTGCCTTAGACACAGAAAGTGAAAAGGTAACTTAAATCTGAGCCAGGAATCTGGAATCTAATTTTTTTTTTTGTATTTTACTGTTTTTGCTCCCACAGTTTAAAGCCAAAAGCTGGAAATATGGTGTCTAATGCAAATTACATATTTTGGTAAATAACAGACAAATATAAATGTCCCCCTTAGGGGAAAAAAATAAAAATTTTTTACATTTGTATGGCAGTAGGCAGATTGAAGTTGCTATGAAGAATGCATTTCATAGCCTAGAAGTCTTCAGGCTTCAACTGAGAAAGTGCTGTCAAAATTGAATCAGGACACACAAATTGCAGAAGCCAAAAAGATTGAGGATGCTGCCAGAGAATGTTGGTTGTTTTTTTTTCTGTGAAACTGTGAAATGTGGCTTTCTTAAATTTTCTTCCTTCTCCCATTCTCTGGTCCTTGCTACATGTTCATGGCTAAAACAAAAATTTCAGGTGAAAATTGCTAAAACATTTACTTCTTTTTCAAGACCAAAGAAAGATACTACAGAAGAACAATCCAGCTGTAGAAAATTAACAGAGTCTACAAAAATGCTAACTATTAATGAGGCAAATATTATGTCATATATTATAATCTGAAAAGTTAAAATTTTCTACTAAGTTTTGATTGTAGGCATGAAAAAGTGAGGTTGAAGGGAAAAATGCCATTAAGTAATCCTATGATTTATTATTTTCTTGATTATATGCCAGTTAGGTATTGAAATTTAACCTCTTACTTTATTCTGCATGAATAAACACAAGGAATAAATACAGGAAAGCAGAAATTGTTTTTAATATCTTTCTGCCAGTGATAGCTTTAAGAAAATGTGATTCATGTGACTCCCTGTGAAATCATGAGAACTAGTATGATAGCAGTTGGCCAAGAATATTGCCTTGACTTCCATATATAATTAATCAGTCATGAAAGGAAGCTGTGGAGATCCCGTTAAACATCTTCTTCCCACAGAGGCCAATACTGAACTCAAATTTAGCTTACTTTATGCTGTGTCTGGTAGGGTACTTGAAAATCTCAAGGAGATTCAGTAGAGATGTTTTTGTTCCTGTTCAAATAATAAATTATCCTTGCAGTGAATCCTTTTTTTTATATCCAGTCAGAACATCTCCTACCAATTAAGACCATTTTCTCTTTTTTTTTCCTGCCATGCATCTCAGTAATGAGCCTGTTTCCTTGTAATTCTCTTAACTATCACAGCATTATCTACTCTAGCAGTCTGGACTCTGCCAACACAGGCTAATTCTAAATCAAGAAGCTTGAGCAACAGATATTCCCTTTCCTTCACTGTCATATTAGAGTTTACAGATGGCAGTTGAGGTATATCTCACAACGGCTGCCAGAACAGTTCACCTTTTGGTGATTGTGTGTCTGTTCATTGTGCAGATTGTTCAGGAAGCGCTGGACAAGGCTCGAGAAGGTCGCACGTGCATCGTGATAGCTCACCGCCTCTCCACCATCCAAAATGCTGACAAGATCGCTGTGGTCCAGAATGGCAAGGTCGTAGAGCAGGGCACCCATCAGCAGCTTCTGGCTGAAAAAGGCATCTACTATTCCCTGGTCAATGTTCAAAATGGGTAATGCAACATCTCAGTTAAAGGGAGTATTTATCTCTGAATTGTCACTGTAGTTACTTTTGTCATTGTAATTATTTCAATATCAGCAGTCAGTCTTGATACTTTTGGTTTTCTTCATTCTTTTCGTAAGTTATACAAGCTCAAGAAATACTAAGTAAATGTGTACCAGTTTCTCACTACTAGTTTTCATTATTCAAACCTCTTTACTGTGTGGCCAAAGCAGATGCCCATTGCACTCATGGAAGTAGAAGCATGCTAAGCCAAATATAATTAATATTAGCTTGCTTTGAACTCTTTCAAAAATCATACTAATTAGATGTAAGCAACTTGGAAGTATTTTCATGCTCATTAAAAACAGTTTTTCTTTTGTCAGAAATAAACCTCAAGCCTTATCCTCACTGTGCCTGTGTAAGACAGTCAGTCCTGGCCTATTAGGCTTGTTACCAATTGTTATGAGAACTTGCAGGTCAGCTGAAGTTTGATGCCAGATGTCTCTTGTTATGATGTGGAGTTTTAGCCTTGGATGTCAGCAAAGACCTTGAAAATATGGGCATAGGCTGAAAACAAATGTCCCAGAACTATAAGTACCTACTGATGGTTAGTTACTGATCATTGAAGAGTTGCAGCCTTAAGAGATGGAAAAAGACTGCTTGAAATTAAACAGAAATTAAACAGTAGATAAGGAAAAAACCCAAGACCACAACTGATGGGCAAGACAAGGCATCTGCTGCAGCCTGGGATTGTACTCTCTGCAAGCCTTTTAAAGTCCCAGGAGTCAGAGGTCAAGGACTAAGAGCTCTCTAAAGACTGCAATATTTTATACAAGGTGAAAAACCTGGATTTGGACTTGGAGGAGCATTCTTTTCAGTGTGGACATCCTTGGTTGAAGAGCTCTTGAACCTGAGCACTGCCGTGACTGATACTCTTAAGGACTCTAACTATTGGTGCTGAATTCTTGGCATTGGCTCTGGGATATTGTATATTATTTGCTATTATAGGATGGCTGTTAAGGGCTAACTGCTTTGAATATGGAGTAATATTGATTAATAATTATTAATAACTAAACACTAGAAATGTATTTTTTTAGTGAGTATTTACGCAGTAAAGTTTTGTTTTTAAGTTTAAAACTGCCTTGATTAATCAATTATCCACAATCCCATCCCAGCAATTTCTCATTCCCTGAGATTTATACATATGGTCTGTTACCTACACCTAGATATTTATCCAAGCAGAACCAGTCTGTAGGCAGATAGGCTCATCAATTAGGCTCAACCATGTACTAATTGCACTCCACAGAATGTTGATTGATGCAGTCTCGTTGTATTCCTCTTAAATCACATACCTATTTTCTTTTGTTTCTTAGATGGAAAACCAGTTTGACTGGAAAATTCATTTGTTTCCTATTTATTGCTTGATACAAAAAGGTTCTTGTCCATTGTCACGGTGTGACTGGGGTTTGCCGGTTTTAATATATTTAATTTCTCTTGGGGATAGGATTTAGGAATAAAGACAAAGCAGGCTTAAAACTTAAAAGGGTATGAGAAGAAATTTATTAATAACACAAAACAATTCAGAATAAGATGTCTAGATTATTCCCTCCTCCCCCTTTCTTCATACCAGCAACATACAGAGAACACTTCAGTCAGTTATCTACTTATACAATCATTTCAGTTTACTCTAGAGAGAAAAAGTCCTTTTTTTAAGTTTAGGCTTAGGGGATGTCTTCACTCTCACAATCTGCATCCGCCCGGAGAACAACTGCAAATTTTTCCTCCCGTTCCCACAGTCTACTTTTGAAGGCAAGCTGTTGAAAGACGAAATTCTCTTCATCTCTTTTCCTATTAAAAGTCTCTGTCTATATTCCAGTCCCAAAAACAGAGAGCCCCATTTCCTCGAGACCAAAGATTCTCCTCTCAAGCACCCAACCTCCCCAAGTATGTTTCACAGTTTAAAGGAATCTTAGTGTAGTCACAGTCCCCTAGAGCCCACAAAAAAAGGTTTTCAGCTACTTATCCGTGGCGTCTTTTCAATCTCTCCATCAAGAACTTTGTCTTCATTCCACTGACTTCTGTAACTCTTCTTGCTTTATTCCTTTCATTTCGGGGAGCTCAGGAAAAAAAAAATCTAGAGTCTCATCCAGGCACTGAGAGTTAAACTCGTATCCAGAAAGTAAGGAGCCAGGCTGAAGCCATGCTAGGAAAAACGTGGCTGCCAGGGGACCACGTGGAGATGTCTGGACTTCTTTCTGCCATATGTTCAGATGGAGGGCTTCTTTCTCCCATACCAGGGGTGAAAGGAGAGCCTTTGGTGGCTCCCCTATCCCCCGCTCGGCCATGCTGCATGGAGAAAGAAAGCCATGCCGAGGCGGAGCTTCATCGAGCCGGGAGGAGGTGCCAGGCCAGGCCCGCCTGCCTGCCGCCGGGCCGGGGCCGGGCCCCCAGACCCAACCTCTCCTCCCCAGAGGCCAGGAAGCCTAAGAGAGAGCTAATCTTTTTTTCCCTGTGATTTGTGAAAGTGAAACAACCTTCCTATTGGTTTCTTGGGCTGTCAATCACCAACCCAGGTTTCTGATTGGCCCCCACAGCCTCAGGGGAGGCTCCCAGAGAGGGGACTGTTCTCTTATTTCAGGCCCTCCTGTTCTTCAGGAGGCTCCCCTGGGGGCTGGGCTCCCCTCCCCCTCCCCCTCCCCCTCCCGCTCCCTGCTCCACGTGTCGCCAGCACATCCATCAATAAGGATATTAGTCTGCATAATAATATAAATAAGTTGTACTTGCAACTGTAAGAATGAAATAGGTACTTCAACATAATAGTCTGAAGATTCGAGTAAGTACATAGTTAAACTGATGTTTTTTTACTAAATTCTGGATGTTAGTATTTTGTTTTTAAATTAGAAATTTTAATTGTTGATGATACATTTTTAACTTATTTGATTAGTAATAATTAGAAATTATTATTAATATATTATTATTAGTATATATTATTAGTAATTAGTATTAATTACTAATATTTCCCCAACTCTTTTCAACAATGCTTGATTTACCAGACCAATTTAGCTCTTCATGAAAATCAAGACAGCACTGTAAATATTTCACCAGAAGCATCTGAAAACAAATTTTTAAAATTTTGGTCATATAGTTTAAAATATATTTCAAAAATTTATGTCAAATGCAGAAACATTCTGAAACAATGTATTACCCCCCATTCTTTTTTTCTACATTTTAAAGAATATTTGTTGAGACTTATGCAAAAGTTTGTAAAATATTTCCAAGTCCACTATAAACGCTTGAAGAGCTATGCTGCTGCTCACAATTACATCCTTTTCAGAATTTTTTGTCAGATCATGTCAGCCATGTTACTACAATTGAGCTACTGTTCCGTACCTCATCATGCAGTTTATAGGCACAAAGCCAGAAGGACGAAGACACCTCCAAAAATGTGTTCTTCATCATATTCTATTCATACACCTTTAAATTGCAATGCTTTACCCAAAGGAAGGGTTGACTGAACTGGGACAGTTCTGCTTTAAGGACCATTATTCTACCACATCTTTCCAAGGGGCTTAAGAGGTTTTACTCCTTAGCTCTGACTTTTCAGTTAGGCTCTGATCATTCTGGTTCTCCTTGATATCATAAGACACTTGTCTGAGCTCCTTGTTGGAGTACTCAGCTCTTGTCTTTGCCCATAAGCACCCTGAATGCAGAATGATATGTATATGTTGTTATTCTGAAATAATAGGCCTTTTTTCCTCTGTCTTTGAGAGCCTGCAGCAGTTTCAAGCAGTACTCACTGTTTTAAGGGGAGGCAATTTACTGTTTTCCCATACATTTCTTGTGCCTCTAGACTCATTATCTTCAGAACAAGTATTTAGAGAGATGTCAGCATTGACATCACCTTGGCAATCCTAACCACTTTGCAAGCAAATGCCACTGACTGTGGGGAAACAGAAATCAAGGACTTGAGATCAACAGTCTGATACCACTCCTGCTTGAAACAACTAGTCAAAATTGAGCTCTCAGAAGTAAAAGAGGATTTAGGTCTAGAAAGTCATTCTTACTGCAGATTCTTCTCTGGCTGTTAAATACCAGTGTCCTATTGCCCAGCTTTCTCCAGCATATTGACTTCTGCAAGGATAATTGGCTGCTCCTTATGCAACAAGTATTTCATTTCTAAACCCTTCTATGATTTCTGACATAGAGTGAGAGCATGAGTAAACTCCATCATTCTCCCTTGCCTCAAGAGTTTTGGAAGGATTATTTCTCATCAAAACCATAGGCCATGTACCATGTCCAAAAGAAGACTCTGGATCTCCATTAGTCTTTTCTTCAGGCATTCCTTCAAAGTTCCTCTTGAACTATCCCACATTTTGGGAGAAGTTTGATGGTCTTCCTACCTAAAACTGACTCCCCATCAGTCAAGATTTAGTGGAACCAGTTCTCCTTCCTTGCAAGTAAATCCTTTGAATCTGATGTCTCTTTCCTGTTGCAATACTTGTCTATAAAAGCAACCTTCCTGATAGTTTGATTTCTGTAAGACACTAAATATCCCCTCTAAACATTTGTTAATGAGTAATCCCTGTAATCATACATAGCACAAATAGACAAACTTAATCTCTTCCTCAAGATATTCCTTTATAACTCTTCATCCTGCTCCTCTCCGTCAAAATCCAGCCTAACTTGTAGATTTGGTTCATTGAAGAGAAACAAGACAACTTGGAGGAGAGAAGAAATTTGATACACTGCATTTTAATACAGGGCAAAAACATTCTTGTGCAGAAAAAGCCACATTATAAATATATCTACGGACAGCCTAAATAATTGTTATTGTCAAGTACTCAGTCTTCTAGACAAATTGTCCAGAACAATGTAGTTTAATCATAAATTCTTTCTGTATTTCCAAGAGAGGATGGTATCATTTTTCTAGTTTCCTTAAGGCAGTAAATTGAAAGCTGAAAGTAAGAAACAGGACTAGCAGGAACTTCAAATGTGGATTTCATGAACTGTAGAGCTATCAAAAGTAGAAAACAGGAAGAAAAAGAGCAGCACACACAAGGGCAACTATCTTTAGCAATCCCTGTTATTGAAAGGTGAGTACATTTCATTCTGTCTTTGTGTGCTTATTCCTTCATACATTTCAATCTGGGTGTACTCTTTTAAAGAGGGAGATCAGTATCCTAACGCTGTTGCTGTAGAGATCCAGTACAGGACTGCATGTAACTCACAGTGAGCATTCAAACCTAAGTCACTTCTCTAAGCAAATCTGTCTTCTGCAGGGTTAACAAAGGTTTGGCCAATGAACACTGGGGCACATTTCATCCTGTTCTAGAGTTGGTGTCACTAGCAGGTCAGATTAGCAACAACTTTCTATTGTATGTCTTCATTAGAGGATGTGAGCATGATTATCATAAATACCTATAACGTTAATGCCTTGGCATTGTATAAATGAATCACACCTTGAATGAGTGCCCTACTAAAATTAGCATCTTAGATCCTGCATTATGTAATATTTTATAAAAGTAAATCCATAAACACTAGCTGCAGCCTTACACCATTGTGTAAGGCTCACCAAGCCAGAGACATTTTTAATGGAAATACTAGAAATTGTATGCGGCTGTTTTAAAATGTCCTGACATTTAAAGTCATTGACGTTTTAGATAATTTAAATGAAAAAATTGTGTTTATATATATAATGTTATAATTCATTTGCTTAGTAAAGGAGACAAATATGTTAAGAATCTTTTTTGAATACACATACACTTGTTCTAAGATAAAAAAGCAGGGTCCTTACACTGTCTAACAAACAGAAATAGTTTTATTGCTGTGATAATTCTGATTTGGTTCTTAAATCACAGATGAAAAAGGAGTAAATGAATAGCTTGATTAGTCCAAGAAAAAAATTCAGTTCATTATATACAAGATGTTAAAATGAAGCAATGTTGAGGGAGAAGGAATGCATACCTATATGATACAAGAACTGTGGGTTCCCACTTTTGTTTCAAATTGTCCATAATTAGGACAGCTTTCATTACAGCAATATATAAAAAAGCCAGGGCAGAACTTATAAAGAATGAAGTTACTATAATGTTGTATTGCATTAAAATCATAGAAATGTTTGGATTGGAGGGGACCTTAAAGAACATCCAGTTCCTACCCCTCTGTTGTGGGCAGGGACACCTTCCACTAGACCAGGTTGTTCAGAGCCCCATCCAAGCTGGCCTTGAACACTTCCAGGAACGGGGCATCTGCAACTCTTTTGGGCAACCTGCTCCCATGCCTCACCAGATTCAGAGTAAGGGTTTTTTTCCTAGTACCTAATCTAAGCCTACTCTCTTTCAGTTTGAAGCCATATCCCTTTTTCCTGTCCCTTGTAAGTAGTGTAAGTGCCCAGTGATCAGCATTATCTACTCTCTTTGCTGCTGGGGCTACGACAACCTGTTTGGTTAACACCAGCATCACACTTTTTTCTTTTTAGGCACTCTTGTCTTTCCCCAGGATTAACTTCTTCTTACCCTCCCTTTTACATAAATGACATTTTGTACAGCTTTCATTTTGGGTTAATCAATGTGTTTGCTAATGACTTTTCAGTCATTATTTGGTATGTGTATATTTAATAGTGTTGTAAAGCAGTACATCATTTCCATGGTGCTCAACAAACAAAAAAAACCAAATAACATTTTTACACATATTCCAAGGGATGAGTAGAAAAAGGCACTATGGAATTATACATAATTCTCCATCCATTAGATAAATTCCTAATCTAAATTAAGTTTTCCCAGGATTTTCTTTTGGGTAGCTCTACAGAAGATTTATCTGCATGTATCTGTCTATTTTTCACTGTAGAAGAAGATGAGTTATTAAAGATCAGAGTTATTTACATACCTGGTGAATCAAAACCGGCTTAGACACTATTCCTCATGCATATTAGAGTTGTGAATTACTGTTCAGGATGCTAGTATTTCCCTGTTCAGATTGTTAATGGTACATTCAATGAGGCATACAGCAATCTAGTTTTGCAGATGCTTATAATTTGGTTTCCTGCAATTTCCTGAGGAGCTTGATAAATAATCAGAAGCTTGGTTGCTCACTTGGCACTTGTATGCAGACATTTGAAATCTTTTCTCTGAAAATATGATTATTCCTTCTAGCTCTCATTTCCACACTATTACCTAAGAGACTTTTGCTGTAGGAAAAAACATGCGATTTCCATCTAAGAATATTTCATTTCAAAATGAAAATAAATTTCAAAATATCTTCCAAAATTTCTCTACAAGTATTGTGAAAAACTGGAATACTAGAAATAAGTTCTGTGTTTGGACTTTAACACAAGTTTTCTTTGAGTTCATGATGAAAGGTATGTATTTTCTTCTTCATTACTCTATTCTGTAAATGAACAATTTTTCTTCCTATGGCCATGTCTTTAATTTGCCACATGATGGCCTCATTTGTTCAGAAAATAGCTGCACTGGTCTCCATTGTTATTTTTTCTTTTACTTCTTCATGTATGTCTTGTTTGACTCAATATATGCAGCGTTCTTCTAACCTAAACAGCAATATTCTCTTTCCTAAGGGATCAGCACATCTCATTTACAGTCCTGACAGCATTGCTGCCATGTCTTTTAAAGTCAGAATTGCTGAGACCTAGACTAAGGCAGTAGACACTAACTGCCCTTCCCAGCTTCTACTATGTCAAGCAGACCTGCTGGAGACAATCCATGATGGCAGATAAACATTATCTCCACATTCAAATTAAAGGCCTTTAATTTATTTCTTCCTAATTTAATCTAATTTGTCACAAAACTTATTAAAATAAAGGAGAAGGATAAAGAAGAATCTTTTCATGTAAAAACTATTGTAGAGTATTACAAGAGCAAAGAGGTTTTCATTTAGTCTGGTTAATTTGATTCCAGACAGAGAGTTTGAGTTCCATTTTTTTTGAGCAACTTGCTTCTTTTAAGAGAAATTGCATTCAACACTGCTATCATTCTACATTGAATTTCATGTGACCTCTACATTTTACAGAACAGATACAGGAATTTACAAAATAGGGTATTAAAATGCCCCATTTATATTAAAGTGAAACTGTATTTCTGTGAGACAAGAGGCATTTTACCACCAACATCAGTATTTTTTACTAGGTGACTTTAGTATTGCCTGTTAATAAAAGATAAAAACATTTAATAATTGCTTGATTTTGCAGCTGTGGACAAGAAATTCAGTGTTTGGTTCAATTTAATATACCACAGACTTTAAAACAGATGTTCAATGCACTTTCATATGACCTAAATGAAAATAATTTAAAAATAATTTGTCTAATTGGTGAAACTGGCTGCAATGACGACACAGAGATGGTTTATAGCTTTACACTGAGAAAATTTTGTTTCTGGGATGAGATTGCTTCACAAGATTAAAATAATTCTCAATAACACACCAATGAACTTCTCATTGAGTATGTATGTGCACAAACACTACTCTTCTTCAGTAGTAGAAGAAGCAGCCATGGGTCCAATTTCACCTGAACATGAGAAAACAATTTATTATTGTGAGGGTGGATGAACACTGAAACATGTAGCTTAGAGAGGTTGTAGGATTTACATTCAGATACCCAAAACTAAACTAGTTATTGCCCCAAACTACTTGTTCTACTTGGCCCTTCTTTAGCTACGCTTTGGACTAGACAATCTCCAGAGGTGCCTTTCAACTCCAGCCATTCTGTTTTTCTATACAGTAAAAATTGTGGTCAACCATGTGGATCCAACCAATTAAATATATCCACTTCATATGGTGCCTTTCAGTCAAAACTATTCAGTGCATCACAAACTATTACGAAGTAAATAGTTATTTTTGCTTGAACATAAAATGCTTGAACATAACTTCACAGACTTCTGTACAAAGAGTAGGTAAAAGTCTCCCATGCCTCAAAGATGACTGTAACATGACAAAAGGAATTTTATAGAAATACCTTATGACCTCTGCTGACAGCCTGAAGCAAATGATCAGATTTGGGTTGTGTCTGCCAAAGGAGAGAGAGAGTTGTTTTTTCACTTTTACCAAAAAGCCATCATTGCTAACAGGACATTGTTTTGACATCATGACAGAAAGCCATGACTCTACCCAGTGAAAGGCAGGGACTGGCAAACCTTTGTTGTTAGGAATTGCAGATAATTAATTACAGGACAGCCACAGGCAGCTGGAGAGTGGATGCTCAGGTACTGCCGTGGTTTCTTCTCTCTGCTCTTCTGAGAGCAGCTTCCCCCTCCTCGTCTGTCACCTCCTCCTGCTACTGCATTGCTGTAAGACCTTCAAAGGCCACCCTGAGTGAGAACTCATAATGAAAGAAGAACACTGGGTTCCTGCAAGTTTCTATGAGCTCTCATGCTACCAAACCTCACTCTGATCAAATTTTTTTTTGTTTAATTTTTTGAACTTTTCATCCCTTCTCAAATAACACTATCAAACTCTGAAAAGACACCACTGATTTTCTAGATAAAAATACGGTCATCCATTAAACTAATTCTAGAGGGAAAATATAGCATAATTTAAAGCTTATTTTAAAACTCTCTGGCAAATTTTTCTTTTTGGTATATCAGTGAAAAATTTTTCTAAGAGATTTTTCTTTCACTCTGATGGGAAAGCTGGAGGAAGAAATGACCAGGTAATAGGAAAGTTTTCAGTCAAGTCATGGCTGTTATTTTCTTATAATAGAGATCTCAAGTGAATGTTCTCTAAAGATTATTCAAATATTTGGTTAATATTATTATAAATATTTCACACTACTGTAGGAATTCAGCTTTTGTTATGTCTTTGAGCTAACATCATTACATGAGTGAGGGAGCACTTTGCATTTTCCCACCCTAACACCCATCTATGCCAGATCACTTGTGTTCTTCCTCCATGCCCACATCTTTCATTCCTCATTGTCTCCTTACACTCCCCAGTTCCCATTTTGCCACCAGCCCTGCCTGATTTGCAACCTGTTTTCTCTTCTTCTTGCCACACTTTCCTATTCATCATTTTTCCTCTTTTCTGCTGCTTTCCCTCCTCTGTCAGTGGGCAGTGACCACAGGAGGGTCAGGCATGGTGCAATGCACAAATCGTTGCCACATGTCTCATGCTGAAGGGGGCTCTGGGGAAAGGAGCTCTCACTCTGGGATTTTTTAGTGACATCTCCAAGATTAGAGAAGGAATAGGGGAAAAGTGCAATGTTCGTTCAGGTGCTGGCTACCTTTTTCACTGCATTTAGAGTTTGTTTTACAAAAGGCTGGAAATTGACACTTGTGATTCTGGCTTTCAGTCATGTTACGGAATTCTCATCAGCTCTCCATGCAAAGACATGAAAACATATGTTTAAAATAAACTGGTGAGCCGTATCTTCTATAATCCCATTTTGGTGTCTGTTAGAATTAAAAATACAATCTGTCTCAGTGAATTTAGATCTTGTCCACGTACAGAAAGGTGTGAAGAGCTGCATGATGACACTGGTGCAACTGAAGAAGAGCAGTGCCTCCAGCGTGGACTCACATATAATGCTGCAAAGTTTCCATATGTTGGCTGTTTTTATAATAGTGGCTAAAGAGATTTTTCATTTTTCTAGTATATTTTTGCTGTTAATTTTTTAATTTTCATTTCTTTTCAGTAGTTTAAAAAAGCATCACAAAGCATGTAGACATGGAGCACCTTTCTTAAAGAGAATATGGTCTTACATACCTCATAAACCCAGTGAGAGTTACAAACTAAAAAGACAAGCACATGGCAAAAAAATCCCTAAGTATAACTCTAAAATACCAAGGTCATGCACATGTATGTATTTGTACTACATTCTGAATTACCTGTCTTGCCATCTTTTTGATCTTTTATTTAAATATAAACAGCATGATCCCAAAACTCAGCAAGTTTTGAAACTCAGAATTTAATAGCAACTGTCAACCACAGAAAACATGTTCCATCCCTTTGTGCTCCAGCTGCCACTGTTAACTAAGGAGCATCTCTGGACTTTTGAACTTTGAACTGGCTTCCCAGTTCAGCACAGCATCTCTTTGTGGTCACCCAGTGCTGTTCACTACTCTCATAACTCTGATTATCTCTATTTCCTGCCCATCCTCAAGGCACTGTTTGCCAGCCAGTTCCTGCCATGATGTAGGTTTTTTTCTCATGGCTCAGAAGTGGGAAGAATCTTTCCTGTTACTGAGATCTTGTTTTTGTAGAAAACAAGTGTATGACCTGAGCTTTTTAACTCCACGGCTTCAGCTAGGGCATTCTACTTGTTTGAAGACTGAACATTTCTTTCCAGCAAAATAGTTGCACAGTTCCTGTATATCAATTTGTTCCTGGACCAGCACTGAACCTTTGCTTTAGTAGCTCCCTCTTGTGGGTTTACTTTCTTGTACTGTTTATAGAAATAAATCTTAGATTCTCTCAGATGGTATTTTGCTAGACAACCAAATTAAGTCATTTTAATTTTCTCATACAGTATAGGTTTTCACTGATCATATTTTTCTTCCATTTTGTCATATTGTATTTCACAAAATTATGGTTCATCTGCTTCTCTTTTTACTACTCTCCAATATGATTTACCTAATTCTGTAAGATATTCTGGTATTCTTTTGTCCTGGTCTTCTCCTGATTTTTTTTCCTGTACTGATCCTCATCAGAAAATTTTGTTATCATCAGTATTCTTTGCATGCCCAAGTCATTAATTTAAGTAATAGCAATAAATCCCAAGATTGAGTGCAGAATTAATGTTGTCAGCTCCTTTGGGTGTTATATCTCCATGCTGAACAGCTCTGTCTTCCTTCAAACTTTTTTTTACCCTACTTTTCCTTTATTACTTCATAACTATTGTTTAATAATTTATCTCATGGCTTTAAGATAAATTGGCATTAGTAGGCATTAATGAAGTCCCAGTAGATTAGTTTTACTGGATCTAACCTCTCTGGAAAAAAACAGTACCATAGAAAAACAATTGGGTTAATTATTTTTTCCCCCTAACCCATGACATAATTTATTGCCATTTATTTCAGACTTTATTATTTTATTTAGGATTTGTTTGCAAGCTTCCTGTGCTGTTTTTGTCGATATAAAAGTGCAGTTTCTCAGGTTACTGTTTCTGTTGTAACTCTTCAGCCCCATGTCTCTATCCAAAATTTGAAAATAATCACTAAAAAAATCTTTCATACTGAGCCAGTATTATGTTTGCCAGGTTATTCAATACTCTGGAATAAAGAGTTCATGATCACCATGAGAAGAACATTCCTTCCTTACAGTTTTCCCTTACAGGTCAGATGTGGCAACTAAGATACTCCAAATCGTCACTGTCTGAGGGTCTCTTTAGGCGTGAGACCTCCTGGGATGGACATGTAGCTGGTTTGGGATTCGGGGTTTTTCTGAGGTTGCTGAAGAGAGACTGCGGGAGAGGATCTTCTGTTGTTTTTCATGGCTGTTTATTATATCTTATCTACAAAGTGTCCAGACAGGCTGGTGGAGGTCCCTCAGCAAGGCAACCATGACCAAATGCCTGCCTGGGAGAGGCAGGACCTATCTTTTATACTCTAATCTACATCTTCAATATTTACAATCACTTTCCAATACAGTACAACCTTTTACACTGTCCAGTTTTGTTCCCATCCAATCTGTGGCTGCTACATCATCCAACATGGATGGCACAGAGAAGAAGGAGGAAGGGGCACACCACACCCAAATCCTCCATGCTGGCCACATGGTCCTTATCATAAACAATCTAAAAACCTACTTATTCTACATTCTAATACTCTAATTTACACTTTACTTATCTCTGTGACTTGTAATTCTTCCTGCAATATTGGCAGATTTTTCCCAAAGGGTTAAACTCAGCCCTTGAGACACCTGAGTCTCATTCCAAAGTCTCTGAGAGGCCTGCCAGGGAGGTTTTGAGACCCCCAGAGAAGCTAAGGAAATACCCTAGACTCTCACACAAATCACCCTGCTTTTGGCATCATGCACTTTTTGTGGGGTATTTGACTGAAAGTTGAGGCTGAATGAGAGTTTCAAGGCCATCCCTGGTGCAATTATCATCTCAATGCTTTTTAATTTCTCAGACATGTGAAATGAAAACCCATTGTTGCAGATCTTTTCTCTGTGTGTTTATCTGTAATTACAGTAAGATAAAATTGCTCAATATATCACAAGTATAGAGAGGCAGTCAATGCAGTTTTTTCTACTCTTAGCAAGAAGATTGGGGTTGGATTATTGTGGACAAAAATATTTTATACATCTTCAATGTATTTCAAAGGAAATTTATGCATGTACACAATGAAAGAAAGGGTAATTTCTGGTATGTTCTGGGATTTTTTTAGTTTTTTTGTTTTTGTGGGTTTTTTGGTGGTTTTTTTGGTTGGGTTTTTTTTTTTTTTCAGATACCAAAAAATAGAAGATTTCAAACACACTGCTATCAGTCTGTATCAGCCAACATATGCTCCATGAAAGCCACAGTACTTTCTAATTTTAATAGAATTCACAATCCTAAGGTTCTTCTGCTTGATGAGGCAACACCAGCTTTGGATACTGAGCGTGAATCAGCAGTGAAGGCAGCACTGGACCAGGTCAGTATTGGCCAGTTTTGAAGTGCTTTTGTCTGTGCCCATGGAATTCAGTTAATGATGTTATGGGTAGGACTGAACAGCAGCAGGCTCCCCAAACAAGCTTTAGTCTTTCAGGCACCAGGGAGCTCAATGTGTGCTGAGAATCAAATATTCCCAAGCAGTTTGGGGGATCCCTGTGGTTTGTGCTCTTATTAACACCCAGCAAAGTAATTGAAAAATAGCTTGGGAGTTTCTGCTAGAGCAGCTGCTACATGTTGGCTGCTGTCTAGACCTAACTTAAAAACCACACCAACAATTCAAAGCAATAGCCAATCCTGTATTTCCTGCTGTCTGCTCTAAGCATGTCTGCAAACCATTTACAAAATAATTCCACCTATTTCCCCAGTTTGATTCAATCCTATTTGCTGATTTATTCCCCCCTCTGTTTCTCTACCTTACTATGCATCTATGCTTATGCTCTGGATGAAGATAAATTGTCACCATTGCATAAACAGTTTCAGCAGTGATCACAGTTTCTCTATGGACAAAATGAGAACACTTTTCACAGTATTCTGTTACAGGAGGAGCACCTCATCTACCTTCTCATTGTCAAAGATCTTTTAATCCCTAATGTCTACTTGAACACCTAATTGCCACTAATTTCAGCAAATCTGGACTCTTTGTCCAGTAGTTCTAATTCCTGGTAATCCACACTACTTTGTGAAGCTCTGCTCACTGACACACACAGGGATCTTTCTCCCAACCTGTGATCTGCAAAGTGAATCCCAGAGACAGCAGGGCAGAGAACTGCTGATAGAGACATTTGGTGGGATTCCCAACTAAGTGCTGCAATATAACATTTACAGAGCTTGTTTAAACAAGCTACTTAGCCTCTCACCTCCCCCACATAGCTTTGAAATATGTTTTCCTATTGACATTTTTGGCAGAGCATGACAGAAAGGCTTGCTGGGACTAGACTAGCTGATGCTGATGTTGAGCAAGACAAAGCTAACCTGTTGTCTATCAAGCATTCATTTGTCCCACTCTTGCCTAATTTTCCTCACTGTGCTGAGCTTGTACCTCCACAGAAGGTTTACATCCAATGCAGACTAAACTCTTTTCCCTGCAGGCTTTACCAGACCTCTAATGAATCTCTGTTTACTGTTTTTGTGAATGGGACATTCTGCTTTTTAAAATGAAGAATCTTAACTTTATTTTCTTCTACATTTTGATGTAATTTTAACTTTTTAGTATCACCTCAGACATAGTGAAGGTCTCAGACTACCTCAGACTACTCAGAATAATCATACACTTTTTATAGGATGGTTTGAATGGCTGTAATTTCCAGTTCTTAAAATCATGTTACAATATAAAGATATCAGGTTTATCTAGAAATCCATGGACAACATCCCATGCATTACAATTTTATCTTTCATTTCCTAATTTGAAAACACAGATTAAGCCACTTATATTCCAGCAGTTCAAAAAGTTCAGTGAAGATTTTTAACTGAATTATATAAAGTTTGTATTCATTTATTGGATCATTAGATATTAATAGAAAGTTATCCCAGCAGACACTGTCACAACATGCCTGTAAATACATCTTTGTCGTGACAAACTATATACTTCTAAGATTTATTTTATTATTTTTGAGTAATTTAAAAGATGGAAAGAAGCAATATGAGTGACAGAAGTATGTTTTTAAGTACAATTTTAGGTAAGTATTTTCAATTAAATTCAAATGAGTCATTTAGGGTGAGTAAAATCATTACATGATAATTATTTTTGTATTGTGAAGTGTTCTGAAATAGAATTATCATGAACATACTTAATGGTAGTCTTTTTTCCAGTGAAAACTTGACACCTAAGTGCTTTAGTCTATCTCGAAGAAACCTAAAAATATTGTGAGGTTCAAATTTCTCAGCAGCCCATTTTGTTTTTACTAGAACACCATTTTAAAATATTTTGTTCTACTTAATATGAAGAGAGGAAATACGATATGTACCTGAAAATATTCATCTGGAGCCACAGTTTCACTATCAGGAAATGAGTCTACATGTAGCTCAATGGCTCAAAATGCAGATTTTATAGCTGCACCTGAAAATGGTATCATCACAGAATGAATTCATAATGAATTAATGGAACAGAATGGAGTTTACTACAAGCTCATCAATATGCACATAGCTTTTCTCATAGTTTTTCTCATATTGTGTACCATTGACCTAGCTGGATTGAATTGCTCCCAAAGGTACTTCCACTCACTTTTGTGGTGTTTTCTCAGTGAAAAAATTCCAAGGGGAAAAACTCCCTTTAAGAGTACTAAACTTCAGATTAAAAAATATTCATATTAAGTAAAATGTTCAAGTCTGCTTCAAAGCTGTGAACTACAGGAATTCTAAGCTTTTTTTTTTTTTTTTTTAGAAGTATGACATTAAAAATAAAGTATATGAGCAGGCAGAAATTAAGATTGTGGCAAAAATGAAGTTGTGGAGCTGATTGCATCTCAGACTCCCAAATCATAGGATTGTTGAATCACTCAGGTTGGAGATGACCATCTAATCCAGCCCCTGCTGAAGGCAGGGTGCACTCTGAGGCCAGGGCAGGATGCCCAGGGCTGTGTCCTGTTGACTTTGAAATACTTCCAAAGATGAAGACTCCACACCCTCCTCAAGCCCTCTGCCCCAGTGCCTCCCTCCCTCATTCTGAAAATTCAAAATATTTTATGCAAGTACTTTTTCAAATCAACAGCATCTCAGTGACTCAGTCTCCTGAAGTTTTGTCAATCAGACATGGTTTATCTTCACTATTTTTATTACTTCCCAAGCTGTTTCCTGAACTTCTCAAGCAGTTTCTCTCAGGCCTACTCTTTGTGATAGCTTTAGGTTTCATTTCCCATTTTTCTTGGCTCCCTCCTCACACTGATAGTCCTTCTCATTGACTTTCCAATTCTCTTTTAATTTAAGGCTTTTAATATAATTCTTACATTTTAAAGAGAATTTCTGACAGTCTCTTCAATTAACATAGTTTTGTCTATTTTCATAACAGTTTAACATAATAAAATAATGAGAAAAAAAATCTGTGACTAAAATAACCACACACACATATACACATACACACCCCCACACCCCACTTATGAGTGTTAGTGTAATGCCAAGGTTTTCACTGAATGTACAGAAGACTTAGTGAAACTCAGTACTTGATTGGGTTTGCAAAAATACTCAGCACTTACCAATCTTTCTTCTTCTTGACAGGAATTGTAGTTTTTATTCAAAATTGTTTATCATTTGAAAGAACAGGATAAGACAGAATCATAGAATCACAGAAAGGTTTGTGTTTGAAGGGATCTCAAAGGTGACATATTTCCCTGCCATGGGCAGGGACCTTCCACTGGACCAGGCTGTTCAGAGCCCCACCCAACCTGGCCTTGAACACTGCCAGGGATGGGCTATTCAGAGCTTCTCTGGGCAACCTGTGTCTCACCTCAGTTTTCTTCCTAATATATAAGTCTGCTCTCTTTCACTCTAAAACTGTTACTGCTAATCACATAGCTACATTCCCTCTCCAGATTTCTTGTAGCCCACTTTAGGTACTATAAGATCATTCCACCTTCTCCTCTACAGGCTGAACAAACCCGATTTTCTGGGTCTTTCCTCTTAAGAGAGGTGTTCCAGCCCTCTGATCGTGTTTGTGGCCTCCTTTGGATTTATCCAACAAGTCCATGTCCTTATGCTGGGCCCCCAGAGCTGGATGCAGCATTCCAGGTGTGATCTCACAAGGGCAGAGCAGAAGGGCAGAATCCCCTCCCTCCCCTGCTGGCCAGGCTGCTTTTGGTGCAGCCCAGGGTGTGGCTGGCTTTCTGAGCTGCAAGGGCACATTGCTGGGTCACACCAAGCTCTGCATCAACCAACACCTCCAAGTCCTTCTCAGCAGGGCTGCTCCCAACACATTCCCTACCCAGCCCTTATCCATGCTGGATTGCCTCAGTGCAGGTGCAGGACCCTGCACTGAACTTCATGAGGTTTGCAGGGCCCACCTTGAGCCCATCAAGGTCCCTCTGGATAGCTGCAAACAACTTTTAGCATCATACTGTGTTTTGTTTCAGGCATCAGGAACTGAGGATTGTTTACAGAAAGAAGTCAGTGCATCAGCTGTCACACAAGAAGCACAGAAGGGATCAATACTGACTGGAGAAAAACCACCATCCACTCAGAAAAACATAAAAAGATTCAGAAAGCAGCATCATAAACTTGATGTAAAAGCTTGTGTCTCTGTCTCTGTATTCCTACCTGCCTGTGTTTTCCATAACTAATGGTATAAAAAGGAACACAATCCCATTTGAGAGGGTGTAACGTTTAAACAAAATGTGTGAAGGCATCCTGTGTGTCTGGGTAAGGACTCAAAAATTTACATCATCCTACTAGAGTTCTGTGGAAACACCTTTTCCTCTGAAGCTAAAATTTTTTGTTGTGATACTTAAAACAGTTTGATTAATATTTTAAAACAAAATTACTTTAATGTAGAATTGCCTGGGTAGCAAGTTAATTAATTTAATTATAGAACAAATCCAAAATCATGTAATTAGTCAAACAACTGAAATAACACACCCTGAATAGAGAATAATTACTATTTTTGTCAAAATGTTTTGATATCTGTTGTCTAAAATGCCTGTGTTACCAAATAGATTCCTGGAAATCAAGATATAATTATCAAGCTGTCTAAGGACCTAAACTTGCAAGAGGTCATGTTCAGCAACAGGAAAGAAACAATTCTCAAAACATTCAATACCATCAAATGCAAAAAGTGGTTTAATTTCTGTTTCTGGACAAAAGGTAGGTGATTTAATGTACATCTCATTTACATGGGTTAATTTCTTTATTTATTGCTCAGCTGCTTTTTCTTGGTCTGTAGAGTTGTGAATAACACCTTGCTTCCTTCTGCTGTCTATAGAAGAACAGTCAGCAGCAAAAGTTAAATCTTTTAAAAATACTGAGCCTGAAATGCAAGCAGGGTGTCTCCAGTTGCTATGCAGTGGGTAGGACAGCAAGGCTCCCTAGTGTGTGACCAGCCCTGTCCCACTGCTGGAGCTGGGCCCCAGCTGCTGCCTGGAGCTGGTGCAGTGGGAGCCCCTACACTGCTGCACCGTGTGTCAGACACCAGTGGAAACTGCTAAACCCTGCCTGGGAGGCACAGCCTACACTGAGGACTGGACAGCATTTTAGTTCACATTTTAGCTCAGCTAGAACTAATTCAAATGTTTTTATCCTTTTGTTGCAGTTCATACCCTTACCAGCTGATACAAGTATTCTTTTTAATTCATTGTGTATTTTAGGGAAATGTTGGTATTTCGCATCTTATTATCAACCCACAGCATAACTTCAATCCTTCTCTGAATTTCCATTAAATTTTACTCTCACCCAGCTGTAGGGATGCTTGTGATCTGTGGAGGAGTAGAAAGCAGAGAAGTGTGAGTCTAGACCAGACATCTCCCTCCCTTGCCATTCTCAATACAGACAGTGGTTTATGCCAGCCACGCCAGCCTCACACGTCCACAATCCCACTACTTACTGAGCCCATGCAGCTGAGTGAAGTTTTCCTGGCCTCCAGAGAGGATAATTTTCTCCCTGAGAAGTTCCCAGACCAACCTGAGTCACATCAGCTTCACTCATAAACCCCTTTCCCTAGCAGCTTTCTAATTTATGTGGCAAGGGGCTATAGGGCACCTTCTTGGAAATTAAGTCAAATGAGACTTCTTTGGCCAGCTCAGGAGGAAAGTGAGGTCTCTCAGACCATGCTGCATGTCAACAAAAGATTTTTTCATGGTGGTGACATTTTAGTTTGGATATTTGGCAAATCTGAAGGAAATAGAATTCATATTTTATTTTGGCTTCCTGAATTTAAATAAGACAAATGTCTTGCATTTATTTCAGACATTTCTGTTTTCAAAGATGTGTTTTAAAGTCACTGGTCCCTCTGACCAATTAATTTGAATTGTTAATCAGATAGAAAAGTATATAATTGACAAGATATTTTCCCCCTAAAAATAGTATCTTCCAGATGAAGAAGAGGTGGTGTTGAGAAATCTCCCAGCACTGCACACTTTTCACATATGTGTTCTCAGATGCCACACAGATTTTGCAGCAACACCCAGAAACACTTCACAGCAGTTACAGCTCTCACAGTACTTGTAACTGACAGAGAATGAAGATTAATTTCTAATTTTATAACAGGAGAAAGTATCTTGTTTAGAAATCTTTGCAGATGCATCTTATGCATCCAAGTAATTGTCCCTGATTGACAACTTCTATGGCCCTATTTACTAGCATCTGATTGCCAAAAACATGTTAAATTGGCAAGAAAAAATTCTTATAAAGCTACATTTAACATAAAATAATGTGTTTGTGCTTGTCACGGTGTGACTGGGGTTTGCCAATTTTAATATATTTAATTTCTTTTGGGGATAGGATTTAGGAGTAAAAACAAGGCAGGCTTAAAACTTAAAAGGGTACAAGAAGAAATTTATTAATAACACAAAACAATTCAGAATAAGATTTCTAAATTATTCCCTCCTCCCCCTTTCTTCATACCAGCAACATACAGAGAACACTTCAGTCAGTTATCTACTTAAATAATCATTTCAGTTCACTCTAGAGAGAAAAGTCCCTTCTTTTAGTTCAGGCTTAGAGGGTGTCTCACTCTCATAACTTGCATCCGCCTGGAACCTACAAATTATGATTTTTTCCTCCCATTACCACAGTCTCTCCAGAGCCATGTTATGGGTTGTGCTGAATACATGGGGTACCATTTTAAGGCAGGCTGTTGAAAACACAAAAGTCTCCTCATCTCATTCTCTATCAAATGTCTCTGTTCATATTCCAGTCCCAAAACAGAGAGACAGTTTCATTTCCCCAAGGCAAAAAGTCTTCATCTCAAGCACCTAACCTCCCCAAGTATATTCCACAGTTTAAAGGAATTTCAGTAAAGTCACAGTCCACTAGAGCCCACAAAAAAAGGTTTTGAGCTACTTATCAGTGGCGTCTTTTCAATCTCTCCATCAGGAACCTTGTCTTCATTCCACTGACTTCTGTAATTCTTCTTGCTTTATTCCTTTTGTTTTGGGGAGCTCAGGAAAAAATCTAGAGTCTCATCCAGGCACTAAGAGTTAAACTTGTATCTAGAAAGTAAGGAGCCATGCTGAAGCCACGCTGGGAAAAACGTGGCCACCAGGGGACCACGTGGAGATGTCTGGACCTCGCTCTGCCGAGTGCTCAGCTGGGGCCTGTATCCAGACAGGGAAGAAGCCACGTGGCCATCTGGGGGGCCTCTTCTCAGAACGCTCAGCCACGCCGCATGGAGAGGGAAAGCTGGGCCGAGCCAGAACCAGGGGGCCGAGCTGTGGCCCCACCGAGCCGGGCCCTGTGGGGCCGCCCAGGGGGCCACCCAGGGCCGGGCCGGGCCTCCCCTTCCCGGGGCTGGGGCGGGGCCGGGCCGGGCCCCACGCCGGGGCCGCAGCCCTGCAGCACGCTGCTGCTCACCTGCCCGAGCGGAAGGCAAAAGAGGGCGAGTTGACTTTTCCCCTGTGATTTGTGAAACCGAAACAGCCTTCCAATTGGTTTCCTGGGCTGTCAATCACTAAATCAGGTCTCTGATTGGTCCGCACAGCCTCAGGGGCGGCTCCCAGAGAGGGGACTGCTCTCCTGTTTCAGGCCCTCCTGCTGGTCTCCTAGGGGCTGGGCTCCCCTTCCCCTGCTCCACGTGAAACCAGCACAGTGCTGCTGCAAAAAGGAGTTTTCTGTTCCTGTATCTTTATTAAACTTTTAGAGCTATTGCATTTATTGTTACATGCAATTAAAACCATAATATGTGTGTCATCCTATTGTAACCTGAAGTGTTTAAGTTCTCTTATGTAACCTAATTAGGTAATGTGCAGATTGAAGTTTTTGTATTATTTAATTTTTATTTTTTTTATTTAAGTAATATTTATTTCAGTGTCACAAAAATGTATTTTATATAGAATTTCCTTCTAGTTCATATTGATGTTCAATCCAGTTATCACCAGTATAAATGAGTTTTCCAAGGAACCTGTTGACCTTATTTATCCAATCTGCTTGTATATCTAGACAGCATTGTGATTTCATGCTAAACATTTTAAATATTAAAAATATTAACAAAATGTTTAATTAGATGCCGCAAAATGGGGATTGTTCTCTTTGCAGCACTGTTTCACCTCTGTTTCAACTGGTTACAGAAAAAAAAATCATCTCAGACTTCAGGTTAGGAAATGTCATGTTTTGGGATCTTGCAAGTTTAAATTCATAGTTCTACATATAAGTAAATATGAGATTTATGAAATGCCATTGTGTTTTCTTGGTAAAACCTAAGAACAAGGACTGTAAGTCTGAGTGAATATATGGAAGCAGAGAAAGAATACTAGATAAGATTCAGAAGGCTTGAGGGAAACATCTGTACAATTGACAAAAGATAAAGCATCCAATTCTGCAGAATTATTAGACCAAATTAAGCACATTCAGATGGTCTCTGGTGAATAAATCTCAACTGTCTAGGTAACAAATATTTCCTGTTTAGTTTTCAGATAAACCAAAGTAATTTACAATGGTTTCATTCATTTCCAGGCTACAGGTTCCAGATTGGCACTAATTGCTCAAAATGTAGCTGTTCTTGGAACAGGGATGGTTTTGTTGTTGATCTGTGGCTAGCAGTTCATTACTCAGCTTTTAGCCATTGTGTGAATTATTGCTGTAACAATGTAATGATTCAAATGAAGATGCCTGCTGGACATGGAAAAAAGATAAGTAGGAACTGTAAAACACAGAAAAAGTAGGTTCTATGGCATTTTTAAGTTTTTATGTTGTACTAAACTGTGTTGTTTAATACGGACATTGGTGATGCATCAAGAATATACTCCTTAAACAAGTCAAACCTACCTTGTTCTATTATTCTGACAAAATGGTGATATAGCAAATTGCAGCAAATAGGGACCTGAAAATTGAAAACATGAGTTACTCATTTGTGTCCTCAAAGAGTTTGTAGCATTCAGAGCATACTAAGCATTTTGAAATTACTGGGTCCTTCAGGCCTGTCCTAAATCTGCATTTGGGTTCCCAGCACTCTGTTTTCTTTTCTTTTCTTGTTTTTTTTTTTTTTTTTTCTCTTCAGTTTGTTCCCTTTCAGAGCCCTCAAATTGCCGCAGGAGAGGTATAGAATCAGAATCATAAAATTATAGAATGGTTTGTATTGGAAGGGGCCTTAAAGATCATCCATTTCCAACCCCTCTGCCACTGGCATGGACACCTTTCATTTCACCAAATTGTTCAGAGCCCCATCCAACCTCGCCTTAAAATAGCTCCAGGGCTGGGGCATCCACAGCTTCTCTGGGCAACCAGTTCCAGCACCTCACCAGCCTCACAGAATCTTCCCGTAATACCCAATCTAAACCTACTTTTTTTCAGTTTGAAGCCATTCCCCCTCATCCTGTCATTGCTTGCTCTAGTAAAAAGGCCCTCTCCATCTTTCATGAAGGTTTTCTTCAAGTACTGGAAAGCTGCAATTAGATCACTCCTAAGCCATCCCTTCCAGGCTGCACAAACCCAAATCTCTCCACCTTTCCTCACAGGGGAGGTTCCCCAGCCCTCGGACCATCTCAGTGTCCCTGCTCTGGACTCTCTCCTACAGGTCCATGTCCTTCCTGAGCTGGGACCCCAGAGCTGGGTGCTGTGTTCCAGGTGGGGTCTCTCTCGCCAGAGCAGAGCAGAGGGACAGAATCTCCTCCCTGCCCTGCTGCTTTGGATGCAGCCCAGGACACATTTGGCTCTCTGGGCTGTGAATGCACATGGCTGGGTCATGTCCACCCTCTCACCCACCAGCACCCCCAGGCCCATGAGATTCCCATGGGCCATTTCTCCAGCTTGTCCAGGTGCCTCTGGATGGCATCCTGTCCTTCAGATGTGTCAGCTGCACCACTCAGCTTGGCTCATCCCTGCAAACTTGCTGAGGATGCACTCGATCACATTATGTCAATAATGAAGATACTAAATAACACTGATCCAAATACAGACCCCTGAGGGGCACCACTGGTCTCTGATTTCCAACAGGACTCTGAGCCCTTGACCACTGCCCTCTTGAATGTATCCCTCCAACCAATTTCTTATCCACTTAACAGCCCTCTCATTAAATCCATGTCTTTCCACTTTAGAGAGAAGAATGTTCTTGGGGGGCAGTCTCAAAGGCTTTACAGAAGTCCAAATAAATGAATCTGTAGCCCTTCTCTTGTCCACTGATGTAGCCCCCCCCATCCCAGAAGGCCACCAGACTGGATACTAAGAAACATTTCTTATCTGAGAGGGTTGGTGAGCAGTGGAACATGCTTCTAAGGGAAGTGGATGAGTCACCAACCCTGAAAATGTTCAAACAAATGTAGATGTGAGACTGAGGCATGGTTTAGTGGTGAAAATGGCAGTGCTGATTACATGGTTGAATCCAATGACCTTAGAGATCTTTTCCAAGCTTAATTATTCTGTGATTCTATGGTACTTTGTTGTGTTTCTTATTTGTAGACTGTCTAAGCATTTATTCTACTTCTTATGTAGAAGTAGTCATGTGGAAAAAAGGATTTACTAATTGCATGAGAGAGCTAAGTTTTTGCAAGTTAGCTCCCATATTTAGAGCTTCCAGGCTTTTCCTTCTTCTCACTGAGTTGGAGGTTGAGTAATGTTTGCTTCCAAGCTGTTTTCTACATTTACAGTAAGGGCTGATGATTCACAGGCCTAGAGGTGATCTGTCACACATTAAAATAAGAAGTTAGAAAGTTTTATTTTTAAAAGAATATATGTTAAAAAAAAGAAACATATTCTCCTTTACATGATAGGATAGCCAAGAAAAAAAATTCATAACACTGTCTCTAATTATTCACAAAGTTTTGCCAAATTAGTAACCTTGTTGAGTGCATTCTAATGCACTGTGTCAGTTATTTCATATCCACGTTGTTTACAGCTGATTATCATCTCATGCCAACTACCTTGGAGAGCACTTGTAAGAAGAGTTACATGACTGTTAAGCGATGACCTGAATGTCTGGTTTTGGCAGACTAAATTAATCAAAACAATTTTTTGCAGATCATCAGTTTCTGGCAATATTTAAAACATGTCTTTCCATAGCAACTCAGCAAAATGTTTTACTCCCAGTATATTGAGCAAACTTGAAGGAAAACAAGTCTCAAGCATCTATTTTTAGCTCTAGGTAGAAATCTACTTTTTTAAAAGTGAGGTTCTTCCTGGAATACTGTCTATTGAGAAATGCCATCTTCACACACCAGAGGTAAAAATAAACTGCTCTCACTGAAAGGCTGTGCAAAAACGACACGGTTAAAAGACAGTAATTGAACTTCATGCCTTCTTTATGAGCAGCAAAATTTGTCATGCACTTATCTAAAGAATCAAGTAGCTCCTGGTACAATCTATGAGCAACAGTTCAAAGTGGTACAGACACTATGGGGAGCTTCTGTGAAGGCAATGGGATTCCACAGTGCACGAGTCTCACACGAGTGACAGAAAGTGAGAAAGAACTGAGCTTCAGCCCTGCAGACTGACTGGTTTTATAGACAGATCTAGTGATAGATTCACATATCCAGAGGATAAGTTTTAATTTTCTTGTCCCACAAAATGAGTACTTTGAAACTAAATTATAGTGGTGAATATAGTGCTTAATGAACATACCTTTTAAAGTTTATTTCCAAGATGCTTTACATATTGAGTTTTGATTTGCTAGATTCCTGACCAAGGCTAAACCAACTGCTGCTATTGTAAGACTTGCTGTTGATATTAATTAGCTAAAAGTAGATTCTCTTAATATTTGGGAGCATTAAAAAATTAAGGCATCAGCTTCTTCTAGTTTTCAATCGCGACTGGAGACATAGCTAAATTAATAATTTTTGAGAACTTCTACTACTTTTTTTTTCTGTGAAAAACAGGAAGATTTTCAAAGACATAAAATGAATAGGGATAAGATGCCAAACTTCCAAGAGCCAGGAAAATGTGTCTACATTTTTAGGAATGAACAGTGGTTTTCTTTTAGGTGTTTTAAATGGCACTGGGTTGGGAATTTCTCCTTTAGGTGTTTGGAAAAACTCCTGATTTTCAAAAAATTCTGAGAATATACCCTGTGAAAGATAATTTATTTATGGGTAAGCTCCAAATCACTGGTAGCTTTTCACAATGTGGGATGTATGTTGACCCTGCAGTTCCAAAAGCCTTTGCAGGTGATGTGGGCTTGTTCAGTGTATCCCCCAGCAGTGACAGCCCCAGGGCATTATCCTCATGACAGCTTACACAAAACCAACAGAAAAAAAACCCTCTCATTATAAAATGTGTGCTTTCTCCACTTCAATGCTGTAATTCAGTCTAATTGGATATATTTAATAGCAGCACACCCACAAATGTTGTGTCTACACTCTCAACAGGATGTAGCCATATTTCTACTGCAGTTATCCATTGGATTACATCTCAAAATATCCATAAAATTGTTTTTCTGCTGATTAATATCTGCTCCCAGACAGAGACTGCTTCAGCAGCCATAGAAAGTGAGACTGCTTCAGCAGCCATAGAAAGTATTTGCATTGTTGTTACTTTGAATCAGAATTTTAAAAAATTAGCTTATATCTGGACAAAGTTTGCAAGCATCATACAAGTTACAGAATGCTTCTTAAAAATGTATTGAAATGTTCATTTTAAAAATGAACATAAACATTAATAAAATGAGGTCTTGAGTGGGTGTTAGGTGTGTATACCAAGTACACACCTTCTTAGTGCCTAAAACTGAATTACAAAGTTATCCAGCATGTTATTTGATTATATGGAACTCTTTGGTGGATTAAGTTGCAGTTATTTAATGAGTGAGCCTGAAGTTGGAGCAGCTGTCCATGTTGCTAAAAGTGAGACAGAAAGTGCATGACTTGTCAAAGGAGCCAGGCCAATTTGTCTGGGACAATTTCTAAAACTAATCAATTAATATCTGCAGGCAGCAGAAAAGAAGGGCCAGGCTGTGACCCTGGAAAAGTCTGTTTGACCTGATTTCCAGGCAAGTGAAAATACAGTGAGCACAGTCTCCTGTCCCCCATCCTGGATGTACAAACAAGAACCTGAACTAGTCATCAGGATAAAGTTTTTCATCTGCAAGGGCATAGAAGCATCACCTCTGTCATTGTTCTATCACAGATAACAGACCAGAGGCACCAGAGGTGGGAACAGCTGCTGTATTAGTTTTTAATTTACCTTTTGTTTTTTCCATTGTGCAGACTGTCAGGAACTGTCAGAGAGTCTTTATCTGTCTTTGTAAAGGTCACACATGCATCATGATAGCTCACCACCTCTCCACCCTCCATAATGCAGACAAGGTTGCTGTGGCTCAGAGTGCAAAGTAGTAGAGCAAGAGAATCAGTAGCAGCTCTGGACTGAAAAAGGCATCTAACTCTTCTCTGGTCAATGTTCAAAGTGAGACATGAAATGCATGAGAGTGGGCAGTACCAGCTACTGAATTGCAGCTACACAGCAGGTTCAGTCTTTTAGATGAAGACTAATAAGGATATTTCAATACATGTGGTTTTGGAACAATTCTATAAATGGTTTCCTTAAAACCCATAACTAATAAATAAATGAAGTACATTTGCTTTAAGAACCCAATCCTCTTTCACCAACACAAAATTCATAGTTGCTCAAATTAAAGAGTACAAAGCAGTTCTGAAAAAGCCTCACTGAGTTGCCAAACTGAAAGCAAAGGACTGGGTGCAGAGCTCCAGGCAGTGAGATCAGCTCTGCAGCACAGAGCATCTGTGCTCATGGAGAAGGACACTAAAACAGGGAGGCTTTGAGGGAGAGGCACTGGAGACAACATGCTTTACACAACAAGGAAATTAATACCCACATTCATGAATTCATGCATCCACAGCACATAAGCAGCTCTAACAACTCACAGAATTTAAATCTGTTCTCCTTGGATACTCTTCCAGCTTCAGTTTCTCTAGGCAAGGCTTAGACAGTGTCAGCTGAACAGGAAATTCTGGTTATGCTGGTGACTGAATGCCATTTTCTCAATGATTCACTTTCTGAAAAAGTTGTCCTTTTTCTGGATTTCTGTCAGGATTTCTATGTTTCCAGAAATCCTCAGAAAGGCAGGAGTAGGTGTATAGAAAATAAATGCAAATAAATGCAAAACTACAGCCTTCATCAGACTTCAGGCTGTTTGGAATGAATGTTCAAAGCAAACTGTCCTTATCACAACTGCAATGAAGTTTAACCCAGTTGAGGGCTGAAAGGTTGTAACTATCAGACAGAACTTAGAAAGAATAAAAATACTCACTCATAGCTTGATCCAAAATCCTAATCTATCTCACAAAAATCACAGCATAATAAAGACACAGGCTTCACTGCCCATGAGATCTGAGAAAGTAATTTACCACTGAGAAAAGGGGTGGGTTATTATAAGCATTACAGAATAGGGATGGATTCTTTATATGAGTTTTGGAAGATCTCAAACTATTAGACACTGAATGGCTGTCAGATGTAATTAAGACAAGAGGTACAGGTAGCTCAGTAAAGGCAAAGAAAACAAAGGCTGAAATGAGAGATCATTTTTTGAGGCATCAAGACACAATGTAACACACCCTGGACTGTAGGGAAGTGTCAAGCATTGAGAGAGGAAATCAAAAGAGGAAGTTTTCTTGCTAATGTGAACAAAAAATATGCAACAGAGGGCAAAGAGACTGGTTCCGTGTTAGCTGAAAATTGAGTTGTTTCTGTAAAATAAATAATAGTATTTGAGCTCTCTGAAATTCTAAAAAGCCACAGAAAAAACAATGGATACTTCAGAATCTCTGTTTCAAATTCACCAAGATCATCTCTCACACAATGTTGCTCCACTGTGTTAAACCATCCACCCACAAATTAATTAAGACAAGGCTGATTTTTAGAAAATTTTATTTCTATAACAGGAAAATACAAAGTTGCTCAGAGGAATCAAGTATTAAAATCCTGAGAACTGAGAATTCAGTGCTTACTTTTATTGTGCATTATTAGTGTAAAGCAGCAGATATTCACAGTTCACTAGAGAACAAAAACTGAGAAATTTGAAACTCATGCTGCTTTCTATCTTTATTATTGAGTGATTCTTTTTCAAAATACTTCAAACTGTAGTGCTCTCATATTACAAATGTAGTGGGAACATCCCCATCCATGGATACAACATTTATTTGGTATAATCCTGATAGCAAAAAATGAAAGGTAACTCATAAAATACCACATAACCTGATGGAGGCATTCTGTTTCATTAACCACTCTGAATAGGAAGCATAATCACATAAGAGGATAGTGTGGTTACTTTTAAGTACACAATTAAGTGCTCCACTGTCATAAACACTATTGGTAGACTACAAACTATTCTACATGTGACTACAAAGGTCATAAATACAGGTCTCCTATCAATTTTCCACTCTAACATCCCATCCCTAAGTATGTTTGCATTGTTGTGGCATATTTAATATTGCATTGTTCTACACAGATAAGGTACTACTGCTTGCATTGCTGTTGCAAATGGCTACATTATTCTTAAATGGGTAGTGTTACCACAATAAATCTCATAAAAATAGATACATGTCACATAGATCATTAAATGTCTTGAATATTACAGTACTCTTGAGTAGCATTTCATTTTTAAGTACTACACAATTTGTGGGCTTGCAAAGCCTCTTGCATCATTATCAAGCTTACAGCTGAGCTGTAACTGTTAACTGCAGCACATCATGAAAACACTGGAACAGAGTTCTGCACAGCACTTCTGCATCAGTCTCTGGACAGGATTTCCAAGAAGAACACGTAGTAACAATCCTACCAATATAGAAGACAGTGAAGTCACTGAGCTTAATTGTCAAGGTCTAGGATAAAGTCACACAAATTGTCCTGCAATGTGGAATTACTGACATAAATTCTGAAGTAAAAATTGTCACATAAACATACTGTCTCAACATTAAAAGAGGACTCAGATTCTTAGTGCCTTCAGTAAGCAATAACCTTAACAGATCTTAAAATCAGATAGCTTGATTTAAATACCTGTTACTACATACACAGTGACACAACTTTTCTGCTTATATTTGAAAATGCTGTGAATTATATTTCTTCTTTTTCTGCAATTAGTTTAAGGTTTTAGGTACTTCTTTTCTATTTATCGAATAAATGGTATATCTTGATCTAGTTCTATTATTTCAAGAGCCAAAGATCATAGATCAATGGCTTGTATCTCAAATTGATTTGAATGGACACACAACCCCTGCCTAGCTTTAGGAAAGAGTCATTTGAATTACACCTAAACTAGCAATTTATCTCTACACATTCTAACCAAAGTAGTTTTAGGTTTCCTAAAAAAGCAGTAATTTTTGTCCATAATACAGTTAAGCCAAAGTTGGATCTTTTCAAATCGTATGATTTTTTGAGAAGTGAAGCCAATTGTTTTAGCCTCTCCTTGTCGAAAAGGTCTGGTTTGAGTCAAGATGTGCATCACTGCCAAGAATGATAGGCAGTATGCTCACCTGTCCTCTTATCTGCCCTAGCTCAGCCAAAAAAACACCTTTACATGTTACAAAATTATCTCTAAAATGACAGCCATTTTCAAAGTTAATCTGTTTTAAAGTCCTTTTGTTGCTCCCTTCTTTCAACTTCCCTGCTCTTTATTCCTGCTTACTGTCAGTATCTTGGTGCTCACTTGCCCTCCGCCACTCCTTCCTCCTGCACGTGCTTTCCCAGAATGCCAGTGCCTCTATTCTTGTGTACCTCACTTCTCAATCTCTTCTGACACATTCAGCCATATTTCTTTGGTATTTTCCTCTCCTCATGCTAGCTGTTAGCTGCCTTTTCATCTGTGACAAATGCAGAGTCATATCCAAAATGAAATTATATCCTTACCTGTCATCTCTAATTGAATAAAAAAAGCCATAGCCATGTTGTACCATAGGGAGTGCAGATCCACTAAACCTAGTGTAACCAGTCAGGCTAGTTGAAAGGACAAAATTCCCACCTCCTCCACTGTGAAACAACATAAAACAAAAGCAGCACTTTTTAAAATAATTTAAAATAAAGTGAGTTTGACAAAACAGTTATTTGGTTGTAGAGATCAAAACATCAGCACACATAAGACCAGTGTAAAAAAGGCCTTGTTATCAAGGGATACAACTTCCCATGGTACAAGAATATGAATTACCTGGCTGTGAAGGCCTTATCCCCATACAGTTCTGGCACTGGCAGTCCTTGCTCCTGTGCTATGAGCAAGAGACCCAGAAGATGACGATCAAAGCCTGTCAAATAAATGCAAATACTGCATCATTAACAGCAGCATTCCCAGTTTTTCTGCTTCTTCTGGTCTGGACAGTTGGGAACCCAAATAGCAGTTCAAGGACAGATAAATAACAGCACCATATTGGAGCATCCAAAAACATTTCCCACATACTTGATCTAAGAGGTCTTCAACACTTTCAACTTGCAGCACTGAGCTCAAAAGCAAATTACTTAAGTAACAGACACCCAGCACAGTTCCTGTGGAAAACAAAATCCATGAAAACTCCCACTTCAGTCAAGGAGGAAGAGTTCCTCACAGTGGAAGAGGCCCATGGGCAATTATGTCAACACAGCAAAAATGCTTTCAAGGGCCACGACTGCTCTGAATTGTGATTACACAACAAGAGGGCTGGAGAGAGTATGAAGTTCATCAGGTTCATTTCCCAGCTACTCCTTCTTATTCAAAAAATAGTGTACAGCACTAACACAGTTGGGTTAGAATCTCACCCAAATCTCTCCTGTGTCCTAAAGACCACTTTTTTCACTTTTCAGCCAAGCACATATTTGACTGGAAGGTATTCCAAAGTAATGTTTAGCTGGGCAGAAAAACGGAATAAATATTCCAATTGTACCAATTCCTGGGGTGCAAGGACTAGGTTTTAGTTCTTCTCCCCAAAATTAAAGTATAAAATGTTAAGGACTATTCAGGTTGAAAATAAGGAGATAGAAAATGTACTAGCAAACAATGATATTCCCTTTTCACCCACATGAAGAAGACCCAAAAATTTTGACCCCAGAGTACCTTTTCCATTTTCACATTCTTTCCTCATTTTATTGTGCTTTGCAAATGCCTTATGCATCAGTTGTAGCCGTTGATAATTCTATAAAGTAGGGCAGAGACAGGATAAAAAAGAAAAGAAAAAAGAGAGAAATAGAAAAATCAATCCAAATGAATCAGCAATCACAGATCAGCAGGTTTTTCTCTCTCATAGTTTCTAACAATTTTAGATAGAAGAAAATGGAGGAACTTGAAAGGTACATAAAAACCTCTTTCAAACCCTTTCTCCCAAGCCCAAATTCCCTTTTCAGGAAAATGTACTTGTGTGTTTCCTGTATCTCTGATCTCTTATTCAGATCACTTTTGAAATGAACAATATTTTAAACATCCTGCTCTTTCCCAAATAATCTGAAACAATGGAAAGGAATCAGTGTAAACTAGAGTAATCAAACCCAAAAACCTACTACAATACCATTTATTCAGAAGGATGTGAGCTCCTACTAGCTGCATTCCCAAATGTTCTCTGCGGATTGCCATTCTGCCATTCTGCCCAATAAGGTTTTTTCAAGTTTAAATTAAAACTTACATATTAAAGCCAGAGAGAATACAAATAACATGGTTTTTGTAAAGGAGGCCTTGAGAAACAGTCCTAGATGCTCCAGATCTTGACTTCTAAGACCTTAGATCTTGACAGCTCTTTGACTACTTAAGAAGCACTATTTATCCTTTTATTCATCACACAGGAGGATTTAGCAGAGAACATGCAACAAGGACAGCAGTCACTCAATTCGGATAAAAATCAAGCTACCAAGCTGACAAGGGGCAAAAGAAAATTTGAGACAAAAGGACTATTTCAAAGCATCTGACTTTAAGGTATGAAAAGTTACGTAAAGGCAGACTTTCAAACATGTTAATTTCATGCTTATTGAAGAGATTTGTTCAAGCTCCAGGACTCAGTATTAAAAAACAAACAAACAAACAAAGCAACAATAGGGAGATATTTGGAGATGCTATTACAAAGAGAAAAAGACCACAGTAAGTGTTGAAACTTACACACTAGTAGTAGTAGTAGTAGTAGTAACCACAGAAGCCTCATAATTGGTTAGAAGGTAATTGAGTAGCAGAGAAATAATAGGAACCATAGTAGGAATAAGAAAGCAGATTTGGAAGATGGCCAGAAAACTTGAGTTTTAAAACTGCAGTACATGCCAAAAGAAGTCAGTGAAGACCAGGAAAATGTCCTCTTAAAGGCCAGAATTATTAATCACACATGTTCTCTGACAGCTGTCTTCCTCTATGTTTTACAGATGCATTAATAATATAGAACCTTTCATTTTCCTAAAGATGTGTTGTCCTTTGTCTCAAAAACCTTCTCCAGGCTTAATTTCTCAGGCTCTGAGAAATGAACAGTGAGGGTAACAGAAAGAACTTTAGTAGAGCTCTTGCTTGGCAAGCAAGGCATGACCTGCTTTGCCAGCCAAGCACCAGAGGGTAGTCACTGGGAAAAGAAAAGGTCTCTAGTTCAGCTACTCAGAGACAAACTCTGGAATACAGAGTTGCTCTCAGATGCAACCATGAGATAAACATTTCTTGATTTCACTTGAAAATTAAAACAACAGAACAACTGCACAGCAGAATACTTCGGCTCCAACCCAGTAACTTTTTGAGGTGTAAAATAAAGCAGTGTGAATGTAATTTGAGACAGTTACATTCTTGAACCCAAAATGTAAATAGCACAGAAAACCAAGCAAGCCCACACACGACAGCACATCTCAGTCACAATGACCAGAATCAGAATTCAGGCTACCTAACATTTGAAATTTGTCTCCCTGGAAAGGGGCCAACTCCCATCGATGAGACAACAGAAAAACAAGTTTGAAGTAGTTCAGATGACAGGCCTTCTAAATACATAGTAATTAAAGTAGGATTTCAGTATTTACACTTTCAGAAGGATCCAGCATGGACTTGCACCATTCCACTGCTTCCACAGTACACGGCCTTATGGTCTCTGTGCGGCCATGATAAAAACGCCTGGTCATGGCAGTTTCGTAACAGCAGCCCGGACTAAGAACAAAAATTGGGGAAGAATGTCTCATTAACCTAACAAAACTATTTGCTATATCAAGGACTAAAGAGGTCCTGCAAAAGATCTTGCACATCTAGCTACAGTTACAAGTACCAGAAACCCATTAATTTTCTTTAAGTTATATGTCTGAGAAAGAGCCAAAAAGCAACTCTGTATGCTTTTATGGGGCAGATGATTGAAAAAAAGTGCCAGTACTATAATCATACCTTGAAAAGTCTGCATTGCCATGGATATTTTCTGCAGACTACAGATCTACCACCCTCCAGCAAAAACAGCTGAAATTACACAAGCTTCAGTTTCACTGTATACTTCCACCTACACCATCCAAACCCTCATAAATTAAGAGACACACTTGAAACATGCAATGTGTTCCAAAGCATTTAGAGGGAAAAGGTCAAAACCTTCTCTGCTGCATTCTGACAGCCATCCAGCTTTTACATGGAGCAACTCCAGCTTTATGATCGTCTATATACTTAGAGTCTATGTCTATGACACTTATTACACAACCTACATGAAACATGCTTGCATGTTTACAACAGACCAAAGCTATTTTAGTCAGATAATTAATGTCCTGATGTTCAGAAAACCAAGATCTACCAACCTTTGTTATGATGAGCTACATCTCACCAGTGACTAAACATCACACTCCTATGAAGAAACCCTCCTCCTTCTGAAGCAAGCAATTCTCTGCTGGCCAGTAATGACTCACACAAGCCATATAATGAGTGCTAGTTAGGTAACAGAAATTTGGGAACCAATAACAAGAACAATGACATCTTTTAATCAATAATACAGAATTAAATGCCATATCCAAAAATGCAGAGGCAGGCACTTGAGGAATCACTATCTCCATCTCTATTATTCTGCCCAAACCTTCACATCCAATATTGCTAAAGAAATTGAGACAGTGAAATTTGTGAAGTGAGTGAAGAGGTCTTTTACAAGCTTAGAAGATTAAACATTTTACTGACAGCTGTCACAATCTACAGACAAAACTCTCTTCTACATTTGAGCAACTATTTGACATTAGAGCATCCTGAACCACTATGCATTTTGTGTTCACCCACGTTTCCTTTGTTTGGCACAAGTTCAAGTTCTCACAGACTATGTCCTACCATCCATTCTGTAATATGTATATGCATTATCTCTATGGGCACAAAACCACTTCTTCCGAAGCAAGTATGGCTCTATGCACCTGTTACTGTAAAAACCCCTTAGTTCCTCATTCTTACATCCCCATGGCAAACTACATACTAACTTTGCAAAGCCACTGCACATCTTTACTCAAGAAACTAATTTTTTATTCCTAGTCTGGTATTTTCTTACCGTCCATGGCATTTGTAATAAGCAAGCTGAAGGGCAAGCTGCACAAATGTATCGGGGTGAAGTTTCCTCTTTCTAATCAATGCTTTGCCAAAGGATGTGAAGGCGTAAGACACTAGCTGCACATCAGATACCTGTCATACCAAAGGAGGAAAAACAACAGAAGTCAAGAAATACCACAACTTGGTCCACTGCAAATAAAACACACTCAACATAAACCACAATGTAACAAATTTAACCATGGTGTTAGATTCATCAATTAATCAGCAATATATTCATTCCTGCTCTCCAGCATGAAAAAAGATCAACTAAAAACATGTAAATAGAATGGAAAAAAAAATAGTATCAATAACAACTAAGAGAACCAGGAGTAAATTTCACCTTCTTGTAATACAGTTCTTTAGTATATCCAATTTCATTTATAATTTTTTGATCCACTGTGAATATGAGTTCCTCTGGCCATGGAATATCCCTCACATTATCTGATCCCTGGGAAGATCAAGACAGAAAGAAAGACACAAAACCAGAAAATGTTATCCATAAAAAAAAGACACGTTAACTGATAAGCTTGAAAGTTTATAAAGGATAGATACCTTCCATTTTCCCTCATTTTCAATAATCTTCTTTTCAGCAGAAGACAACATGCTAATCAAAGCCATGGCATCAAAAGGAGAATGCTAGAATCAGAGAAGAGCAGATATTATGTTACTTTTCATAAAGCAAGAAGATCAAACTTCTGCTTTTTTCCCTATCCCACTCTTTTTCCTGCAGACCAAACGCTTTACTGCGCAGTGTTGCACTTGTTTCATAGTTCTGCAATAATACTGCCATGAAAAAGCAGGTTTAAGGAAAAATATAAGCCCTTCTGGCCATTCATGACTTTAAATAACATAAGTTTAAAAAACATAGTTGTTCAAATGGATACATCAAACAAAGATTTAATTTTAAGCCTTCTTGTGCATTGTATTTTTTCCTTGGAAATTCCTCATTAAATACTTTCAGAAATAAGATTATGACTTCAGATCCTGTTGTTAATTCAAGAGTGGTGTAACAGCAAACACCCTGAGAAAGCAAAGATCATGAGAAAGCAGACTGCTTCTGGAAACCTACCAGACCAGGTGCCATGTAAACAAGGCTATACTAAAGAGTAACACATTAAGCACTTAAAATAATACTGTGAAGGGGAAAATTCAATAAATAAATATTCAGAAGATGGAAAGAAATTTAACTTACATCACAGAATGCACAACAGGTTCCATTGGAAAAGAATATGCTATTGTAGGATTTATCTCCCCAGCGCACAGTAGGATCACCTGTTACGCCCAGCCTTGTAAGCTAAAGCAGAAGGAACACACTGTGAAGTCTTAAAAAACACCAAGAACATTGCCAATCTTTGTAAGCTAAACCTAGTCTACATTAAGATGGCAAGACCTCCCTGACAGATGAGGGAGGTTCATCCAGTTCAAGATGAAACATGATTATAGGGTCAAGTTACTAATTAGAAGTGTGATAAAAAGTTAATTACTATGTATTTCAAGAACCTGAAGGATAGAGGGCTAAAAGCTTATGAAGGTAGATTTCAGCCATTCCTATTTCCAATATCCTAACTATTAAAACCATATAAGTTTTCCTATGGATCAAAAAAGCACATTTTTTGCATATTTATCTGCTTCAGTTTTAGTGTTCTGAAAGAGAAAGAGCTGTTACTTCCATATATATGCAGGAGAAATTTTTATGTAAAGATGATCAGACATGAATTATCAAAAATTCTTAGCTACCTCGGTGTAGTCCTCAGGAGTTGCATGGGGACTAGAATCATCAAGGCCAACCACAAACAAACTTCTTTGAATCTTTTCCAGAAGAGCCAAGTTCTTTGGATCAAGACGAATCAAATATTCCCGTAACTAGAAGGCATGAAAAGACAAAGCTAATTAAAATAATGTTTTTCCAGTGATGACAATGCCTTTCCCAGGAACCAGCTGCTGAAGTATTCTTACCTCTGCCCATTTGGTCCTTTCATTGCTGGTTAGGGCTGCCAATCCTGGTCCATCTGGTTCAGTATAGCATCTCTTCTGTATATATGTAAGTTGTCTTTAAGAAGATTAAAAAACCGAAGTTAATAACAGATGGAGAGAAGGTAAAAGTTATCTTGCATCTCTCTGGTTTTTTTTGCAAAGCTGGAATTTTGGCTTGACACTCACAAGCCAGTGTGAATTTTCAGGAAGCATGAATCAGCTCCCCCAGTTTTCAGTCACTCAGCACCTACGAGCCCAGTCCAAACACACAAACAATCACAGCGCTAAAGCACTATTACACACTTAATTTAAAACTAGATTTAAGATTCCAACAGCACAGGTTGAAATTTTTTAGAGCAGCAGACATCTGCCATACTGCAGTTTACAGTAACTGATTACATACAGGGCAAACCTTCCGCTCAAGATAAATCTTAAAGCAGAACTCTTGCTACAGTACATCCTGAACATAGATTCTGAACTAAGAGCAATTTTTTTCCTACCTTCTTCTTTAGAAAAGCAATTAACAGAAGGGTAAGTTTCAGTTTGCAAATTCAGTTTTCCAAATGCTGTTCTCGACATTAAAGAAATTCCATCAATTACAGGCACTTAATCTGGCTTGTTCTTTGTTCTGGCAGTCTTGCCTATTAAATTTCACTATTGATCATTAGTTACATAGTATCAAAAATACAAGGTACCCATGATGAGGTTACAAAAAAAAAACCAAACAAACAAACAAACAAAAAAAGCACCACAAAATCAAAGTCAACCTGCCTTTCCTATAGACAATAGATTTTGGGGGATTTGCCTGTATTCCAAGTGTTCATTTTTTTGTTACTGGCTTGACTTAACAGGTACAACTACAAAAATTAAAAATGTATATGTTAAAATGTTAGGTATTAAAGTACCAGACTATTTTTAAAAAGTGATTTTTAGCTTCTCTAATTAGGTTTGTCTTGCCTGAGGAATTTGGCCATCCACTTTTTGCCAATTTTAATTACAAGCCTTCTGTTGTGCTATAAGCAGCACTTTGACAATTGCATTAAGTTATTCCCTGGCAAAATTAACAACCCTTCTTTAGTAAGGAGATGCATATAGATCCAAAATCAGTCACAAGAGACTTATGCTGAAACTACATCTGTATGTAACAGGAGAGTTCAACACATAAGAGTGCATCAACTTTGATAAAGATTAAGTAGCAATGCAGATTGTACCTGGAAGGAATGATGATAGTTGTAATCCTACTAATTCCACATAAAGAAAGCAGGAAAAAAAAGGTATTTCCTACTGAAGTATCTTCTTTCAGCCCTTTTGTATGATGCTCTACAGATGTATTACAATTGTACATGGAAAGCCATCCACAGAACAAGGATTTACTCAAATCTGAACCTTTCAGCTAAAGGAGAAGCTGTAGTCTCTCTCACACCTAACTCCTTGGGGTCAAGGGAGTGGAAAAAAAGCGCCTCTTTTGTATGTAGCTTAAATATAGGATAGTTCATTTAAAATAAGCATTTTGATAACCTGAAAATCTCTGGAGGAGTCAGCATGCTGCCTTCATGCATAGCATCAAATGCAAATACTCGACCTCGACACAGGACTATCAAGTGAGATGGACATTCACCTTCAGCCTCTGAAATGAAAAACAGGAATAAATGAAAATCCAAGCTTGGGGATAAAGTGACAGATACAGCAAGTCCTACCTCTGTTCAATTCTGCAAACTTGAAAATATTTTAAAAGCCAACAGAAGACACTCATAACTTTCAGTGTTATAAACTACTTCAAAGCATTGTTCTAGTGTTATGTTCTAATAAATCTAGTAGCAAATTTTATTTAAATTAAACATTTATTTGTGTCTCTTGTAGGTAGGAATTCCCTCTGCTGAAATAAGTGTTCCTTGCTGAATCCACACATACTTATAACACATAGAATTCGTCTTTCCTCAATTCCTAATGTGGGCATGCTTATTATAGGCATCAGGCTGGTTACACACCAATTTGAAGCAGAGCTTTCTTTTACTCTTATTTGATAAGGACTAAATATTGGAGCAAAAAGATCATTTGAAGATAAGATACCTTCTTTGCTTCATTATATAAACACTCTACAACCAGTAGCTGATTCAGCACTCAAGAAAGCAAGAATTTTATGGTTAAACTGACCACTCCTTCAGCATAGTAATAAAAATAATTTGCTTGTATTAACCCACAATTTTCATTTGTTTACCAGTTTTAAAATAACTGCCGAGAGAGTCTCTGGTAAGTCCAGGAATTTTGCAAGTGCAGAAAAGCATTCGAAATTGGTTCATGTCCAGAACAGTATTCCCAGATCTCTCTATGGCAACCTTCTCCCTGTAGTAACAAACACAGCAACATTAAACAAGAGAAATTACAATGATGGAATTAAGTCAAGGTAAGACAAACCTGTCTATTATGGCAAAGAATGCATATCAATGGACATGAACACACATATGCAATTAAGGGATACACAGGCGATCAGTATTTAGGATCAATTGTTTTTTCTTAAAGTCTTACGCTCGTAATAGATCCCAGTATTTCAGGGTGTGCCATATATTTACACATGCTCTGTCTATCTGAGTGCCCTCTTTTGGTGGCCAGCAGTGTTCAATATAGGGACCAGGACCTCCCATATTACAGTGTATTTGTGTTGAGATGCGAAGATCAAGATAAGCCACATTCTGCCACCAGTCCTCCAGCTGAAATGAAAAATGTTAAACATCAGAACTTATTGTTATTCATTAATTCTCTAATAATTACATAACTGTTCAACTGCCTGCTTTCTACTTTTTTATTTTAATACTCTGAATAGTAGGTCCTATATAACACAAGGCAGGACAGTGGTTCAAAACTAACTGCTGAAGATAATGACACATTTAGCTCTTCTGTTTTCAAGCTTGAAATAAAATTCAATGCTGTTAAAGAATATTAAACAGTAAATTATGGTATTTCTTCCCTGATATTCATCATCTTAAACTCTTGCAGGTATCAGGTGTAGCTGCTGTGAATATTACAGACTACTCCATGAAGAATAGAAGGAAACTAGATTTATGTTGAGAAGGGATTTGAGAGAGACAGTTCATAATATACATTTTCTGCCACCATCTGAAAAACCTCACCCTCAAGTGTGTCTTGTTAGGATTTAGACAGCCCTCATGAATGCCACTTGATAATGACCTTGCTTGTATCTCTTTCTCTGTTGAAAGACAACTTTAAAATGTTACCACATAACTTCCTTCTGAGAAGAAAAACAAAGAAACCAAACTCCGGATTCCAGGGCTAGTTTTGTTGGATTTTTTTTTTGTTTGTTTGTTTTTGGGCTTTTTTACAGGGTGGAGAGAGAAGGGACAGATGTCATAGAAGGAAAGACTGACAGATAAAGCATTCAAAAGCTGGTAAATAACTTTAAATTTCAGTTAGTGAGCTCTCTTAGCCACTCAGCATTGAAAAAAACAAACGACACATATGTGAGTAAGAGCTCATATCCGGGTCAAGCGGCTGATGTAAGGAAGATTTAAAGATTTTTAGAAGTTAAATGATTCTTTGAGTTACATCCTGAATAACCAACTTTCCACAACTTGAATTAAGATTTCTTACACTGAATTATGATTTCTTATACATCTAAATACGCACCCAATTCCTTCTCATTTTAGCTCTTTCCAGTAGTTTCTGATGCAATTCTTTTCCAATGCCATTTTCAAATTTTTTAACTATATCCTTGGTTCTTTGATATTCTTCTTCATTTAAAAATGGCTTCACTGTAAAAGGAAAATATTTTTATTTTAAAGACAACGGCATACTAAGATTTATTCCACAATTCAGATATCCAAAGGCAAGGGAGTGAATGAGAATTAATTTTTCTAAAACAAGTATTTGAAGGGAAAAGACCTTTTAAACACCTCAGAAATCTGTAAAAAAGTCAGTATGTTCTAATAAAACATAAATACATACTTTTGAATAAGTACAGGTGATAGCAGACTAAAGTAATTGCTGAAAACCTGAAATACAGATAACTAAATCAAATATATTTACATCTGTAAGTACTATGGAATTACAGGAACTTTGTTTGTAAATTAATACATGGAACATACACATCTGCACCAACTACAAGCTACTGGCCTGTATTTTCAAGTCCATTCATGGTCTACAAGCAACTTGCCCATCAATTCTCTGCCCCTATGTTATATGGACCTTTTATTGACAACAAACAGAGTTACTGGTAGACAGTTTTTCTGGTTTTAAACCCTTTTGGATTTCTCTCAGATCATGTGCATTATAGGCCAAAGTCTTCCATAAACATCTACAAAACTAGTCATTATTTTAAATCTAAACACTCTTAAAAGACTTTTTACCATGAAATTTATGGTTAGTAACAGGCATTGCTGATATCATTTTCCATACAGGCTCATTTTTCCTTTACTCACCTGGTGTATAATGTATTTTCTGTTATATTTATATTTAGATTGTGAAATTATGGGAAACAGAATGGAGGGCTGCGCGTGAGGTGTGTTTCTAATGATTCAATGCCTACACAATGAGGTCCAAGTAAGTTATGAGGCTGGTAGACACTACGATTAGTTACTTTCTTGCAACTGGTAGCCCTATAATTACTTCACAGCTCTTAAGAAACAGAGAAAGACACAATTACGAAAATTTAAACAAGAATCTGCAACAACAGAGTTTCAGCAGGGCAAGGTCTCAAATACTTAGTTAACCTAAGTAAGCATTAAATCTTAACTCTGTCTTTCTGCAATCACACCTGCTTGCCTGCAAACACTATTGTTCTCTTCTCAACAAATCTAGTGATCATCTTGTCCAACACTTCATCTCTGTAGGGTAAGTTGCAGCAAGTTGCTTAGGACTGTGCTGAGTTTTAAGCATCTCTGAGGATGAAGACTCCACAACCACCTTGGTAGCAGCCTGTTCACTGCTTGACCACTGTTGCAATAAGAGGAGTTTTCTTATGCTTAAAAGCAATTTCTTGTATTTCAGTTTGTGCCCATCACCTCTTATTCTGTCACTGGATATTACTATGATGTCTGGCTCTATCTTATTTACTCCTCCACAACAAGGATTAATCACACATATTGCAAAGATCTGAACAATCCTAGCTTTCTTTGTCTCTTCTCATCAGTCAGATAATCCAAGACCTTCATCACTGTCACAGCCCCTCTCTGGGCTCACTTCAGTATGTCCATATCTTGCTCGTACAGGGAGCCCAGAAATAGACATAGAACTGCAGATGTGTCCTCCCCAGCACTGAACCAAGGGAAAGGATCACTTCTCTGTACCTGCTGGCAATGCACCTTCTACTATAAGGAGCCCCAAAGGCTACTGATATGCCTTGCTGCAAGACCACATGCTGGTTCATGTCTACCAGACTCCAGAGGCTCTTCTGCATCCAGGCACTAGGCCCCAGCTTGTGCTGCTGTGGCAAGTTACTCTCTCCTAGGTAAATGACTTGGTATTTCCCTGTGTTTGCTGAGCTTCATGGGGCTCCTGTTAGCCTGTTCCTCCAGCCTATCAAGCTCCCTCTGATGGCATAACAACCATCTGCTGCATCAGCTAGTCCTTCCAGCTTTGGAAGCTCCCAAACTTAGGGCACACTCTTGAGTGTACTCTGTCCCATCATGCATGTCTCATCACCACTAATGACCATATTAAAAATTACTGGACCCTTGGTGTACACCTTGGCGTACAGACTGGCCTGCAGCTGCCATATGTGTTGCTGATCACAAACCTTTGAGCCCAGCAGACGATACAATTTCCAGCCCATTTGACTGTCCTCTACCTAGTCCAAACTTTATTAGTTCATCTATGAAGATTTTTTTAAAAGCTTTTGATGTGCCAGAAGCCTTGCTAAAGTCTATATAAACAATATCCATTCTCCTTCCTTCATCCAGCAAGACAGTCACCTCATCATAAAAGGCAACCATGTCGGTGAAGCAAAACTTCCTCTTCAGAAACCCATGCTGCCCATTCCCAATCACCTTCTTGTCCTTCACATGCTCAGAAATGGTTTTCATGATTATTTGCCAGGGATTCCCAGGAATTAAAGTAAGATTGCTCAGCCTGTAGTTACCCAAATATTCTTTCTTTTCCTTCCTGAAGACAACAGTAACATCTGCTTTCTTCCTTTCCTCAGGAACCTTCACCAGTAATCATGAACTTTCAAAGATTATCAGAAATTGCCTTCCAAAGACAAAGACCATCTCCCTCAGCACTCATGGGCACATCCCAGAAGGACCCATGTAGTTTTCTGTGCCCAATCTGTTCAGAGCTGATCCTTTTCTATCAAGGATAATTCACCCTCACTCCTCTTCGAAATAATTCCATTTTAATCCAAATTATATAAGGCATTTCAGTATTTTGCACTACCTGTCCTAAGGTGAAAGATAAGGATCCATTTTCAGATACATCCTGGTCTCCTTATGGTACTCCACAACAATAATGCAAGTCCTAGTTGTAATAGCAGCAGAGCCATTCACCTTCACTCTTTTGCAGATTACAGTTTTCACCCTGAAGTTGAAAGCCTTCCCTGACTGAGGGTAGTCCAACACTCAGGTTTCCCAGAAAATGACCTTAATATTATACACTATGGAAAGAGAGGATGATTACACTCTGTTATTCAGGTTACAAAGTCATTACACAGCAACATTCACATAGAAAATTAAAAAGAAGCAAAATGATTTGGTTTTGGTCTCAAATCACAGAATCATTTAGGCTGGAAAAGACCTGTCATTAATTTAGCCGAACCATTAAAGGGGTTACTAAGATTGTAAGGGGACTGGAATGCACAATGAGATGAGGCTGAGAACTGTGTTTGTTGAGCTTACAAAGAGAATGCAAAGGGAAGAAGACCTTGCTGCCCTCTTCAACCGAATGGAAAGTCCTGGTGAAGATAAAGCATAATTCCTCTCAGAGACAAAAAGAATTAGGATAAGAGAAAAGTAATAAAGGTAGAATACGGAAAATTTCTGACATGGAAAATGTGAATTTTGAAGGGGCTTTTGGTAATTGCTGGTTTTTTTGATTTGTTGTGGTTTTCTTCCCCCTCCCACAATCACGGGGGTGATCAAACACCAGAACAGGTTACAATGAAACAGTGTCTCCACCCTTGTAAGTAAACAAAACTTGGCCAAGCAAGGGCTGAGCAACATGCTCCACTTGGACCAGCTTTGAGCAGAAATTTGGTCCATATGAACTCTTCCCAATCTACATGATTCTACGACTACAGGGCCTCTTTCCACCTAAAAACTATTTAATCAGATGTAGAAGCAGCACTGTTAAGGAGTAGAACTTGGCACCTTTCTCACCAGAGTTCAGTAAAACTTCTCTTGCATTTCTCCAGCCCACAGATCTTGTCTTTCTGATTAGGAGGCCAGCTCTGCCCGTGAACAAGAAGTATACCATGAAAGACACCTTAAGTTGCATAGTTAAAGAACCCTCTGGAAAGCTGGAAGTTTGAATTTTCATACTTTCATGTTGAGTCTAATTTTCTGAATCTCAGCCTCTGGGCTGGAAGGCTAAATAACAAGGCTGCGGCCACCTTCTCTGCCCAAGACTTTTCAAAACAGGGTTACTCAAAGAAGAGGTAGCAACTGTAAAGCCTTAAATAAGGCATATTCTGACACATTGTCCAGCTTTTCTAGTTAGCTAGCTCTAAACCGAGAAGTGCATTTCCAGCAGGCACCTGACTAATTTCAAGTGCCCAGAGTCCTCCTTCAACCAATGAAAGGTTTCCCAGGACTAATTTAAAACCTCTGTGAAGAATCATTTAGAGGTTCTGAATTGTTGACAAGTTTAAGCAATGAAATTCACAGAGCTATATCTAGAACTGTGCCCTGCACGCTTTAATATATTTGTACAAGGGAAGACTATGGCAAGTGCTGGGCTAACTTTTCTCCACCACCAGTTAGACTAAAGAAGAGCAACAGTGATCAAAATCATAGAATGATTTTGTATATGGAAGAGCAAGCAGCAACTAACTTCAGCATGAAAAAGAAAGGGACAGACATAAGGTATTGGGACATAAGGCAATAAGGTATGTATGAAAACAGATCAGAATCAGAAAACAAGAGCAAACAAATTCACGGACATATTTTCTCACCCCATGAGAGAGTTATTTATTAACCTGAAAGACAGATGTGTTTACAAAACTAAATAACAACACTGCTATTGCAGGTTCTACTCTTGCAGCACAAGTTTAAGTAATCTGCATTACAGCAAAGACAGGCCATTATTTTAAACACATATACACACACAAAAATTTTGCCAAAACCCACCACTTCATTCTGCATCAAAAAAACAATCATGTAAGGAACACCAAAGCAGGCCATTTCCAGTACTCAGAATAAATGGGAACTCAGAGTAAACTTCAGGAATTCTATTTTGGGAAAGGGAAATTTGGTGTAGTATGCTTCTGCTAAGGAAAGAACTCCAAGTTTTACTTTGTTAGCATTTATGTAAGCCTGTAAGATGGTAAGATACAAAGTAGATGTTCCAGAAAAAAATTCCATGTCCCAGAGTTCTGAAAATTATTGAAGAAATATAAAAAAGTAATCTCAAGATACCCACAACGTATTTTTGCTATTCCAAACATATAATAAAGAACAAGCCAGTCATTTCTTCTTTTCTTCTTATAAACAAAACCAGATACACATGCACTGATGCTGTTTAAAAAAATTTTCTGTGATGTTTTTAGATTAGTCAACATGTCAAGGCAGAAAGTATCCAAGCTAAATTATGTGAAAATGCTCACCTCTGCTTTTTCCTACTACCATATAGTTAATAAGTGTTATTTCTCACCAATATTAAGTATGAAAAGTTTTAAACAACTGATTTTTTAAAAAGATCCTGGGTAAACACAGTTATAAACAGAAGTTATGCAAACTAAAATTTGTAAGTGAAGAGTGAAGTATCCTTCAGTAGAGCAACTTTTTTTTTTTTTTTTTTTTTTTGAGAATAAAAAAAAGTAAAAAATATAATCCACTCTCAAACCAAAAAGTTAACCTTCCCACACGCCAAATTCCCTTGAAGAAAGGTAGTTAGGGATTAAATGGAAACTTTTACTCAAGCTGTGCTGGGCACTTAATTTCCAGTTTTAAGCCTGACCTTTGGCACTCTAAGCTTGTCTGTATCCCACGCCCCAATTACAGTACAAGCTGTCTCTACAGTCACTTAGCAAACATCTTCAGATTAGCCTGGTTACAACAGCACACGACATGCTACCATTGCAACATTAAGTCATTACCTGCATCAAGATATTTACTCAAAGATTCATCAAGAGGAGGTACTGGCAGGGAAGGCAGAGAATCTTGGTACTGAAACGTTCGCTCTTCTGAGGATCCAAGCACTTGCTTTTCCATGTTGCAGATCCGCAGCACAACCAGACTATTCACGAAGCCCACGTTCGATGACTATCTTCCCAACACTGTTCTCTCCCGCGCTCCGGCCTCCTGCCATTTATACGGTGAAAGACAGGTATCAGGAAACGCTTCCCCACAAAGCACGGACCGAGGGTTTCTTGCTGGCTTGCAGCCGCGAGAGGCACACACACGCAGGGGGAAGCGATGGCCAGGCGGCCACTGGTGCTTTCCCCAGCACGTCTCCATTAACCAGCTCGAGGACTGCCGCTTTCTCCCCCAAGGAGCAGCCACTCAGCCCCGGGACACGGGCCCGAGACTATAGGGAATCTGGGGAAGGGAAAGTCACCCCAGCCCGGCTGGCGGCCCCTCCGAGCCCCCCCGCAGACCCTCCCCAAGGCCCCGGCCGTGCCCCGACCTCAGCGCTCGCCCGAGGCCCGCGACACCACAGCGGTGTTTACAGTGGCTCCGGGCCCGCATCGAGGAAAGCCCCGGAGAGCCCCAGGCGGACAGGGCCTGGGTGTAAGGAGACAGCCGAGCCGAGCCCACCCTCTGCCCCGCACCCCCGAGGAATGACGGGGTCGGGGGTGGGGGGAACCATCCCCAGCGGGGACCACCGCTCGCCCCGGCCACACCAGCCCCGGATCCCTGCCCACCTCCCCGGCCGCCGCCTTCGCTCCTGTCCCACTCCGCAGCGGTCCGGAAGCCGCGCGGGGCGGAGCGGCCGCGGGGGTGGAGGGAGGGGCCTGGCCCGTCCCGTGTGCCCCGGGCCCGGCGGTGCAGTTACAAGGACAGCTGGAAGCGGGGCGGAAGGAGCGGCCTGGCCCGTCCCGGGCTCCCCAGGCCTGGCGGTGCAGTTAAAAGCACAGCTGGAAGCGAGGTGGAGCTGCCGGCCTCCCCGAGGGCACCCGGGCCCCGCAGAGACACCCGGGCCAATCGGAGCGCTGGGCAGGCACCAACTGTGCGAAGTTTAATAAGGGGGAGTGCTGCTCTGCGCTGGGATGGGGCAACCCTGGACGGACGTACAGACTGGGGAATGAGAGGCTGGAGACTCCATTTCCATCGGTCTGGGATTCCTGGTCGATGGAAAGTTGAATATAAATCAGCAGTGCCCTGGCAAGCAGGAGAGCCAACCCTGTCCTGGGGTATATCAGGCACAGCATCACCAGCTGGGCAAAGGAGGGATTGTCCTGCTGTGCTCTGCACTGGGGCGGCCTCACCTCGAGTGCTAGGGACAGTTCTGGGTGCCACAATATAAAACAGACTTTAGGCTATTAGAGAGCTTCCAAAGGAGAGCTATGAAATTAAGGAAGGACCTAGAGGAGAAGCCACACGAGGAGTGGCTCAGGTCACTTGGTCTGTTCAGCCTGGAGGACACCGAGGGGAGACCTCACTGCAGTTACAGCTTGGTAGTGAGGGGAAGAGAAGGGGCAGGCCCTGATCTCTGCTGTGTGGTGCACAGTGACAGGAAACAAGGGAACGGCCTGAGGTTGTGTCAGGAGAGGTTTAGACTGGATATTAGGAAAAGGTTTTTCTTCCAGAGTGTGGTTGGGCACTGGAGAAGATTCACAAGAAAATTGGTGACAGCACCAAGGCTGCTAGAATTCAAGAAGCATTTGAAAGATGCTCTCAGGTACATGGTGTGATTCCTGGGATGTCCTGTGTAGGGTCAGGAGTTGGACCTCGGTGATCCTTAGAACTCAAGATCTGTGATATGGGGAGAAAGCACAGCTGGGGCTTCACTAGAGTCAGGGGCTTTTCACAGCTGCTGTCCCTCATGGGCTGTGCTCCTAACTCCGGTGGTGGCCTTAGCAGGACTGAGACCAGATGCAAGCCCTGGCTGGCCCAGGGGACTCCTCACCCAGGGTAAGTGGCCTGACTGCTTTGCAGGTGGGCAATAGCTCAGGACTCTGCAAGGGTGTTTCTGTGGAGCAGGTCTGGGCTGGTGGGTTTCTGTGCCAGCTGTTAAAATGTTATGTGGGAGAAATGCTTGTGGGGTGTGACCTGCAGCTCCGCAGGAGCAAACAGTAACCATAGTGATTGGGTGGCATTTGGAGCAGTCTTCATATGCTGGAGCAAGCATTGCACCACATAGTAAAGCACCGCATGTGAAGCCCACTCACCCCTACTTGCCATGGTTAATGAGGAATCTGCTTTCAGAGACACCTGCCAGTACTGCTATTTGGCATGTTGAAGGTCTCTGACACCTGCTGGTGTACCTGGGTGGTGTGTGTTGAAGAGCTATGGTTCAGCCCAGAATCATAAAAAAAAATTTTAAAAAAATTCTATGACATTATCAGCCATACTTAGAACAAAATGTCACCATGTTCCATGACTTTTTTCCTTTTGCATCTGCAGCAGTGGCACCTTCTGTTTGCTTCTTTGTTACTTTGCTGCCAAAAATGGTTCACATTACCTGGTGTTGTGGTTTAACTGTTTAACTCCAGCCAGCAACCAAGCCCCATGAAACAATCACTCACTCACTTGCCCACCAGTGGGATCAGGGAGAGGATCAGCTGAGTACGAGTTATAAATTTCATGGGTAGGGAAAGCAAAAGCTGCACAGAAAAGCAAATCAAATCAAGGAATTAATTCATTTGCTATTTTCCATGGGCAGGTGTTCAGCCATTCCAAGGAAAGTAGAGCTCTGTCACATTTAACAACTTCTTGGGAAGACAAACACTATCACTTAAAATGTCCCCCCCTTCTGCCTTCTTTCCTCCACTTTATATACTGAGCTCTTCCTGAAGCCTACAGTGCTGCATGGGGTTGTTTTAACCCAAGGGCAAGACTCAGCACTTGGTCTTGTTGAATCTCACACCACTGGCCCCGAACCATCTATCCACCCAGTCCAAATCCCTCTGCAGAGCCTTCCTGACCTCCAGCACATCAACCCTCCCACCCAACTTGGTGTTGTCAGTGAATTCACTGAGAGTCCATTGAATCCCCTCATCTAGATTATCAGTAAAAATACTGAACAGGAGGTTGCAATCTCCCAACTAATTTTTCCCTTGAGATGGTAATTATTTTTCCACATTGCTATCTTTCCTCTTAATTGTTGAGCTACTTGCCTAGTGCCAACTCTGTGGCCTTAATCTCCAGTTTTATCTCTCTTACCTTTCACTCTACTCTATGGACTCCTTTAGAGCTCTTTCTCTCAACTGATCAATTTTCTCAAACATCTGAGCATATGGTTATACCATAGCAGAACTAGGCTGACAGTAGAAGGAGTAGGAAAGGAGGGGAGATTATGCTGCTCCTTGTTGTGTTTGTTTTTGAAGCATGTTGAGAAGGCCTGTTGTGTGACTTTAATATTTATTTCAATAATTTTGCATTAGGGATGGTTTTAACTTATCAGATGCAAGTGTCCCACAAATAAATTTCTCTGTAATAATGTCATAGATTTTTTTTTCAAGGCTAAGTAAAGGGGTAGGTAAACTGCTTTCTGGAAGACATTATTTCAGTTGGTAATGACACTTTTTTTGTTTTTTTCATCAGCAGCTTTAGATGTTAGCAATGATATTAACTGATTTTGAATATAGTCTGCTAAAAATGTAGCCATGAGAGATATATTACTAGGAAAAATATGACTAATAAGATGGGTATGCACCATACTTTTTTTCCATTAACTTATAACATCTAGGTATAATGACAAAGGATTGCCTTAAGTCTTTATTTTTCAAGAGGCAAAGACCTGTATTTTCCTGAACTCAGGAGCTACTGAGATATGGCCTCCCACATTTTTTTCCTTGTAGTTTATGCATTTTGCTGTCTCTTAAATGGAAGAACATACCAGTTTTTGAAGGTCACACTTGGTTTTTGCTGAGTAAGAAAACTTTTGGGGATATAAATCCATAAACCTCAAAAACCTGTAATAAATATTACAATGCATGTAACAGATGTGTTTTCTTTCTACCTCTTTTCATAAACCTGTAATTTTCCAGAAAGACCAAGTGCGTACCCTGGAAAACATTTTTTGGACTTTATTTTAAAGGATTATTTGGATAATGCATGTAACCAAATATGTATGATACAGTAATGTGTAAGGTACTGATACAGATGCATTAATAAAAAATTTCAACTGTCACAATGTTTAGGACACTGAGACATTGGTGTCTATCAGTTACACAAGCTGTGTTTCTCTTGTGAAGATAAAATCAGTAGAGGATTGCATTGCCTAACTGTCCTACAGTCTGATAGCTCTGTTTTTACAGAATTGCAAATACCAAGCGGTCAATGCCCTGCGCTGTTAAAGTTCCTGTGTTCCCAGCCAGGCGTCTCAGATACATGCCTAGCTGTAAACAATCCAGCAGCTTTGATAACAGACTCAATATCTACAATGAAGTGGATCATTTGACTCCCAGGCTCACTATTCCACTTCTGTGCTTATTGCTGGGAGGTGAATGGACTACCTTAAATCTAAATTTTGGGAGTAGACTTGAATCTACTTGCCACCTGGGGATAGGGTTGCTTTTTCCCTGGCTTCCAGAATCTGTAGACAAGGGGTTAACTCGTGTGTGTGCAAATGAGACAGGTCTACTTGTCACGGTGTGACTTAGGTTTGCCAATTTTAATAGATTTAATTTCTCTTGGGGATAGGATTTAGGAGTAAAGACAAAGCAGGCTTAAAACTTAAAAGGGTATAAGAAAAAAATTTATTAATAAACACAAAACAATTCAGGATGAGATTTCTAGATTATTCCCTCCTCCCCCTTTCCTCATACCAGCAACATACAGAGAGCACTTCAGTCAGTTATCTACTTAAATAATCATTTCAGTTCACTCTAGAGAGAAAAGTCCCTTCTTTTAGTTCAGGCTTAGATGGTGGCTCACTCTCATAACTTGCATCCGCCTGGAAACTACAAATTATGATTTTTCTTCCTCCCATTCTCACAGTCCTTCCAAAGCTGTATTACGGGTTGCTGAAACATATGGGGTGTCATTTTAAAAGCAGGCTGCTGAGAACACAAAAGTCTTTTTATCTCATTCTTCACCAAATGTCTCTGTTCAATATTCCAGTCCCAAAAACAGAGAGCTCCATTTCCCGAGGCAAAAGGGTCTTCATCTCAAGCACTTAACCTCCCCAAGTATATTCCACAGTTTAAAGGAATTTCAGTGAAGTCACAATCCTCTAAAGCCCACAAAAAAAAGGTTTTGAGCTACTTATCAGTGGCGTCTTTTCAATCTCTCCTTCCATGAGGAAACTTTGTCTTCATTCCGCTGACTTCTGTAATTCTCCTTGCTTTATTCTTTTTGTTCCGGGAAGCTCAGGAGATCTAGAATCTCATCCAGGCACTGTTAAACTTGTATCCAAAAGGTAAGAAGCCAGGCTGAAGCCACGCTGGGAAAAACACGTGCGCACCAGGCCGCGTGCCTGGCTGGAGCCTCTCTCCTCAGAACAGGGGGAAAGGAGAGGGCTGGGCCAGGTCCACCCCGGGGCCGGACCCTCCCCCCTGCCGAGGCTCGGGCCGCGCGGGGGCCAGGCCGGCCCCCACCGGGAGCCCGGAGCCCTGCAGGCTCCTGCTCACCTGCCCAACCGGAAGGCAAAAAACGCAACCGAGCCTTTTTCCCTGTGATTTTTGAAAGCAGAAAAACCTTTCCAATTGGTTTCCTGGGCTGTCAATCATCCATCCAGGTTTCCGATTGGTCCCTGCAGCCTCAGGGGCGGCTCCCAGAGAGGGGACTGTTCTCTTGTTTCAAGCCCACGTGCTCTTCAAGAGGCTCTCTGGAAAGCCGGGCTCGTCCCCCTCCCTGCTCCATGTGTCCCCAGCACACTACTGTACAGGCCTTGCAAGTGCCTGGATACCTGAGAGGCCTAAGGTCCTGGACTGGCCTACTGGCAAATACCACATTCCTGCAGTTCACAAAGACTCATTCTGTGCATTTTTAGACAGTATACTATAGAATAAATTTTCTTTGGAGAAATATCTTGCAGCCCTCTACTGCAAGCACTTGGTGTTTCTTTGGCTTTCTGTTCCCTGCAGGGTGGGGCTGATGGTCCATTTGTCCTAGCAGCTGGTCAGTGCAAAAGCAGTTTTGTTGTTGCTTGTGTTTTCAATTGTGCTTTCAATTAATATTTTTCTTATACTTTATAATATATATAATACATACTATATAATACCTTATATCTACTATAAGGTGATGCCATGACAATAAATAAAGCTCATGTGAAAAGTTCATCATGCCCTGAAAGCCTGTCTCAAAAACATGTTTGAAAAATAATCCAAAAATTCTTTGGTATACCACATCTGGTATAATTTAAATTCTGCTGTATTAGAAGGGTGTTGAAATACTGAAATGAGTGTGGCACGGTCTGCTGTGATTGTGACTGGAGTGGGTGGTGTACAGGAGAGACTGAGATAATTGGTTTTGTCATAAGAGGTGAGTGCCAAGTGAAGATGTCTTCATCTACCTAATAGATAGATGTGCAGAGGATGGGCAGAGCCAGACTCTTCTTGGATGTACTCAGCAAAAAGACAGAAGACTTGCAGATACAAGGGACAACAAGCATATAGATAGAAAGAAAAGTACCCTCACCATGAGCCATGATTGACACTGGAACATGGCTACCAAGGGAGGTTGTCTCCATTCTTAGAAATACTCAACATCTAACAAGAGAAGATTTGAACTATATGATCTCTAGGAGTTCCCTTCAGCCCAAGTTATTCTGTGATTCAAATGATGGCTCTTTTAATCTTTTATACAGCTCTTTATCAAACTAGAATTTTATTTTCAGCCTATTTTAAACATGAAGAGATAAAACCCAGGAAATACTTTCTTAAAAGTGTTTATTTTTTCACAGACTGAGTCATTTTTTTTGCCAATAGTTCAAGAAAGAAACTTTTTTTTGATTGTGAGCACTCTAAAGTAGATTTTTCTGCCATTAATTCATCAAATCATGCATCGAACTTAAAATTTATGGAGAATAAAATAAAAGCTTGTTTCTGTTGAAAAGCTTACAATCTAGGAAAATCTTGATTCTGTGGAAGAATTCTTATGTATCCTCTGTTGTAATGGGGTCTGAGTTGGATCTCAGGTGTAATGCAAATATGTGGAAGTAGATGAAAAAATAAAGATGGTTTGGAAATAATGATCAATTTTTTTGTAATGGCTGTCTTGTCTTGTAAAAAAAAAAAAGAGAAAAAAGAAAATATTTCCCTAACCAGATATTCTTGGATTTCAAATAAATCAAGATTCAACTGAATGTACTCCAAAGATTATTTATTCATGCAATAGATCTTTCTTCTTTTTTTTTTTTTTTTTTTTTTTTTTTAATGTGAATGAAAATTAGATTGGCTGAATGTATCTTTCAAACCAGTAAGACAGACTCTGCAGGTTCTTTGTTTCAGGGAGAATTGTAAAATAGTCCTTAAAGGCAAATTACACCATTAGGTTAGCACAGGTGTGTAATTTACATCTAAACCTTGGGGCTCTATATGTAATATCAGCATGCACCTGTCCCTCTGGACAAAGTGTGTGACAGCTTCCAGAAAGTCATAAAAGGCTCCTTTCATTTTCAACAGGAGGATGGTGAGACTGATGTAAGTGAAAACTAAACTACAGGATTAGTTTTGAGCTTGATAAACAATATGCTCTTACTACATAGCTGTGCAGTTGTTAGTGCTGAGTTAAACATTGGGGTAGAGCATTATGCTCCAAGAAGCTGGGAAGAGACAGATTGTCTCATCAGCAGCATGATCAGACATAGCTGCATCTGGTGATGAGTCTGCATCTCAGTTACAGCTTTGACTTAGGTCACTCTCTGAGCCTCACCGCTTCTCTGCACCCCATTTTTGTCTTCCCTGCAGCAGTTTCCTTTGCAGCAAAGGCAATAGTGATTGTAACTATGGTTTTACTCCTGTTCTCATCATCAAATACTTCTGTAGGTCATCCTGTGACTAATAAATCTGGCCCTATTACTGATTTTTTTTTCAGAAATCTGGCATTTGTTTCCATACCTTATTAGCATACTTCAGCTTGTGTGAGGAAAACAGCACTTGGAATGATTTTCCTGGAGTTCTTCCTACTGAATTTTCTCTTCCAATTGTGTGCCAATAGGTGTGGATATACCTCAAACTGATGGGACATCACCCATAGGATGCAGGATAGCCAGTAGTGAATGCAGAACTTTCTGATTGAAGGAGACAGTGTTGGTTGTGAGCAGTTGGGAGGATTTTACTATCATCACACAAAAATATTTGAAGAAGGGGAATAGCCCTGTGGAGTCTTGACCTACTGCATGTCTCTGGGTAGTCACTTTGGTGGACAAGTCCATTGGATACTTTTTGTACCACTGGATTATGAGGCCAAACCTCCATGTTTATAAACCCCATGCCTTTTTTAGTCATGTGCTTATTTCTAGTAGGGTGGAAGCGGAGTGTCCTCGTGGTCTTCCCACTGGATTTGGATTGCTGTAATTAAAATGTAGAATGCACAACCTTCTCTGTGCTATGTGTACCTTCCATGAAAGGCTATGAAAGGAGCAGATTCCCATTATCTGTGACATTTATGCCTCCCTGCCTAAGCAGGGTCTTTCTGTACCCTACTAGGTCTCATAATGTTTGTGTGTTCTGTTTTTGTCAGTCCTGATGCTATTTCACTCACCATTACTTTTGAGAAAGCAAAACTCTTCCCTAACCTGCTGTGTCCTTTCACTTTCCCTGACTATCTTTTGGTTTTCATAGATGACTAATAATTTGTTGTCCAGGAGCCAAGAGCATCATTGGTGAGAGAGGGAGGGACCCCCTGAAAAACTGCTGTTTCTCCAGACTAGCAGTTCTGCAAAGTATTAGTTCTCCAAAATGTTATCAGTTTGGCATCAAGAACTGCTGACAGACACACATCAGCATCTGTGAAGAAAGAAAAGCAAGCCTTGTCTGTTTGCAAGCATATGAAGATATAATCCACCATTCTGTTGATTTTCTTTTTCCAGGACATAACTTTGTGCATGGTAGTGGAAGTCTTGGGATTAACTCCTTTTTTGCCCTAACTTATGTGGCAGTTAGAGTAGGTCAAGCTCTGAATGATTCACAAATTCTTATCAAATTAACACCACTGTTCACTTTCAGTGGCTGACTGAGTGTTGGCAGCTTATGGCTCTGATTTACAGAAATGCAGAGGGACAAGGGAAGAGTGTTTGTGCCATTGAACAGTGCTTCATACTCTTGCTGTACAGAAGTAGTATTGACATTTGCATCCCTGCCTTGAGTATTTTAGGCCTTCTCTGACTGGAAGTGTTTCTGTAGAGTGAACTTTGTCCCAAAACTGTAAATGAATCTCCAAAATTAGAGACTAAAATTGTGTTTGTAAGTTGTCATGTACCTGAGACAATAGTATATGGGGGTTTCTGTTGTTTATCATACTGTATGCCTGACTGCTTTGCTTTGGGAACTTGTGGTTGACCAGCAGTTTGCTTTGCTAAGATTGTTGCACTCTACATCAAATGGTGATTCCTGTGAGTGCCTCAGGGTTGTGCATAGACAGGGAGCACCTGAACACCTCTAGGTAGAAGTTTGAGGACTGCAATGTGGGCTGAGCAGCTAAGGGTATGAGGGAGTCCAAACTTTATTTGGAGTTTCATTGTTCTCATTTTGATTCTTACAAAATCTGTCTTTTGTAACTCAGACACCTTTTCCCTGGTTTTAGAGTTTGCTGTGAGGAGAGTCTAGGTAGGTCTCATCTAGGCAGCTGGGATGTTGCCGTGGTACATTTCTGTGTCTGCAGCTGATCACAGGGAGGGAACAGGGAGAAATTGGTCTTGGTAAAGTTTTATTCTTCCTCAGAAGCACTTTTTTAGGTTGTACCAGTGAAGCAGTTTTATCAGTTACTATAATACTTCATATAATGATAGGTCAGCACATGTTCGTCTTCTCCTGAGACAGTAACAAAAACGTCCATTCTGTTTTATTTCCCATGGCCAGCCCTGTATATAGACTGACTATTTTTATGTAAATTCCACACTTCATTTCTCTTTGCATGACTGGAAAGTCAGCTTTTCTACCGTATTCTGGTCCCTCCAGGCTTCCTGTTTTCTCTGAGTACTTTTATTTCCTTTTGAAATTAGCAGACCTTAGCAGACTGACCTTAGTACATGTCCTAGGTATTAAGCACAATAATAAAAAGGACTTTGTTGAACTGAGCTTTTTCTGTGTTAGTAAGACTGTTTTACAGCATTGTAACTGCCTGGCTTTCTTCACACACATACAGACTCATTCCTGTGTCAGGCCAACAGGTGCATGGCACTGAAAGTACTCACCAGGCCACAATACATACTTGTTCTAGAACCACTTAATAATCTGAATGTCCAGCTTAAAGCTGGAGAGCTGTTCCAGAATTTGATGGGTCCAGTGGTTAAAAATCTTATGTCTAGACATGGTTAATTTATGAACAATCTCTAACCATTTCTTGGAATGTTATTTCTCCTACCTTCATCTTCCAGTGCACTTGTAGAAGGTACTGTATTCTCTTTCATAAGTTCTCTTTTCTAGCCATGCCCTGCATCAGATCTGGTTTGAACTCACCTTTCTGGAAGAAGCTGACCAATGCTGTAGGCAAAATTTCAGTGAGATCTCTTCAATACTCTGTCTGGTGTCACTCATCTTTCCAAATCTGTCAGGAGATCCTGCTAATGCATCTCAGAAGTCCTCCCTTTTGCAAAATCCATTGTCCCCTCCTTGTTTCACCGTCATGTCTCCTGTTTTATTACTTGTGTATAACCCTCTGAGGCTATACTTAAGAATAATAATACATTTGGATTAGTTTAAAATTGTCTCTATCTTAAGACTGTCGTAAAGAGGAGGCTTACTCCTGTTTTTTTGGATGATGTAAGAGCTGCTTAGTTGCATGCCTCTTCGTGTTAGTATGAAAACCACAGACTAGTCCAGCTTGCATGTCTAAGGTAAACATCAGAACCCCTTTTGGAATTCAGGTTCCTTAGTTTCTATACCTGCTTGTGAATAGTTTTATTTTATTATTATTGTTACAAATAGTCTTGGTAGAGTAACACTAAAAAGAAAAAGGGGGGTGGGGAAAAGCCAGTTTTCCTAATATTGCAAATGCAGTTGCAAAAGACACTGGTGTTTTGGGTTACTCATAGTTAATCTGATTACCAGGGGCATAAACAATAGCTATCGTGAAATTATCACATGTACCCACAGTGTATAGTTCATACACTGCTATGTCATTCAGTTTAAAGAAATTACAACTGGTCTACTAACCAAATGCAGTGGTTTAATCAAATCAGGCAATGGTCTTCTACAGCAGCATTTTCAGACCCCTGCAAAACTCTCCAGCCTAGGTGTGAGCCTGCACTTCTGGACACAGTTCTTACAAAAGGCTGGCCTTTCTATTTGTGCAGCTTTTTTTCTCAGTGAGGCTGTGTGCCTCCTTGTATGAAAACTGCTACAACTTCTGTACTGTCATGGGCATGCTAACCTGTGCTTTTTCCTTCCCTGGGATTAGCATAGTGTGCCTTTGTTATATTTCTGCCAAATGTTGTGTGTCACATCTAACACGTAATGCTTCTCTCTCCCTTTTGGGATGCCTTTTCTTTGTTTTGGTGGTGGGGCTCCTCCCCTTAGACCTAGAACAGGTTTAAAAGTAGGTGTCTGTGCAGCTTCTTGATGTGCAGCACTGAGAAGTGGACCCACCTTCAGGCTGTCATTGCCTGGCACTAGTGGCCTTTCTGACTCTTCAGGTATTTGCACCTAAAGTAATCTGGATGGTGATGGGATAAACCTGTGTGAGTTTAAAGTGGGAAAAATTTCAGTAACTGTTAATGTATCTTTAAATAATTTAAGGACTTTGATTAATTGTATTCTATCATGCTTGAAATTTCTGTGTCACCTTTGAAGTAATTTGAGGTTTGTTTTTTTTTTTTTTTAATTTGATTGTCAGGTTAAAATACTAGCTTCAGAAATGTTTGAGTTTTTTGTGTATTCTTGTGGAAGAAGTGACTGTGTAAATGGAACTAATTGTACTGAAGCTAAAAATCTGCCAGAGGAGGAGTTGTCTTCTGTGGCACTCTTTGCTACTTTAGGCTCACATATCCAGTGATTTTTGAGACTTGTTTCGGTGTGTATCTTGCTCTTCCTAATGTGTCTTTGAAGTGATTCTTAACAAATATTCACAAACTCTCTAGTTGAAATATACATGAAAACAAAGCAACCACCACACCAACATTTGGGTCTGTTTTCTTTTATCTCGTTTGTGTAGTTTTGAAATAGGTCTGAATTGCTGCCTTTCCTGATCTGGTTGCATTTCTCCAACTTTTTGTGCAGGTACAAAGATTTCATAGGCATACGGGTGAATTTTATGGTGAATCAGCCCTTACATATACTGAGCTATATTCAAGGCAAGAAATAATACTCTTAATAATTTGCAGCATTTTGGAAATGGAATTTTGCTGCTTGCTATCTCCTAATCCGTATTTTTTTTCAATCTTTTAAATAAGTTTATTCTAATGGTTACAAAAAACATTTTATAAAAATTATATATCACTGCATTTCTAATTAATTTATCTTCACTAAGCACATGGTGTTTCCAGGTTCTTTTGACACAACACAAGCTACAAGTGCTACTTTGTCACTTCAGTACTTACATCCACAAATCTAATCAGAAAGAATAAAGGACAAGAAAATTGGGAAAAAAGAATAAAAATTACAGAGAATTGCTTTGTTCTTCAGATAGTAAAAACAGTATCTGATGCTAGAGACAATGCACTTGCCATCTTCAAAGCTATTTTTCCTTCACAGCAAGAAAGAAGAAGTAGTTATAAATCTTGCTTCAGCGGTTACTTCCATCAGTCACTAAGCAAAACTACCAAAGCTACTGTGATAAAGCCAAATGTGGCTCTGGTTACTCCACCATCTCAACAGAATGTAACAAAATTAGAAGTCCAGTGATGGGCAGTGATGATGGATATGAAGAACACTTAACAGAGCCAGGCCTTTTCATTCAGGAAAAAGAAATGTTTAAGGGCTGAGACAATATGACAGAAGAGCTCAGAAATGCTCAAGCCCCAAGAGGTGCACTATTCACTCTCTTTACTGGACTACCCCATGTCCATCAAATGAATTTTGTCAGATTAAGTCGGATTAAAACCAAAAAAGGGATTCATTCTTCATGCATCAGATAGTGGAGCTGTGCAACTCATTGAAGGAGGAGGTCATGGATGCCAGCTGTTCAAGGGGAGACTGGAAAAATACATGAAAGAGTAATTCATAGATGTTTTATATATATAAAGAAACTACATCTTACTGTTCCTTTGACATCTATTTTACCATTGTGCTAGAGAAAATGTTGAACTAGGTGGTCCTTATGTTTTCTAGGTTCTTCAGATGGACCTTTTATTTTTGTGAATATTCTAAAAGCCTATGTTTTTAAATGGTCTTCCTGAAAAACCTTAACAATTTATTGTGCTGCTTGTAATGTTTATTGTGGTCAGTGACTTAGCAAATATTAACTAAGTGTATTCTCCAATACTATTCTACCATCATTATAAAAGCAGAATTGGTTCACAGTGTTGCAGGAAGATTATATTTTATCTAGCAGATAGCTGTTGTAGCACAAGCAGTTTTGATGTCAGAGACTATTCCACCCTGTTTTTCAATTTAGACTTAACTCACTCTAGTTTTCCTTAAGAGTCTTGTTCTAGAATGATGTGTTGTTTTCTTGTTTTTTTTTCCTTTTTTTTTTTTCCCTAAGAAATGGAAAAGCTGATTGCTTGTGTACAAAAAAAGGCAAATGCTCTTTGTAGACTGATTTGCTTTCCGTGGGCTGGAGGTGGAACTTCACAACTTGCTCAATGGGGCAGACTCTTCAACGACTCAATTGAAGGTTAGTCATTTTTGTAGTTACAGTAGAAGTTAAGCAATTCTGAAATACACAATAGCCAAATTTTTAAAATAGAATATAATAGTCTTGAGAGCACCACAATCTTTATCCAATGTGTCTTCTCCAGAAAGGAAGGAGCTAGCATTCATTAGGAGCTAGCATTTCCACTAGGGTACATTTTCTGTACTGCCTTGAATCCAATTATGTTCAACTGGGTGAAAAAATTATATCTTCAGACCTACATTTCACAAGAGTATAGTATGCTTGACTGTTTCAGAAACTATTGGTATAGTTCAGAAACAGAAATACACTGAATATTGTTGATAAGCTAGTCTTCAGCAAGGTTAACAGTGAAGAGATGAGAACTATTTTTAATTTTGAGAGGCTGCAGAGTATCTCTTATCCAGTGTTTGCACTTCTTGTATCAAAACTGAAATTTAATCTATGAATTTTATAACAATGAAATGATGTTTAGTTACACTATGAAGTAAGTAATTCTCATTGCTCACAAGATGTATCAGCACTAAAAAGATCCATTGCTTGACTTATTTGAAGAGGAACCAAGGCCATTTTCCAAACCTTCCACAAAGGAAAAAATAACTTCATACTCATGAGCATAGCCATTGCAGTTTTACCAGTCCTCTAAATGCATGTATACTTTCCAGTAAGCAGTTGCACATTGCTTGTAATTAGGGGAAAAAACAAAAAAGAAGAAAGAAAAAGATTTTGTCTTCTGGAACTATTTCCAAGAAAGTTATTAAGGAAATGGCCTAGGACCAAGTACAGATGCAGATGACTAAAGTAATGGCACAACATGTTCTTTCAGAGATGGCTTCTGCAGAAAGCATAGAAGATGTAAACTTTTCTGTACTGGTATATATGGTATTAAGTTGTGGTTTAGTCTGTCTCTTCTAAAATACTTTGTGTCTGACTCATTACTTCTACATAACTGGCAGTATGCACGATGTCAAGGAGATTTGAAAAAATTGACATTTTTTCTGATCAATTCATTCCTTACTTTCACTAAGCAGTGAGAGGAAAATCCTCGATTTTGAAAGGAAAATAATAAAAGCATGTAAAATTTCCTTCTCTATAAATATAAATAGCTATAAATAACTATAACTATAAATATCCACCAATTTGCACTATGATTCCACATTTTCCAGTGTGCAGTGCTGAAGAGCTGACAAAGAAGAAAACAGGCATTGTACCATTCTAGCATAGTTTCACTTACTAATGCTGCCCTTGAAAGGATTTATTTTACACAACCCTCAAACTTACTATTATTGAAATTAATGAATTTGTGGTTGTTATTAAAACTTAAACAATAAAGTTGCTTTCAAACCTCAGCTGAAATCAGGATCTCGTGGACTCTGACCCAAGGCATTTATCAATCAAATCAGCTGGAAGAGCAACATTTGAGACTAAAGAAAGGGTGGAAACCTAATCCCTTGCAGGATTAAATCACAGTAGCAGCAATAACAAGCAGGTGCACAGTATCAACTGTAAGAAGGAGTAATTAAAATAGTATGTATATTCTGAAGAATAATTTAAAAACTTAATTTAAATTATTTTACTGTATCTATTTGAAATAACTATAATTTTTTCCCTCCCTTCCTTCACCTCTTCTGCAGTGTTCTGCATAAGGCTTCCTGGAAGAGAAACTCGTTTTGGAGAGCCTTTTCCAAAAGACATGACAAGCTTAGTTAATGAAATTACAAGTGTTTTGTTAAAAGAATTGAAAGAAAAACCATTTGCATTTTTTGGTCACAGGTAAAAATATATACATTTTTAGATACCCTGGTGAAGGAGCTTCTATTTCTGAGCTCTAGGAGTAGAGTTACTTGTTTTTATTTGCAAAACCTTTAGAAAAAATATGCTTCTGCAAGAATCTTCTGTCATGTCATCCTAAAACATGCGGTTTCTCTCAAATACTCTGGTTATTTATTTATTTATACCTTCAGGAACAACATCTGAACATGTGTTTCTAATCAATCATAGTTGCATTTATTGTTAATATTTGTGTCAGAGCTTGATCTAAACGAATGCAGGGAGTGAACCATTCATGAAACACAGATTTTAAATATTGCTGAGTCTCAAGTATTAAAAATAACTATTCTTATTGAAAATTAAGGAGACTATTAAAAGAAAGACTCTGAAAAGGTCTTATTTGCAAAATTAGATTAGGAATATAAATATGCTTCATATCAATTAACTAATATCATTATAATCTGCATGTCATATACAGTTTCAGCAACTGTTCAAGATAGCCAGTTAGTACTGAAATTAAAATTGTGTTTATATTTTCCAGTTTTTATGTAAGGTTTTACTGACTTTGCTTTCATTTCTTCTTTTGCTGCAGTCTTGGAGCGTACACGAGTTTTGCTGTTGCACTTCATTTGAAAGAAAAGTACGGACTGGAGCCATTCCATCTTTTCATGTCAGCAGCACATGCCCCAAATGTAAGCTACAGAATCATTAACATTGTGAAACAGAACCATAAATTAGCTACTAAGAGTAAAAATAATATTTTACTGTATGGTATGCAGAGTAGTTTTAATACAAAATCAACTCTTCTTCAGAATATATGGATTGAAAAGTGTTCTGAGGTAGATGCAGAATACATAATATTCACTACTGCTAACCTTAGCCTAGGGAGAACAATCTCTTTAAACTAATGCCTGAACTAATTAATGCTTGAACCAACTAATTCTTAAACTAAAATATTTTTAATATTGTGTTATTTAGTATGGTCATTGGTTTTAAACTCAAAAGTAATCAAACCAAAATACTAAGTGGTCCTCCTTACTGTGTAATGCATGAAATAACTGTCTTGACCTACCCTTTCATAAACCTGCTGCATCAGCCCTCAATACTTTTTTTTTCTCTCTCCTCATTCTTTGTAGGATTTTTAATCAGTTTTTTTCTGAGGTTCTGCTAGTTCTGCTAGTCTTTCTCAGTAGTGAAGTGGCAGTTTTCCAGTCCCATCCTCAGTCAGCATTTTCTATTTAAGTTCTTCAGTTTCTAATGCTTCTTAGCAGTCTTGAGTATGAGCCAGTGATTCATGGAAGCAATTGTTATTCCCACAAATTTCCATAATCAGTTAGTATCTTTATTTCTACATTAGTCAGATTTATGTCCAGTGGTAGGTTTTTCTTTCTCAGATTATTTCACTAGTTGTATTCTAATAGTAAGAGTCAAGCTTGAATAAAATGAAATTAACAGTTATTTGTCTGTATAAGTTTCAAAAGTAGAGAGTACTTGGCTCACTCATAATTTGTAATTTCAGTAAGCACAGTCTACTAACCCTTTGCATGAAGTATTCTCTATGAATGTTAAACAAATCAGGCATCATATTCTGGAGATGGAAAATTATTATACTTCTTACTAAAATAATTTTAATTAAAGTATTATTAAAAGTATATTATATACCACCCCCGATCTGTTTTGTTTGGTACAGTCTGCAGCACATCTTGCCCTCAAAAGCACACCCATGCCTGATGGAAACAATGCCCTTCTTGCATGTGTGGGGATGCTCGGAGGAAATTTTGAGCTTCCGCCTCATGAAGACTTTAGGAGAAATATAGTGATAGCATTCAGAGAAGATGCTAAAGTTTTTAAGACATTTTCGTAAGTTTTACAACTTTGTATTACTTTTGTATTTGTATTTTACATTTTTACTTCTGTCTGATCATGTTAGGTTTTCTTTTTTCTTTCTTAGTAACTTGCTCTAATTTCTCTTATAAAAAAATAAGAATGAGAAACAGTAAATATAGGACTTTTTTCCTTGGTGTGCTTTTCTATTTGTTTTCTAGTATTTAAGCCCTAGATGAAACAGTGCATACTGCAGCAACCACACCTGTTACTGCAGTAGTGAACCTGTCCTGACAGAATTATAGCTCTACCTAGGATCCAAAGTTAGCAGCTACTAAAAGAGAATATTCTTGTGTCATTTATTGTTTTCTGAGATTAGCAATCTCAGCTCATCATGCTTCAGGAACACTGCATTCAGCCTCCAGATCCAAGGTCCTCTAGCCTAACCAGAAGAAAGGAATCCCTTTTTTCTGGGCACCTAGACAGCAACTGACTTGTCCCCACTGGACACACAGCTCCTGTAGCTGAGTGGTTAAGGCTTCTCACCTTGGCAAAAACAAGGACACTCTTGGATTTGGGACCCTTTTTGGTCTTAGGAACCTGACAATGAAAGATGCTGAAATGTTAGAACTTGTATGTAAGTAGGTAATATCATTATTTATTGTAGGTGAGAATTTTTATTGCAGGTTGAAGCTATTTTTTCTTCCTAACTATTGGGTCATTCTTCCTTTACAATTTTAGATCTGATTGCAGTAGGGTAAGGACTAAGAAACTTCAAGATGCAGTATTTTCTTTCCTGATATCCTGTATAATCTAACTCCTGAAATTTGTTAAGTTTTGGAGAAGAACAAAAAACTTTTTTTGTATGTGGAAGCAAATTCCAAATATAGGTATCTTATGGAATGCTTTATGGCTTCTTTTTATGTTCACAGATTTGAGAAGGCAGACATGAATTCCCCCTTCTCCTGTGATGTTTCCTGCTTTCGTGGGTCTGATGATAAAATATATGATGTACAAGGTACTTTGTTTAACTGGCTTTTCTCATATATTCACACATTTTCTTGTTGTATTGCACCTGTTAATTAGAGTTTTCTAGAGTCTATCTCCTTCTTAAAGGAAATAAATCAACAGAGCAGTTTCAATGTATGAACCAAAAAGTTGATATGGGATTTAAAATAATTATTAAATAATAACTTTGAAATAGTTAGACAAAACGATCACAATAGTTGACATTTCTCTGAAACTTTAAATATCTTTTTTAGGTTGGCAAGAACTCACAAATGGAGATGTGTCCTTTTATGAGCTTCCAGGAGATCACTTTTATCTGCTGAAACCGTCTAATGAAAGTTTCTTGATAAAACATATCACAACATGCATAGAAAATGCCGGTCTATGAGTATTTCCCTCAATTTTATAAGCAGAATGTGTAGGTTAGTCCACAGCAATTTATAAGAAGTCACTTCTTTCTCTACATTGCATGCAGTTATGACTAAAAGTTGTTCTGGTCCTCCTCTGTAATCCTTTATAAGGGGGAGTTTTCCTGATTTTTTAAAAACAAACACTGGCTTTGGGTCTTAAAAAATATTTCATCTTTTCCTTCTTCTCTTGCATATGTACAAACTCTTCACTTTATTCCATAACCTTATTTCAAAAAAATCATGTCTATGTTATTTAACTGTTAGAGCTTCTCTGTTTGTCTTCTTCTGTCAAAATGCTAAATAAAATTTAATACCCAAAAAAATCCACAATTCTCAAGAAAGCTTAATTTGTTCAGTTCAAATTTATTTAGATTAATATACAAGCTAAAAATAGATTATATATATAAATACCCTTTAAAGTCAAACAGCTGATGCTTAAAAGATATTTAGTGTCAGACTACACAAAAAGGAGTTAGTACTGCATTTTTCTCAACATTTTTCTCAGCTACTGAAGAGTAGTTAATTATTAGTGGGAATTATTTTGAATATTCTAGATTCCATATTTTTCTACCATTGCTCTTGCTTTAGAGATATAGGCATTCATGGCATCCTCCTTTGATAAACCTGCAAAGGAAAGTAGGAGTCATTATCTTTCCTCATTTGTCATCCTATAAACTTGACTACAGGATAAATTTAATTAGTGTAATACCTTTTTTCAGGTTCCATGCCTCCCATTTGGCTTTGCCTTTTAAATCTAGCATTCCTGGACATTCTGCCAAAATAAATACATAGCTTTGGTTATCATGCAGATTTACATAACATTACCTCTATTTTATCAAGATATATGAGTAAATGTGAAGTATATATAGTAATACCAATATTAATATCTCCAACAGTAGCCTGTTTGTAGAATCCATATAGTTCCTTCAGTTCTTCATCAGTTGGTCTTGTTTTCAATTTTTTTACATCTTCTGCAGCACCATCAAAGTCAGCCTGATGAAAGAACAGAAAATATTCTCCTCTCAAGGGGTGTATTTAAAACACGAGTAATAAGACACACAGTAGTATCATTAGATATTCTCAATGACTCACTTGGGTTTAGCAATTCAGACAAGGTTTTTCCCCATGAAAGAAGCTTCATAACTGTTAGAAAGGGTTATAGGCTGGTATGGCTGATAGAGGCAAGCAGCCTCCCCAGTTTATGTGGTGTATATGTCTTTTACAGTCACATTGCAGGTATGAAACCATTCATTGAACTTTACACCCCACAGTAATCTCTGAGTTGTTTTGACCCTGCTTGCACTGTGTTGGCTCAAGTGGTGGAGCTCAAATCCCCTCTGAGTGGTACTGCCCAATTCACCCTCCATTTCCACTGCTCTGCTGACAGGGAAGTAGGTGGCACAGAGGTACCTCATAGAGGTGAGCTACTGCCAGGACCACCTTCCACAGCCACCTCTGAAACACAGGAGAGCACCAGAGCAAAGTGTAAATTTACTCATTTCATTACTGTGAGTCACACATTCACATCAATCTGAGGCTGTAGCCGTTCTCACCATAAAGCAGGTCTCAGGCTGGGGTTCTGTTTCATGCCCAGAACATTTCAAAGAGAGCTAGATTTTGTAGACTATAGACACATCAGGCCATTGCACTACTCTAATTGAATACAAGCACTTTAACAGGCTGGTTTCAACAATTATTTTAGCTTTTGAGTTGGATCTGCCTTTGCAGAAGCCCAGTATATCCTGCACGCATATTTAATATGTACAAACCAGCTGTATTGGTTTTGAATGACCTGGTTTTTGGTAGTGAGGGAGGCTACAAGGGTGGCGTGCATGAGAAGCTGCCAGGAAATTCCAACATGTCCAGCAGAGCCAATTCCTGGCGACTCCAAAGATGGATGTGCCTCTGGCCAAGGCTGGGCCAATTGGAAATGGTGGTAACACTTCTGTGGTAACAGAGGTAAGAAGGAAGATAAAATAAGTAGTTGTGCAGTTGTAACTACAGCCAGAAAAGAGCAGAACGAGAATGTGAGACAAAAATTAGCTTGGCTAATGAGATTCGCCCAATACAAACCTCTGAGGAATTTCTAATTTTTTGCAAATTTTGAATTGCTATATGAAACCCACAAAGAGAAAGCACAAGTCTTCTAAGAACAAAAGTGCTCGCCACAGGAAGACGTACATCTGTAACAGCAGTGTTGCAACAAGCAGCAGCAGGCAGAGAGGTGCATTGAATTGGAACGTTTTTTAAAAATCATGATGTGTGATTAAAAGGGCATTCTAGCTCCCTGCAAAACAACAATTAAATCTTGAATATTCTTTAAACTGCAGCTGTAAATTCACAAAACATTAGATGGGAGGGATTCTTGATGACAATACACATCTCTAGGTTTGTCAGTTCATAGCACCTTTAAAGTGCTATGGAATGAAAGGAAAAGATAAAAATCCTGCAGCAATGCAGATGCTTTTTAATAAATAATCTTCCAACTCACTGAGAACCTCAGTGTTTGCATAACTGACAAGCAGAAGTTCCTGGGAGTCTCCCAGCAAGGCCTCCCTGAACCAGGTACCCAGTGGCGGATAGAGGAGTACAAAGAAGAGTTGGTGTGCTAAAATTGATAATGACTGTTTTAAGTTTGAGAAATGCTGCTGTTTTATTTTGAATTTAACAATCCTTCTGAGAATTAGGCAATTCCAAGTACCATTTGGCTTCTTAAAGGTCTGAGATTTGGTCATTCAATATGATTTGGCAGTTTCTGCACTAAATTCTAGATTAAATTACTTCCAAATTATATTCTTAAATCTAAAACTTTATATACTGAAACATGTAATTACTTATGTAGTTTGTTCCTGTTTTAATAAAAATAATTCTCGATGTTAATAAATTGCAACTATACCATAGAACCATAGAAAAGCACGAAGCTTTAAGTCCAACTTTTTGTGTCCGATTTCTTTTAAGAACACTGTAGATTTTTTTTTTTTTACCAAGTATTTGAGAGTGCTGAAAAACAAATACAGGGTTTTCCTAGAATAAAGAATCAAAAGGCTCAGAATACATTCATATGCCAGGTATATATGTTATTTGTAATTTAGATAAACCAAAGTTGTGTGCTCTACACTACATATAAAAGCTGAATCAATACTGTTGAAATGGCCTTACAGCATCCCTTCTCAGGTTTGTATTTTTTTTTTTTTAATAATATTAATATTTGCTTTCATGAAAATCTTGAAATTTTTATTTTTCTTCTTATTCTGTATTGTCTCTTGGTCTCCTTCTGCACAGCAACTGTACCTGGCAAACCACATGAAATGCTTCAACAAGTTCAGGTGTTAAGCTCATTTTTAATTTTTCATCAAAAATTGCTGAGGACCATAGTAAGTAAGTAAATAACACTATTCTTCCTTTCAGCAGCAAACCCAGAAAGGTGCACCCATGCATTTGAGGCCAGGAAGTCACACCAGCATGGGGAGAGAATCCAGGGTTTGGGGCAGAAGCACCTTGCCCTGTGTCTTAGGCACAGCATGGGTGCCTTCAGCCTGGGAGCAGGGAGGGAACAGAGACACTGCCACAAGCAGGAGTCTAAACCCACAGTCCCTGTGAGACTGCTCATAGGGCTTTTTTTGACAGTCAGGTGCTTTATCCTTCCATGAAAACAGGCCTGTTCCACTTTGTGCTCACCTCAGGGAAGAGGCAAGGACACAGGGATTGCAGAGGAGCTCACATGCTTTGAATTTACATCCCAGCCTACTCCTGAGTGACTCCAAGTCACAAGTCTAATCACAAAAACTCCTATGCACTAACAACATTATTCTTAATAGCTGTACATCATTTATAATGGAGAAGCATTTATGAGGGGAAAAAAATCAGCAATGCAAACTACCTTACCAAGCAATTAACATAGTGGTCCAAAGAAACTGGAACTGTACATATTTCATGCTCCTCATAGCAGGGCATTTAAAGTCACACTATTGGTGCAGATGTATAAAAGGGATGGACATTTATTTATGAAAACAAATGTGATTACCTACTGCTCAAGAGGTTTTTTTAATAGGTACAACCTTATTAAAATAAATATTTCATTATTAATCCAAATATCAGAAATGTGACATTCTTGACTACATTTATGACTGACTCCTCCATCACAGACATCTCTTAATATTATCCACACACATGCAAACAAAAACAGGATTCATGCTCTGTTAACTGTAAGATTTAAAACTGGTATCAATAATAAACCATAACTAGGTTGCCATATTGTTTAAAGTTCAAATAAGTTACTACTGCATGTGAGCCTCTGCCAGCTCAGAGGATGTACAAGGACCATTCAAATCTGTGGAAATCTTTCACAGGTCTGGAATTGTTTTCTAATCTAAACTTATGTCTTGGTTTTGTCTGGGGTATTGCTCACTTTCTCCCTAGTACCTGGTACAGTGCAGTGTTTTGGATGCAGGATGAGAATTATGTTGATAACACGCTGATGTTTTGGTTGTTGCTGAGTAGTGTTTGCACTGAGCCAAGGACTTTTCAGTGTCTAATGCTCTGAAAGTGAGGAACTGCACAAGAATCTGGGGAAGGTGAGGGGAACACTTCTAGGACAGCTGACCAAACTGGCCAAAGGGATATTCCACACCACAGAACATCATGCCCAGTTAGAAACTGGGAGGAGCAGGCCAAGAGGGACTGATTGCTGTTCAGGGATGAGCTCGGCCTTGGTCAGTGGGTAGTGAGCAATCATATTGTGCATCACTTGCTTCTCCTGGTTTTAACTGCACATGCTCTCTCTCTCTCTCATTACTATTATCACAGTATTATATTTTACTTTTTAAAAAAATTATTAAACTATTCTTATCTCAGTCCAAGAGTTTTTCCTTTCTCCCCCTTCTCTCCACTGCCAATTCTCCTCCCCATTCCACTGTAGGTGAAGGGAGTGTTAGCAAGGGACTGCATGGTACTTATTTGCTGGATGGTATTAAACCATGACAACTTCACAGTAAGAATGAACCAAAAGCCCTGTTCAATTGTACAAGACAAAAAATTTTAAAATAACTTAAGGAAACCATTAATAACCTTATCTCCCTATAACTTTATTCTATTTGCATCTATAGGCAAATATCACAAGATAGTTTAAAAATTTGCAAATGCATATCTTACAGAGCAAGAAATGGGCAGAAATGAACTCTAAATACTAAAATTTTCTTTCTTTATTCCCCTCTAGCCAGTCATTCTGCACAGACTGTTGATTAGGATTTGTCTGCTTACACAACATACTTATGAGCAGCCTGTAAAAATACGATTTCCTTTTAATCACGTGCTGATAAAATTCCCTTTAACTCTTCAAACAAAAAGCATAAAAATATATACACACATACACATACACATGTGCCTTAAAGATAAAAGCCCAAATTATCAGACTATTATCAGACACTGCACCTTTTTGTAAAGAAAAAAGCTTGAATGAATTCTTCATTTACAGCAGAATATTTTACCAGATTGCAAAACTTATAAATATTTTACAGCCTCACTAATGAGAACATTATTTTATCCATTTGTCCTCATTCCCATACAGCTAGATTCAACAAATTTATGGATATGGTTGGTAACTGTAAACCAAACTAATGTGGGAAAAAGCTCTATAGTGTCTAATGAAGAATGTGTACAGTACCTTAAAATTTCAACCACTGATTTTTTGTGAAAGTGTATACAGCTGAGGAACAGCATATCATACGTCATTCAGCTCTTTCTTTTCATGATTTATGGCTCATTGCTTAATCATCAGGCTAATAAATTCACCTTCTAGAGTGAATTCAAGGTAGAATAAAACAAACTGTAATTTCAGCAATTAATTAAGCAAAGGTAGCGTTATGTTTGGGATTTGGCAATTTTGATCCACTGAAGAAAGAGATCTCTTCTTAGCTGTAACACAGCACAATGAAACCTCTGTGCTATTCAACATAATTGCAGCTCAGAAGAAAATTGCTAAGCTGCTGGCAGTGCACTCCCTGCATCTAGGTCAGAGCACTGTGCTGCTCACTCTTTGCAAAATGCACACTAACTAAGCTGAGGCAGACATAATAAGACCGGGATAGAAGAGCTTGCAAATCTTGCAGTGAAAGGGATAATAGGAATGCCTAAAGAAGAAAAACAGCTTAATCCCTCAGGGCACAGCCAAGACAAGGGAAGTATTCATAGCTTCCCACAAATGTAGGAGGCTAAAATCCAGCAATAATGACAATTTCCTCAACAGCTATTTAAAGCTGTAATCAGTGAAAAAGTAAAAGGATGCCCTCTCTGTAGTCAGAAGAAAGTAGAAGCTCTCCTACAAAAACACAAGCCTATCAAAATGTAGCAGTCTAAAGATGCGTACACCCTAAAAAAACCACACTACTTCCTTAAAAACTATTTACGCTTCCAAAATGCACATATAACACCGTCTCAGTGTTAGAAGTTTCCATCCTCCTTTAACAGCTCCAAGCAACCAGCTAGATTCTAAAAACATATGTATGCACCTGCCTTTCCAGGTCTAACTCGGTCCTAGCAATCTCAGAAGCACACCTGAAGAAAAAATAATTAATGCATGCTCTCACCAGGTCAGGCTGCAAAATACTACATGATCTATGAAATAGTTCAAATTAACCAGCATGCTTATTACCCTCCACTTGTGAGAAGTAATGCACTATTTAACCTCCAAGGGTTTAGGCAGATTTCCCTTGCCACAAGGTAACCTTGATTTTGCAGTAAAAATCCTTATGCTGAAGAAATACCACAGTCTCCAGCACGGCAGTACACAAATGCACGGTGCATCCCTCTCCTCTCGTCCGTGTCTCACCAGATGCAGAAGAGCGTACCTGAAGAGTCATGCTGCTGCGAGGATGCGCAGGGACGGCCTCGCTCCTTCTCCGGCGGGGACGCGGCGCGTCTGCAGTGGGGCTGCGGCGGCGCGGCGGGGCTGGGGTGGACGGACCCGTGACCTGAGCTCGGCAGCGAGCGGCGCCGGCACCGCGCAGGGAAACTCGGCACACAGGGGCTCACTGACTGCACGCAGGGATTCGCTGCACACAGGGACTGACTGACAGCACACAGGGTCTCACTCACTGCACACAGGGACTGCCGCCGGGCCCCTCGGCACCCGCCGGGACAAGGGAATGGTGACAGGCGCCGGGAAGGGTGCTGGGGGCAGGCAGCATTAAGCCGTCAGTGGTTTCCGCAGAAAGCCTGAGCTCCAGCCACACCACCGACGGTTAGACCGCCATGTTGAGTGCAGCGATACAGAAAGATTCCCAAGCCATTTGTTTGACAAAGGAATTTCTGGAGTGATTTGAACTGCAAGCAGCGCAGTTATTGGTACTGTTCCCTCTGCCGCAGTGCCTGTCCGCCTGTCCATGTCCAGCCAACCTGGGACCTCACATCCTCCAGCTGCAGCTCTGGAAAACACCTGGCTCATCCTAAGGATACCTCACACAAGTGGCTACACACACAAAATACACTGTGAATGCTGGTTTTTAATTTGGTCCACTAGATACAGAATAAAAATAATATTAAATTAATTGATAAACTACCGTGCAAATGTAACCGCTGAAGAAAAAAAAATCCATCCCTCTTGTATCAATGAATTATTTATATTCATGGCTCTACACATTTATGTACATGATTCTCTAGGCATAGTTTGATCTATGGTAGGTATTTCTGCATTTTTTAACCTAATTTCCATAAAATCATGCCAGAAAAGTAATTTAAGGGGAAACAAGTCCAGGTTAAATTAAGTCAGGAATTAATGAGAAAACAATCCAAGTCAATTTAAGTAAATAGGAGATTTAAATTTTTTTTTAAAGATTTTTTTAAACATTGAAAACATCTTTGAAGCACCGGTGCCCTAGCAAAGAAGCTCTGCTCTTTCAAGGTTAAGAGGCTGTGCTTAACCATGCTGTGCACTACGGTGAGTGTGGAAAATGAACGTGCTTGTGAAGATTTGTTAAAGGCTAAGGGCAGATTGCGGAAAACACTGAATGGACTCAGCCCTTACCTGTCCCCTTGGTCATAGAACACAAGGTCCGTGCACAGCACGGCGCACACTGCACTGCAGCGAGGGACACCCTGTGACTGTGAAGTCCCTATGAAGTGACCTGGTGACCTGGCGCTCACTGCGTTAGCTGATACACGACTAAGCAGGTCTGCCACTGCTTATGCGCCAGACAGCTCCAACCCTGGAAATGCCAGTGGTGAGCCTACGGTGAGACCCGGCAGGGGCAGGCCCCCGTAGCGTTACGGCCGCTTCGCCATGCGGCCTTTAGCGCAGCCCAAACACCGCCCCGCCACAGAGAGACCCGCCCTGCCACAGAGAGAGATACCCGCCCCGCCTCGGAGAGACCCGCCCCGCCACGGAGAGACCCGCCCCGCCACAGAGAGACCCGCCCCGCCACGGAGAGAGACCCGCCCTGTCTCGGAGAGACCCGCCCCGCCGCAGAAAGACCCGCCCCGCCTGGGAGAGATCCGCCCCGCCACAGCCAGGGGCGGAGCGGCGCCGGCGCAGGGTGCGGAGCGGGGCCAGACCGGGGGCGGAGCGGGCTGGGCTGTGTCCCGTGGCGTGTTCCTGGAGCGCGGGACGGCCGAGGTGAGACCGGCTTAGCGCCGGCGGGCGCGGGGCAGCTGCGGCCTGGGCCACGCGGTCGGGCTGCCGGAGGCCGTTCTGTTGCCGGGGCCTGTGGGCCTGGCCCGGCCCACACTGCTCGGTGGGTGGGGTCGGCGGCCCGGGGAGGGGGTGCTGCGGTCCCGGCAGCGGGCGCAGGGCGTTGTGCTGGGGCCGTGCTTGACCCGCTGTTGCGGGAGCGGCAGGAGCCCGCCCCGGAGCGGATGCGCCTGCAGAGAGCTGCTGGACACGGGCGCCGTTCCCGGCTCCTTCCGCCGGAAGCGAGGGGGTCGCGACCTGCGGCGAGGTGGGCGAGCTCAGTGCTCGTTTATTCGCTCGGTGCTCTGTTTCCTTATTTCTGCACGCTTGTTTTCCTCAGGAGTGCTCATTTTGAAAAGAAAAATGTAATCTTTGCATTGTGAACATGTTCCGGTTTTTTTCTCGTACCTGTCTGTTGCAGATTTTGCATGTCAAAGGCCATCAGGGCATCCCTAATCGAATGCGATAATCCAGAGCTCATATTTTAAAAACAATCACAAGCTTCCATTCCAACTCGGTCACATTTAAAAATTCTTGTGGTCATTTACATTTTTTAGTTGTGTTCAGTTTTTGGTTGTTGCCACTGTGATGGTAAGCAAAAGGGATTAGATAACTGCATGAATGATAGCTCCATAAAGGTTAAGTTGATACATCCGTATTCTTACATCCCAGCTGTAACCATTCTGGGTGCTTGCGAGTTGAGGGGAGTGCCAGCCCTCCCCAGGTGGTTTCTCCAGGTTCCACTGTTGGAGGCAGGTAACTGGGTTGGATGGACCATCGCTGAGGTGGCCCAGGGTATTTCATAGATTATTCTGAGAGTACTCAAGGGCACCACGGTGGTTTTTTTTTTTTTTTGTATTTTGGAATTCTGTTCTCTGAAAACTCCTTCAGTGGTTTTGGCTTTCATTTTGGGTAACAGTTGACATTGCATTGATGCAATTCTGTTCAAGGTGGAATCATAGAGTACAGACTATCCTGAGTTGGACAGAATTAACAAGGATCATCAAATTCAACTCCTGGCTTTTGCAGTCCTACTTGTGGAGTGCCCCCAGAATCACACCATGTGCATCTTTCTCCTCCTGTCCTCCAGAAAAGAGTTCACCTGAGTGAAAATCTATCCAAATAGATGTTGCTTCATGGCAGTACACTTAGGTGAAGATAGTAGTTGTCTTTTTATATCAAGTTAGCTTACTAGCAGTACACAGAGAACTGGTATGACTACCAAAATTGTATCTTTTGGGTGGCAGCCTTTAGATGTTCATGAGCTACATATAAATGCAACCTGTGTGCCTGCTTGGGTAACTGGGAAACTTACGGGTGATTCATGTCATGTTTCCCCTATTAGAAACCTGAGCTGCACTTTTTCTGTAAGCTTGCCTGTGCAGCAATGAAGACATCACTAGCTCCCAAGCAGGAGCATGGGGGCTTTGCAATTTACCAGGGACTGTTATCAGGCTTGACCTCATGTCTTCACTGCTGCTCTGGACTAGATCAATCAGAGCAAGAACAATTACACTTTCTCTGCTCCTGTTCAGTTTTTCTCATCCCTGAAGGCATTGTCCAGGTGATACAAAAGACCCCTTCTGAACTGCTGGAGGCCTGTAGGGGATTGCCTTCCTTCCCTGAAAGCATAAATTATTAAAGAGTCTGCAAGCTTCTGTCATACCTTCCAAATACAGAAAAACACAAATGCACTTACTAAAGACTGAAAAGATGGATTTCTAAAAGTCCTAAATATGTTCAGGAACTTGTTTCATATTGTGATTCAGTTTCTGTTGTTTTTTTTTTTTCCTCCCATGACAGGGGGGACTATGCAGCTGTGCAACAGTGGAGTGGATAATGGAGTGATTCTTCAACCTGTGATTTCTGGGATAAGTTGTTGTTTGGTTAGGCTTGTGGGTTTTTTACATCTGTAATACCTCCAGCTGCTTTTGTTCTGCTTTAGAAGGGTCTGTTGTCACTGCTGTTGCCTTACTGTCCTGTCTAGCTTTTTTTATTTATTAAAAAAAAGCAGCTCCACACCTGCCCTGTGGAAGATGTGTGAAGGATTGATGTGAGGAGGTTGATAGATGCCAGTATCTCTGACAGTGTTTCTCTTCTGCATTCCTAGAAGAAGCTTCTGGGAACAATGTCCATAACCCACAGTACAGTATTTGAACTAATGTCTCACTTTCTTCCTTAGGGTGACAAAACAGAACCACCTCAGGATGTCTGTAATTCAGCAAGGGACAGCAACACTTCGGAAAGCAAAGAAAACCACTGTAAAAACGTGTCTAGATAACCCTTTTGTTTTCCAATGGAAAACCATAGATGGAGAAGATATGCATTTTATACTAGAGACTTTAGAAGAAAGGATTAAACATATTGGACTTAAAAAGATTGAGAGTCCAAGAAAGAAAAAACGTTCCCTTACAAAAAAACAAACAGAAAGAAAGTGTGATGCTGGCACCAGTGAACTCCCTAAAGAGGAAACAGAAAGCTACCAACAAAAATCAGGATGGACTGACATAAGTATCAGAAGACAGCTTGCTATTGGAGTTAATGAAGTTACAAAAGCCTTGGAAAAAAATGAGCTTCTTCTCTTGCTGGTGTGCAAGTCTGCCAAGCCTGCCATGATCACGACGCACCTGATCGAGCTGAGCGCCAGCCGCGCCACGCCGGCAGGGCAGGTGCCACGGCTCAGCGAGACCGTCGCGCCCCTGCTCGGCTTAACATCCATTCTAGCACTGGGCTTCAAAAAGCAGTCTGACAAATTCACTGAAGCAATAGCAGCAATAATTCCAAAGATACCAGCTTTGGACGTGCCGTGGTTTCAGTATGGAACTGAAGAACCCATGACTTATGCAGATACAGATTCTTCAGAAAATCTGGAACCTGAAGAGCTTGTGGAGGTGCTGGGGGATAAGCTCACGTGTCAGAAGCGGAAACATACGGAAAGCAATCAGCCTGATCTTTCAAATGTAATTTTGCAGCCTTTGAAAATCAAGAAACTTGTCCCAAATCCCAATAAGATAAAGAAACCACCTCGCAAAAAGAAAAAGGCTTTTTCAGTGTAACTGATTTTAGTTTGGTTCTTTCTATTAAACAGATTTTTTAAATGCAGGGTGGAGTACAGTTCTAACTGAACAATTCTTTCAGGCTTTACAGTGTAAAGCTCTTGAATACAAGGTAAACTTCACACTGCATTTGGCTGAGGTACTTTCTGCTTTAATAAAGAATATTGCTCAGACTTGAGTGTTAGTCTTTACTGGGGCAAGTATTTTCATTTGCAGCTGGATATCAGAGTTAAAGCCAGTAATGAACATGCCGAAGTAATTTTAAGACATAATTTATACTTCTTTGGAATTAATACAAAGCATTAAATGAACTTTGTATTTTTACACAGATGAACATGCTTTAAGCAAAAGAGATTTATGTATAATTACTCAAACAAATAAATACCAAAAGTGAAAGTTTATTTAAACAAAGGTCCATGCCAGTATAAGTCTTTTAAAGCTAAGTTCAAGTAAATAGCACAGGCAGACTTCCCTTTTGAACTCTTATTATATAGTTTCTTCTACTGAACAACTTGTCTTGATCACAAATGTATGCAGACTTGAGTTCCACCTGATACCTGGTGTATGGTATGTTGAAGGAAAAGCTATTTCCAAATACAAAACCAAGTTACTGCTGCTGCAGTATTAAAAAGAAATACTTCCATATGCAAATTATTAACACATATCCTGTGAGAAAATGTAAACCTAAATCCCATTAGATCTCAAAGTCTAAAATTATTTCCCAGGAAATTGACAGAAGCCATATACTGTTTTATATAAAGCAGATGAGAACTATAACTGCTACGAGACTGAAAACATATCATGTAGCTTCTGAGCTTCCTTTAATTTTACTAGGGACTATAAACAATTTCCTAATGAGGGGGTTGGGTTGTAGGAAAGAAGGGAAATAGCATTGCAATTCAGGCAATCAACAGCCTAGGAATTTACTTGTAGAAGAAAGCATAAAATACCTTAACTGAGTAAGTTCTGTTGTTACAAGGTAAAATTTACATCTGTTTTTCAGAGATTTATTCATCCAGACTTCCACTGTCATCCAGTAGCTCATCTGTATTTTGAATTTATTTAGAAATTACTTTAGTTCATTATACCAACTATGAAGGCAGGCAGTAGTAATGGGCTAATGTGATTGTGTAGTCATGATGCTCCTTGAAGTTTAAACAATGCATTTAACGCATTTAAATTTTGTCCATGTCTGAGGGTGCAAGAGGTGAGATTTCTTTGCGTTGCTTCATAGTCCTTTATACATGTCCTTTTTTCTGACTTTCTGGGTGCATAAAACTTTGAAGGCATGCTAGCACTAGTGTGTTTCATTCCCAGGCTGGCTAACAGCATAAGAGCATTTACAGAGAGCATAAGGATTAGCTTTGGTAAAGAACATAAGCACAGCAATCATCCTTCAAGCACTTCACTGCCTGCCCAGGTCTATCTCTGTTTTCAGGGATTTGGGTTCCCTCTGCAGATAGGAAGTTACTTTAGGAAAGAAATGCCAATGTTCAAAAAGCCAGGTGGGAAAGGTGGTAGAGCAAGCTTTACATTCACCAATCCTTTGCAAACACCTATTAGGTTCTGAGGAGTGTTACCTTCATAGCAGGACTAATGCCCACAGTTTCAACCTTGGAAACGAGTCTCTCTCCTATTGAGCTCCTGACAGAGGCCCCACACATATTCACATTTTGTTTAGTGTCTGCTTAGGAAGTCAAAGTGAGTTGCCACAATTTTCACCTTCAGAGTAACCTACTACGTGGGTGCAGGCTGGGACACCTTCAAGATTCAAGTCCTCTTGATGCTGTGATACTTCAGCCAAACACTTCAGGTGAAGAGCACTCAGCAGGGACAGAAGAGGCCATGCCTAATCACACATGTCCATGAACAGAACTCTCCAACACCTGTCCCAACACTCAAGCTTAGAGGCCTGCTTCCCTCATGCTCTGGCTAATAAATTTTCTCTCTCAGCTACCGTGCTGTACAGCTTCTACAGGAGCATGTCTCTGCCCTCCAGCCCCCAGTGAACATGCAGAGTGAGCCAGACAAGACAGAAGTTTATCCCTTGGTGTCAGCAGCAAATGGCACTATTTTACTAGAAGAGAGCACAAGATTGTCCATGCTCCTTCCTTCATGTGCCCTAACCTGAAGATTTATGCAGAAGCCAGGCTGCAGGAAACCCAAGTTTAAGTCTGTCTTCTACCTGGACATACTTGGTCCCATCATCGCCTCTGTTTTACAATGGACAGACAATACTTGGGATGATCTGCCTTCTGATTTCAGAGGAGAAAAGAAACTAACATTTCTTCCACTTGCATTTTTTTGAGGGGAAGGAAGGCAGAGAACATGAACATATCCTTCACCTGGGCTGTGATTACCTGGGCTGTCTCAGCAAGTATCTTAGCCATGAAGACAGAGCTATGCCCTGCTGTCCCACCAACCTCAGGCAGCCCTGAGGGAGGACTGCTGAGGCTCTGCCTTAACACACTGAGCTCCTTGGTGAACCTCATCCCAGAGCACTCCATGAGAATGCCCTGTCAAGGAGGCACCTTCTTTTAGGAGTTAAAAACTTAAGTCTCTGACAGGGTCAAGATTAAATTCTTCGTGTTACCTCAGGTTTTACTACCATCAATTACATTTTCAGGCACTTAATTCTGCTCAGGCCTCACAGAGAGTCCAAGTTGTCTCTGCACCACCTGTTTTGACTGCTACTAGCAGAGGCATAGCAAGAGTGGCCAGAGATGTAAAACCTAACTGCACCATTAGATCTACTCTAAAGACCTTTTAAATTCATGAGGTCCTGAGCTGGTGCACAACCATGGGTCAAACAAACCACGTTCAGTCCCTTCCTTTGCTTGAAGGAGGTTGAATGCTTTAATCAGCTATAATGCAGTAAGGGAAAGTATTTATCATTGTTTCTAGGGCAGAATCCTCTCACCACAATTCAACAAGAAAAAGAAACCAAACCACAAACCATTCACACAGTGGAAAAGGTGCGGGAAGAAAGAAAAACCCCACTGCTACAAGGTGGTGGGTAGGGCTAACAGTAATGAAGAACAGACAAATTTATCTTCATGTACAGAATTAAACTTTCAGCAAAATCTGCTGCCAGATTTACAGGCATATTTAAAAGGAAAGTTAGACATCTGCATTTTATGAGATATTCAAGTCACATTCAAAAGATGCTCACAGCACAGAGGCTTCACTACCACAATTTGGCACTTTCAGCTAGAACAGTTTCTTAACACAGATTTTCTCAGTGCTCACGATTCTGCAGCATCCATGAGCTGAAAGAACTGCTATCATCTCTAGCTATGACACTATGCTGGAATGCATATAAAGTGCTTCAGAAGCCACTCCCGTTGCTGCGCATTCATGAGGGAATTAAAACAGCTCCACCCAACAACGAAGATCAGCCCTCCTACATTTCAGGAAGTGCAGTACAGAGACTTCCAAGGACTGAGGGCAGAGCATTTCTCTTCTGCTTACCAGCCACATATATAGCAAAACTTCTTTTTCCAAAGTCAGGATAAAAACACTACCAGGAACAATTTATGAATACATATTTACACAAGGTACTTTTCATTAGAATTACAGACTTCATAGGAAATCAAAGTAGACAAAGTAATATGTGCAATTTCGCAGAAGCGTTGAAAACATTCAAACTATAAATATCCTGATAGCACTACTAAAATTCTTAGTTTTACACACAGGCTGATGTTACTCTACTGAGGAAAAACTAAGGTATTGTGCCACAACTGTAAATTAAGTACAGTAATGTATTATCATTCTGGCAACATAGATAATACCTGCACTGAACAGTGCGATACTGTTAAATCAATCCACTGATCTATTGAAGATCAAAGTACAAATCTGTATTTTTTATTGATTTGGCAGCTTTGCTTATGGAGAAACAAATGCACTAGTTAAACCAGTACATTGTCATACTGCTCCAGTTACAAAAACATCCAGGACTTTCATAGAGCTACAAATGTATCATATTTACTTTGTGATTTTCCCCCAAATGATGATATCCATGTTAAGTAAATAAACAAAGATACTCCAGTTTGTATCCTTCATTCTGTTACACTGACATACATACATCACCACTTAATAAATAGAAATGCAGCAGTTCATCCACATAATAGCAAATATTTTTGTACCCTAATCCACCACTGAAGTTCAGTTTGTACAAAACAGTCTTTTCTACAGAGTGGAAAAAAATACCTTCTTCTCATCCAGGTGCAAGCTAAGCTTTGAAACTTAAATGAATGTGCTTTTTATTCTTTTCATGGACAACAGAAGAGTTTCATGGACTGTCTGATCTATCTGAAAATAATAAATTTGGTCACATGTGGATGTCTTCATTTATCAGATTGAATGGACTATTTCAGTATCACTGACGTTGTGCTTTTACTCCTCTTGAACAACACCATTTCAAGAGTTATGGAGATTAAATTAACTCAAACGATGACCTCAAGAGTTCTAGAAACATAAGTGTTCTCATTGTAATACAAGACCAACCTAAAGGAAGAAGAAAAATATAGTATTTTAGTTCAAGTAAGGCAGTAAATCTAAACATCAGTAGTCTTCTGCATCTCAGTTATGCATCATAAACAGAGCCAATTACATTATTTTTAAAACTTCTGGCCATTTTTGGCCACTGTAGATTAGTGTACCATTACATCTAATGGAATTTAGGAACTCATTTTTCTCCCTTACCTTTTCAGATTCCATGCCTGGACACCTCCAGTTGTACAAGTAATACTGCAAATTTCCATCTCCAATCCCAAACTTGAGTTTTTCCAGGAATGTTTTGTTTTCCATTAAGTCTAGCGCATTGAATACATCAAATCCTTTCTGGCAACAGCAAAACATTTTTAAAATTTTACTTCTGAAATTTTCAAATGACACACAAATGATACTTTACAGAGTGCCATACAGTATCCAAGAGAATTAGGCTAATTAAAAGGAAAAAATACAATGGAATAAATCTTGCCTTTTAGTTAGGTATACACACAAAGACATTTTCCAAATGAAAACTAATGTATAAGGCACAACTTTGCTTGAAGATTAGCTCCAAAATGGTGCAAATCTTAAAGCCATTTTCAGGGCCTAAGGTCTGAAGAGTCTCTAAAGCATTTCCCATTATTTTATCCTTAGAGATACGCATTTTTTACAGTCACATACAGTGCTTTGACACATACGGCCTATTCTAATTGAAGCTGCATAAATACACCTGTGTTTTCCAGCAATTCATCATTCTGTTAAACATATTTTTGTGACTTAGTCCTTTTCTGAAATGCCATTCTCTTGAGAACTCAGATCTTTCATGTGGTTCTCCCTCCCCTACTTATGCACCCTCTACCACCTCTTCTTTTCATAAACCTCCCAAATTCACCACTCAAAGAGACAAATTTTTTGTCTCAGAAGAGCCACACGGCCAAATCAGTCTCAAGGGTTTTTCTGCATCAAGACATACTCAAATCCTAACTCCTCACTGAGAACTCTTACCGAGCAACATAAACCCAAGGTCACTTAAGCCATTGCAGCAATAATCATCATATGAAGAGCTGAATTTGCTTGGGAGTGTGGCTATAAAAGTTCACTTATTTGCAATTAACTGCTAGGGAGTCTGACCTAAGCTCCTAGAGTCTTAACAGCACAAAGGTAGTGCATCAGCACAACGTGATACACTTTTAGGACAAAAGGTCCAAAACAATAATGCTTAATTACTTAAGCACAAGAAGAAGGGGCAAGGAACATTCTTTACTCAGTAAAAAGATTTTTTGTTTTAAATGAGCATCCCATATTAGGAAAAAAGGGGCTTGAAGAAAAAGAGCACTTAAGTTCTTCATAAGGACTATTTGAAGCAAAGTTACAAAGCAGAGTTTAGTAAGGCTTCCTGCTACCTTGCACAATGATCATTCTGTGCGCAGACGACACCATGCTAAGTTAAATTGCTGTGAAAAACATGCAGAAGTAAGACAAATGAGGTGACAATATTTGACATGTGGCATTGAAAGCAAATTTTGAAATACTCCAAGTTAGTAAGTAACAGTAACAGCAATCTCAGAAAGCAGGAAGCAAAGTGAGGGAGAACAGAGACACACTCTAGATATAAGAACACTAAGCTGTGCAATTAAACACTCAAAATTCAAACAAAACTTTCCAGATGTAGTTTTAATGTAGGATCTAAACATCAGCAGATTAGTTTCAGGTTAGTATCTTCTAGAGGGATAAGAAGGTTCCTGTTTAAAGGTACTTTCTCCACAGCTCTGACAGACCACTGAAGCAGACTCAGAAGAGAATTTCTTCCCTGTGTTCTAGATCTAGACTCTTAGTGTCAGCTTCAACAATAAAATATGCAGGGTTTTAGAGGGATTATCCTGATGCAAAATCTCACTCCCTCTCCACGCAGAATACATAGAACCTAAGTTAATAACTCCAAATTTGGGGTTTTACTTTGAAGGTCAGGTGTTTTGTCCTGTAACTGCTGAACCAATTCTAAATTATTTTTATATAGTGTGATATGAAGTTAAAAAGAAACATTAGCTGACATGCAAACCCTAAAAGAAATTTGCTGAGCTGAATTTGTACCTCCAAAGCTCATGCTTTGGAGTTAAAATACAGAAAGGAGACTGTGGTGGGCTGTCCCCAGACAAGAGCCAAACACCCACACAGCCTTTGGTTTACTCCTCTCTCACAGGATGGGGAGACAACAGAAGGAAGGCAAGACATCTTATGAATTGAAATAATGAGAGCTCAATAGAGAAAGCAAAAGCTGAAGGCACAAGAGAAGCAAAAAGGATTCACCCACTGCCAGACAGACGTCAAACCACTTCTGTTGGAGTGTGTAAAACAGATGCCTCTCTGAGTCCCTCAGACAAAGATCAGAATGCAGGGATTGAATTAAAACCTTCAGAGAAATTAAAGTATACTAAGCCACACAGACATGAAGTAGAAGTGTAAGCTTCAGTTTTAAGTGAGTAGAAATATTATTAAGTTACATAGATATGAAGTAGAAGTCAAAGTTTTAAGTAAGTAAGAATATGCTTTAAGTGCCTTAAGAGAGTAAAAAGCCCTAGAAAGAAGTGTAAAGTTTAAGTGTTCGTAAAGTCCAAAAACTTAGCCCCAGACATAATGAAAACATTGCTTACATTTTTTAGATAGAACAGATAGAACCATTTACATTAATAGATAGAGCTATATGTGAAATTAAGTGTAAGAATGAACACTACTTTCTAGATCTAGAATTTTAATAGGTTCAGAAGAAATGTTTTAGGTTCGTGTTTTTAGCTCATTTGGTAATTAACAAATAAAAATCTGTGTAATGGAGTGAGAGCTCTCTTCCTTCACCACTGTCATCACCGCCTGGAAGGAAAAGAGAGCTGCTGCAGCTGCTGCTCAGGACTTTATACCAGGGAACTGCTTCTACTCAGAACTTCACACAAGAGAGCTGCTGCTGCTTCTGCTTGGGACTCTATGCCAAACAGCTCTCGCACAGACTTTGGTAATCTGGAGTCTTCAAGACTGACGTGCTTGTACAAGAAACAATTTTAGAGTAACCAACAACTGCTCTTGTCTCTTTGAATACCTAAACCCATGAAAATCCTGACACACTTCCTGGGAAGCAAGATCTCAGCATGCATAATGATTGTTAGGGACCATAAATGCTATTGCTGGAAGCCTCCCTTCCTTCTCCTTTCCTTCAGCCTTTATTGGGGAGCAGAACATCATACAGTGTGAAACATCCCTTTGATCAGCTGGGGTCACCTGTCCTGGCTATGACCCCTCCCAACTTCTTGCCCACCCCCAGCCTCCTCACTGCAGGTGAAAGAGAAAGCCTTGAGGCTGTGCAAGCACTGTTCAGTAACAACCAAAACGCTGGTGTGTTATCAGCCCTGCTTCAGTGACAAAGTGTAGCACCATATGGGCTGCTAGGACCAAAGTTAACTCCATTCCAGCCAGACTCAGTATGTTTGTAAACAAAAGGCTGTGAATAGGACTGCGTTATCATCTCTCTTCCCCTGCCTTACCTCTCCTCATGTAAAACTCAACTGCCAGATCTGCAACTATAATTAGGCATCTAATGATGCATTACAGGCTCAGCAGGTACTTAAGAAATCCACAGGTGTCTAAATCCCAGTATTGCAAGGGATACAGGATGATCCACTCAAAAGGAAAGAGCTGCATGTCACATTAGGAGAGAAATGTAGGCAGGGAAAGTGCAAAGCCTTGTGGTCAGACCATGGAACTGCCTCCTCATCCATCCCACCCACAGCCTAGAGAATGGCCAGACACAGCTCCCTGTGCCACACTTCTAACTCAGACCAACCTATTTACACTTTGACTTTTAAGAATAATTACCAGTATTTTTAGCCACTCCTGAAAATTACATTAGCTTCTCAAAGTCTGTCTCTGAACTTCAGTTTGGATCATTCTGGAGCCTGTATTCCCCATAACAGGAGTTTTCCCTGACAGATAGTTACTGAAATGCTTCTAGGTTATCAAGCCTCAGAATAAATTATAAATAAATTTCTACATACTTTTAGGAATAAAAAAAAAGAAATTAAAAAAAGCAAAATGCATTTGATAGCACTTATTAATTCATCTCCAAGGGAAATTATTTTAGTGATACTTTTCATTCTTCTGATACTTTGTGACTGTGCTCATCAGTGTGCTCTTGGGTGTTTCCACAGTTCAAGCTATTGCAAATACTTTATGCATTTGTCATTCCCCAGCACCACTTGAAGTAAAAAAAAAAAACCAAGCATACTGCTTTATATTTTGATATATATATTGTATATATCTCATCAACTGCACTCTGCTGCAAATACTAAAACTGAATGCATGGATAAATTACACCAGTTCTTACCTTGCCACTACTCTTATGAATACTTTTGTGAATGAATCAGAAAAAACCCAACCTACAACTTACCAATTTAGCTATAATGAGTGCATCATTCATTAAGTCCAACAGGGGAGTCTCTGTATGAATATTGTAAAAGGAATAGGCAGCTTTGAGGCTTTTATGAACAGGATGATGCATCACTGTGGAAGGTAATGTGTAGAAACTGAGGAAGTCTGTTAAAATACCATTTGAAGCCTATAAAAAAACAAAACAAAACAAAAAAGTCCATTAATAGGTCATCAGTTACTGGTTAGGCTAATGTGACAGTTCTACAGAAAGCAATAAATGCAGCAAGGTTTGTGCACTGTAAGTACTATGGCATAACAGCTAGTCTTAGCTAATATTTGAGGAAACATTTCGATTCTTCTAGTCTATTACACCACTTAACATTTTGACAAACAATTGTCAAAGCAGTAGTTTGCTACAGACAAAACTAACAAAGCACACTTCCACTGAAAATATTGAAGTTTTTTTCTGACTGAACTAATTTTTAATAAAATATTCTCAAAATATTATGGATATTTAAAAAAATCTGATGACATTCACATCAAAGAATAATTTTCTCATCTTTCTAAAAATAAGAGAAAAAAATATACTCTGCTAGTATATAAAGCATATTTAAATATTAATCAACAAGCACAAGCTTTTTGTTGGACAACAGTGCTAAATCACACTAAAATTCTAACATACCAGCAGTCATCAAAAAAGGTGTTTATACAGAAATCTAAAGTAAACTAAATAAAACTTCTTAATTTCACACATCTAAGGAAGTTTGACCATCTTCAAGAGTGTGGATTAGTAGGAAATAGGAAATAATTATTACATGGGTTATAAAATCATTTTTACAAGGGTCACTACTAACATGCTGAGCACAAAAAACTCCCCAGAGTATCTCCAAGAAAATAAGGCAAAGGAGACACACAAATACTTCTTCTTGCTTTATATTTGAATGACCAGTAACCACTAATTAGAGTTCAATGAAGAACCTCACGTGGATCCTTAAATTAATAGTACTTCTACAGTAAAAAGTAAAACAGTTGAACATACCACATGCAAAAAATCTTTTGTCTTAGAGCAGGTACAGATTCTGTAGTAGAGTAATACTAAGTACAAGGAACAGAAAAGTTATTGAGTCACTCACTAAATTCAGCAAGGATGATGAAAATACTAACTCATAAATTATACAGAATATATTAAGGTTTTAATTCTGCACATTACAAAGATGACTTAGAAGTCTGACAGTAGCTTCTCCAGGTTACACAGGTCTTAAAAAGATTTTAAGCACAAACAAATCTACATTTTGTATAGTAAAAAACTAGTTCAAGAGACAGCATAAAACAAGTGAAGGCTGTGCTGTTCAATTAACATGGCACTGTTAATGTCACATTCATGCTGATCCTGGTGCTTGTGAACTCTCCTGAAGGCTTCAACTCACAAAGCAAACCAAAAACCAACTCAGGGAGCAGGGCAGAGAGCAAAGAGAAGAGAGAGTGGAGAAAGAACATGGGACTATAAATTAGACCATGGAAAAGTCCAATGAGCACTAGACCCACTACAAAGTAAGCAGAAAGCTAAGCCTGGACAATAAAAACTGATGGGCAGGACGACTCATCTCCAGCAGCTCTAGGTTTCCTAATTCAGCTGAGGCTCCTGCACAAATTCAGGTTACAGTGTGGGAACACTGAGCTTCACAACCTAGAGCTTCTATGAGGAGGTTTAGGGATGTTAGTGCTGATCCTTTTAAAATAAATAACTTTAAGCAAAGTAATACACTGTCTAAATATGCTGTCTACAACTGATTTTTGTATGGACTCAAAGGGAAGGGTGAATCTTTCCACTAGCTTTAGTGCACCTATTCCAAACATGTCTGAGAGATTTGCAATCCAAATGCTAATCTATTCCTGCACTCCTTATTTTGAGAGAAGCATTATGACCAACTCTTTGGAGGGTGAGGGTGGTAGATGTATATATATATAAATTTATACACATATATACACACATTCTTTTACTGGAAAAAAACACACTTTACAGAAGCAAACCATCAAAAAATTTAATTCTCCCAGCAGATGCCTCTAAAATTAGTTTTTTAAAAAATAATTTTGCAATGGTGTAAGGCAGAAATGTGTACACCTGGGAGAATGATAGTCAATTCAAACCAAATTCTTATCTGTCTTGACATCATTTTTCCTTTTTTCTAGAAAAGGAGGTTTGAAGACTACTGCTTAGTATCATGTCATAACTCTGTAAAAAAGAATTAAGAAATGCAGGTGGAAAAGTTGATCTTAAAATATGTAGGGTTCTTGTCAAAATAGTGATATTTTGATATTTCAGAATTCTGCTTTAAGATATTCTAAGAGTACCACAGTTTATCACAGCCAAACTTTTTCTTATTAACATAATGTAATACAAAGAACAAAGCTTCTACTCATGGTATCAAATTCTACCTATAACACACATATTTCATACTGCCAGCATTTCAAAAACTTGATGCTGATAGGAGCTACTGTCAGTGGCACTCACACACACATTCATATACGTTAGTGCATATTTTACCTCCACCACATAAGTGTCAATAATATGATCCCGAGGCAGGAACCAGTGGGCCACCTCTTCTTCATCCATCACAGGAGCAAGATTGAACTGTTTCAAGTAAGTATTGATTAATTCTTGTACTGCTTTAGTATCTTTTTGTTCCATTGGTCTCAAACCTGAAGTCTTTGTGGCCTTAGTGTAAGAAAAGAAAATTAAATGTTAAGATGTTGAAAGAAAAACTGCAGACACAGCAAAGGCTGAAAGTAGGTTGCAGAGTCACTCCATTTGCTATAATGCATTCATTATTAGCCTACTTTATCCCAGCCACCTAATTCATTATGCTATTTTACAAACGGCTTTCAATCAGAATTCCCTCTCTTCTAATTATTGAGGCAGTCTGGGCCACTTCAATCTTTTTATTTCGTTATTGAAACAGTTTCATTTCTCCAGAGAAAAACATAACTGCCTACACTTAGTGAAGTTCGTATTTTTTTTTTTTTTAGGTCAATCTATTTCTTATCTCCTTCTAAACTACCTGGGGCTCAGACACAGAAACAAAACAAAGAAACTTGCAAATCAGAAGTTATCTCCAGACAAGAATACATGCAATTCAAACTTACAGAAATTACAGTCAAGCTATACATCAATGTCAGCTGATAAAGTTTAATTAGAAATTATTTAATGGAAAAGATTCTACCTATTTTTAGCCCTTGTAAACTTCCTTGCTAACAACCTTCTACACAGGCACAACTGCTATTCTGTTAACAAGAAAGCTTCTCATAACTTACAGTTGCCTGAAATTAAAAACCTATTTTAACAAATAGTTATTTTTCTGACTTTAAACATCAGAAAATGAAAAAATTACTTTCTAGTACTATGCAATTATTGTTTAAGCAAGTGAAAGTGATTAAAGTTTTCTTCCCATCTTTTGCCAGCCTTCCTGGATAATTCCTTTTGTGGAGGCTAATGCTTGCCCTCTTCAGTGCTCATTTATCCTGTCTCATCTGTCTGAGCAACATACTTGGGCACGTACCACATTAATCATAGCAAAGTCAATTGCAAGAGCAGCCAGGTAGAGACTTGATTACTGGAAGCCTGAAATTAGAGTAGCTGATTATGCTTTGCCCAAAAGGCATTATTCTGGGGGAGGTGTTTATTCACGTGCTCTGGGAGTCAGCAGTCAGATGAGAAATAAAGGCACATTTTGCCACAGCTCTAGCCTGTGTATTACATTTCAGTCTCCCTGCTTTTCTAGGCAGCCTGGGACTATGGTTTGACTCCACAACAGCACATCATCCATTTTTAAATGCCCTTATTCCAGAAGGCATACAGGTTAGTCAAGATACTTGACATACAGGAAGGATGGAGGAAAAGCAGCTGGGCTGGAAGATCTTTTTCTCCCCAGTAATACTTAGAATGGCCACCAGTAAGGGACTATTTGCAATCCCAGGGGTCAGGGAAAGTGTACAGAACCGTGTTAAAATTTGTTTCTCTGCTGGACTGGGCACGTAATCATGTAACTGTCCAGCATCATGATCTCAGCTTGTCAGGAAAAGACAACAGAGACAAACATACTCCTGTCCTGACTCTAAACACAGACAAATTTTACCTCTTCCAGAAAACTCCTTGCTCAAGAGATTAAACACTTAGGAAAAAATAACCACTTTTATTTTTTGTGTCTATAGGTATACGCACAGCCTTTAGGGAGGGTGATATTTATTAATTATGGTATTTATTACACCTGAAAACTTTTTAATTCAGGCTGTTCAAATGATTAGATTAATCATCAGAAATGATTAATTCTCTTAAAGGGAGAGGAGCTCCTAGAGGCAATGATATTCCAAGGACACTAAGAAAAGAGGTTAAAATGCAAGAAATTGTTTGCTGCTGAGGGACAAGATAGCATGGCCTGAATGGACAAATTTGTTTGACAGTAGTGTTTATAACATCCTGAAACTGAGAAAAAAGAGCCTCAACAGCACTTAATCCCTTTCTCAGAAAAAAAAAAAAAAAGCCTCCAAGTAAACTCAAAGCACAAGACCTAAAGAGAAAACATCAGAACAAAGATTAAATTGTTATTTTCCACTGAGAAGCTCCCAAATCCAACCTAAAAATAACAAAAATCCTGTGGTATATGGACTCCTACATCACTTAGTTTTAAAAGCTGATTTTGAAAGCATCTGTTTTCTATTTGCACTTCTACGTACCGTGCTTGTTTGCCTTAGCTACATTTTATGCATGAGATATGATGTATTACTTATTTTCCATAATTCACTTCTCTGTTGAAACTGGGTTTTATGACAAAGAAAATGATCAGGATACAACTGCTACTTCTAATTATTCTCTGTAGTTACACCTTTGCTACTACAAGTAAGATCTTTATTCTTTAAACTATTCACTTCCTGAGCTGCTTAAATAAGCAATGTTCCTAGAGTTGCCACTAAAACCTACACTTGAAATTGTATATTGCACTCTTCAGACTGTTAAAAATGTCTTCAAGATTTGATGGAAGCTATATTTAGCTGTCCAAGATTAAAACCCAATTAATTTGGTTATTAATTCTTAAGCTCTGCAAACTGCTGCTCTGCACGCAAGGGAGAAGCTGCATGTGCAGGCACAGGTGGCACCAGGCAGAGCAGGAAACAAGGCTCTCAGACAGCAGCAGGAGTACAGATCAAGGCATGGCATGTGCTTTATTCCAAAGGCTGCTCAGCCTACTGCTCAAATATCTGAGCACTAAGAGAATCTGCAGCATCAAGTTAAATATAGCAACAGACACAATTCTCCAAAATCGGATAAATCATTAGAAAATACTGTGAGTGAGGAAAAAAGCAGTTCTTTTAACCAAAAGAAACGTTTTTTTTTAAACTGAGGTTTACTGATAAGGTACAAGGGATATTCTGCAATCTCTTCAAAAACAGTAGCAAAAATACTTTTACTTATCCTAGCTAAGCCAGAACACTTGTTTTTTACTAGGCCATGCAAACTAACAGTGCACAACATATTGAAGTGGCTTTTACTGAGCCTGCTCAATGCAGAAGAACAACACTCTCTGACAGTACAGAAATAAAAGTGAATTAAGAGTGGAACCAACAATACAATTGCATTCAGCCAAGTTGCTGACGGACTTCTCTGAGAATTTTAAGACATGAACTGTTGCTTTTCTGTTCCAGTAATCTCTTATCAGATTAAACATACCGAGAATAGTCTTATGCATCTTCAACTCATTCCCACATGTTTGTGAAGTCAAGCTTTCTGGGCTTTTTTTTCCTTTGTTTAAGCATTTTAGGTCAAAATTTGTATTTTCTCCACAGAGATCCAGATTTCCAGCAATAGTCTCTTCTGTTTAGTACAGCCCTTAAGGTCTTTTTCATCAACCAGAGATTATTTTTTTCTAATGTCCTGCACGCACTGCCTTTACACAGAAAAGCCTGTGCTGTCAGAGACAGATGGAAGGTTATTTTGGGCCTCACAATAACTGTGGGGATTCTCTAGAAGTCATACTGCTTACATCAGGAAGTCTGTAGAGCTTCATCGTTCTTTGTAGAGTCATGTTTCTACTCAAATGTGAAAATTTCACTTCCACCAATTTTCTGGGATTTAGTGATCGATGCCAATACCTGGAAATACAATCAAATAATGAATTTAAATAGTATTTTAAGTGTCAGCATCACTTGCAGCCATTGCCCTGCTTTCTTGCTTGCTCCTTTTCTAGTCGCCGAATTTGTTTCTAAGCAAGCCTGTGCTACGTCTATAATAAGGCTGATTAACAAAAAAAAAAATTGAGAAGCTATATCCAAGTAATAGGTTTTAAACAAGCCTGCTATCACAGTATATTCAATCTAAGCAAATGCTTTTTGATACAAAATGAATAAACAAAGGGCTAAACATTTTAGCATTTGTCACAGCCCTGAAAAATTCACCATACATACACAGTAACGTTTATTTTCCTTTGCAGATAGCACACTCTGCTCATGCCTAAGCATTTTTTTGAAGGAGCTCTCCCTTTCCTGGGAGGTCACTGTGCAACAGAGCATCTCTGGTTATTCTAACACAGCACAGTTGTTTTTTCCCTCCCATCATTCCTTATAGAAACTTACAGGATCTTTGGTATTGATAGGTACAAAACAATTTCAAATCAAAAGGTACTCTGTCCTCCAGAAGTCTAAACAGCCAGATTAAAAGTGCAGGAGCTGAACTTTTCCAAGTAGAAACAAAATCCATTCCAAGAAAATGAAATTATATTTGACTGTAACTCTTCCCACATGGTAGTGGTTCCTGTATTTATCAAATGCCAATAAAGTCCTCCTTTCTCCAGCAAAGATGCAAGTATTTCAAAAAAGCAAATCATACAATTACCAGAAATGGTCTGCCATCTCTGGCAAGCAACCAGGTTACACAGGGAAGTGTCCCAACAGGGACATAGGCCACTTGAAAAACACAGGTATACAATGTTGTGTTTGCTAGCATGGCTGCCACCAGAAGGTCAACAGAAACATCTGCTCGTCTATTTAAAGTATGCTAAACAAACCAAAAGTTAAATTTTAGTCTGAGAAGCTGTTTTATTCGAGGCACTGGAGAGAAGGGGGAAAAAAATCCCCAACACCAAAAAAAACAACACTGACAATCAATCAGGCCTTCAGGTTAGTCAAAGCCACAACATTTAATACCTTTGAATTTTATGCTTTTACTGTTTTTAGACAATTAAAAATTTAAATTTTCTTTAAAGTAACTGTTATAGGAACCAATATTATTAAGAACATCACCTAGGTTACCTGCAAGTGGCCACAGGTTTGGGAAGTACCACTCCAGCAGTGTAAACAGCCTGAAAAATTCCTTCCAAGTTTACTCTTCTGGTTATTTCCCGAATCAGTACAGGTGCGACCCGTTTAGATCTCAGTTTCTTATGGACACACAGAAAATTGATTTCTACCATTTTCTTCACACTAAAAAGACATTAAGTAGTGGAAAAATTAAAGAGAGTTACACATTGCATGCTTCCATTTTTATAATTACAGTTGTCCATATTGTGACAGAAGAATTTAAAGTAAAATAAACTTGCCTGTGACAAAGTACATCTGCAACGAACACTCATCTATGACACTGTGACTACAATGACAAACTGTGCAATATGCAAGCTGTCTCTAAGGGATAGTCCTTTACCAGAGCTCTATCAAGACTGAACTGACTGCTTTACTTTAAGACGCAGTATAGCATACAAGCAATGCTATCTGGTGTCACAATGCTTTATGTTTGTCAGTGTATGAAGACTTGGCCAAGAAGTCCAGCTGAGCAACTATAAATGCTTTTCAGCAGGGTCAGAAAACTGTATGGCATTATCTCTATCATCCATTACTAAGAAAATTCCTTAAATAAATACTGGTGCTCTTCACCTTGTTCTCTCTTTTTAAGTTCTGTATGGCAATGGATACCAGTTTAAGGTTTGTGTTGTGGCATTATTCTTTTACAAATACAAAACTACTGGTGCATTTTACCTGTCATAAATACGAATATTTGCAGGGATGGCACTTATGAATCCTACCAGTTTTTTGTTTGAAGACACTCTAACCCCACAGTGCCATTGCGGTAACCAGCCCGGAGGACGTAATGCCCTAGAATTGATGACAGAAATAATTACAAATTACTGCCTAAGAAGATGTAATAAAAACACCCTTCAATGCATTCCAGCCAGAACAGAATGTGGAATTTGCTACTCACCACAGAAGAAATTCAGGTGAATAATCAAACCTAAACATATTATCATCATCTTCTACGTAATTCTCATTTAATAGTGTGTATAACTCCTTCAGCTGAAAACACACACAAAAAATTCCAAAGACTTATCCACATATCAATCAGAAAAATACTTGAATTATTTTAGATACATACAAAATTGTCCTACTTACAACTTCAGCATTGCTAAGATCCAATGTATCCCACATAAAACCTTGTGGCAAAGAATATGGCTCTAGGCGGACATTGTCCTTATCTGGTTCAATTGCACCATGTGAAGTTATAACTTCATCTTTTGAGGGAACAGGAAAAAAAAAAACAAACAAAAAATGGTTACATTGCTAGCTTTCCTGATAGTTCTCTAAACTGAATTTAATTCACATCATGTATTTCCTCATAATTATGTGAATGGAACAAGCACTTTTAAAAACGCTGAAAAAATTAGTATTATTAGTTTATACTACTCATTGTCATAGACCACATTCAGACTGTCTCATCATAATATTTATAGATATGCACAGAACCACTTTATCTCAGCTGATACCCTGCATTTCATAACACAAGATACAACAACTTATCAGCACACATAGAGCATTTAGTCAGCCATGAGATCCACAGCCTCATCATGAGAACATGTACTCCCAGCTAACAAGCTATGGCTCAGATCCTGTTTACCACTGACTTGAACAGACCTGAACTCAACAGGATTACTCAGGAACAGTGAGATAGGAAAGCCAGGGCATTTAAGAGATACTGGTGGTATGTGAAATGTGTTCCTAAAATCTTACTTGAAGGCATGCTTTCTTCTTCTCTGTTACTTTACAGCTCCAGTCCCCAGTATACACAACTGCAGCTGTTCCCCTTCTAAGGAGAAGCACCTACTAAATCATATGCTAAATAGTTCTTGCACAGACTTCCACATTTTGGATTCTTGCTTTTGAGACTGATGTGCTTCTACGATAAATGTCCTTATAGCAACTAACAACTGCTCTTGCTTCTTTGAAGACCTAAGCCCATAAAAGTCTCAAAAGAAGTTATCCCTCTAGTTCTGCTGACTCCCTCCTTACTTCTCTGAGAATCAAAAATTCTATCATTTTATGATGACTTGGCCCAAGATGATCTCCAACCTACATCACCCACAAGTCCTTACTTTTCACAAACAACGGGTCCAGCAGAGCACCTTCCTAGTTGGCTCACTCACTAACTTTGTCAGGAAGTTCTCTTCCACACATTCCAGGAACCTCCTAGACTGTCTCCCCTCAACTGTTCTGTATTTCCAGCACACACCTGATACAATGAAGTCCCTGTGAGAATAATGGCTAGCGATTGTGAGACTTCTGCCAGATGTTTAAAGAACATTTCATCTGCCTCTTCACTCTGGCTGGAAGGTCTAGAACTGACTCACCCCATGGTATCTGCCCTGTCAGCCTTCCCCCGATTCTTATCCATAAACACTCAACTGTATTATCAGCACCATCAAATTAGACAGTCAAATGTTCCTTTGAGTATGAATTTTTCCAAATGATGCACAATCCTGACTAATAGTTATGGCCTGCCATCCAGTTTGGAAGGTCAAAATTATCAGCACCTTTAAGCAACCTCTGAAAAGTACCAATAGCCCAAATATTACTGCCACTACATGGCAGGTTTGGTATAACTAAAGGACCTATTGCTAATAATTTTAACTTGAAGGCCAAAGGATTCTGAAGCAGATTTAAAGCAAAGATCCCTACAACACTTTCTTGAATTGACATTATTTTTTCTACCTAAACACATAAAGCATATCAAGTAGTGATGACTTCCCAATCTGTTCATTCAGTAGACAAAGAAAAGCTTAAAAAAATATCTGTGGGATTAAGAATAAATTCAGAGACACTGTTGGACAAAACCTCACTGACCAAATCCAACGAAACATACTTCTACTGAACAACACTAACAAATCATGTTCTGAGCCACTGTATGGGCCTTTTTTAGACTGGCAAGTGACAGACTCTCCTCTGTAAGTGCTGTAAGATACACTGATCAGCCTGAACTGAGCTCCTGGCACTACTGCACAGACACCTGAACTACCTCTGGAAAAGCTTGATTATGGCCAGAGCATTTTTTTATTTATACTTCAACTTATTTTGGCTAGGGTCTTCCTCCACTTAGGCTAGATTGCTCGTGACAATGGCTACCATTACTTCATGCAGGTATTTGGATAGAGTTTGTACAGAGAAAAGCAATGGCAGGTTAGTTCAATCCAGTCTAGGGGAAAATATTTTATCTAGGAAAATACTGTATCCTCCATTTGTCTCTATTGTATCTGGACTTCTCTACCCAAGGAAAGCCAGGAAGGAATGCGATTGCTGCGGATTAAGCTATAGCCATGGATTAATGTGAAATGCTGCCTGTGGAGAGAGAGAGTGAGCAGAGTGCTCCTGTGCTTTAGACTCTACCTTATTTCTGCTTATTCTATACCAGTCTCCAGTGCAATGGAGAGAAACTCGCAGGACAGAGCAGCACCAGCTACTGTGCTGAGAATGTTTTACTTGTGGGGCCCCCAAGTATTTTTTCACACTGAAAAGCTATAACTTCTTAACCTGAAGACAATGAAAACAGAAAAAGAAGGTTCAAAAAGCAATGCAGAAAACACAAGACAGTCAGCAACTACCTTCTCCAACAAGAAGCTTTACTAACTCTCTTATCAGGGATCAGATCAGTATAAAAAAAATAACTTGTCAAATCCATTACAAATTTAAAGGCAAGGAGAGATCACCTCATCATCTCACTTGGAATCAAGAACAGAGAACAGAATCTGAGAAAGCATGTCTTCAAGGTAATGTACATTGTGGAGAACATGAACACACAGCAGAAAAAGAGTCTGTGTATCAGACAAGTGCCATTATCCACTTGAAGCTGTATGAAAACAGTGCAACCTATGGCAGAAGAGTCATTACTTTGGTGATAGCAAATCCATCTATTGAAAAAAAAATTTAAGGGAATATAAATAAATAAACAAAACAAATAATAATAAAAAAATTAATGTTTATTCTTTGCCGCCACTTAAGAGTTCTTACTTCTCCTAAAGTGGAAAAGGCTTCTATGTTTTATTGTTCAAGGTTTCAGACCTAAAATACACAAAAGAATGCTATTTCAATAGCATTTCCCATTTTTACAGAGGACATCAGAATGAGACTTATTAACATTGTTCTTGCATATTACCTGTGAGGAAGACAAGCACTTTCCTGGAAAACATCAAGAATTCCACATAAACTACACAAAAGACTAAGGATCCCTACCACACACACTCCAACTTTATACCCATTTTAGAAAATATGCTACAGAGCTGGCACATTTCTTTAGTGATCGTAAGACAGATCTTTCACACATATCCAGTTAAACTTACTAAGTTTAGGTACAGGCTGTGTATCCCAGAACTGGTATTTACGTTTGGTAGCCTCATCAATATTCTTTGCTGGGCCTTGGCATGCAGAGAGAAGTTCCATTGCTCTCTGGATGTCTTGAAGCTTCTGCATTGGAATGGCTGGATTCTGCACACACAGACAAACAGAACAGGAAGCTTATTAAGTACATTTACTTAGTGAATAGTTGTACAAACATGTTAATTTCTTTTACTGTTACAGATTCTTACAGGTACTCTTCTCATCATGGTTGGTTTAGGTACAACATTTGTAGACAGGAGGGTGGAAAAAAGGTGGGCAACAGGCAAGCAACTTCACAAAACAGTTGTCAATAGCACTTGCATTTAATCAAGAAACATCAACATTTTAAAAATAAATACAGCAGCATTAAGGCAGGATACCGCATCACAATAATAAATGCTTCTTATATTCCCTGTTCCCCCGGTAAAACACAATAAAATACCAAAAAAAGGATCACTTTAGGTATTTAATAATATTTAACAATAAAGGTACCATTGGTATACATGGAGTTGCTTGAAGCTGTACTTTACACATACAATATAAAATAATATTTAAATTCTCTCTGGGTACACTGATATGCTACAAATATCTGCTTTTTAACCTTAGTTATATTGCCTTGTATTTGCTTGCAATTATTAGAGCAGATCATATCTTTCTGCATAATACATGTAGCAGTCAACCACCTTGCTGCTAATATCAACTCTGCCAACACTGTCAACTAAGGAAAATTTTAGCTGAAGCAGACAAACATAAACTCACTTTCCCCTTAAAAGTTGAAAAATCTTTTTAGAAAAGTTATTCTAAAAACATAAACCTAAGTGTTTCTAAACTGAGCTATTAAAGTCTCACTTTTGAACACTCTGAGTAAATCTAATAGGAACAGGAATTTTTCGTGCAAAGGACAGTACAGAGGAATAATGGTAACAGGCCTCTAAATCTAAAGGGATTTTTTGCTCTCTTTTTTTAAAATCTGTTTGTTTTGTTATCTTCCTAGTGGTAAATCCTGTTCTGAGGCATACCAACAGCATGCTTGTGCTCAGGTTTCCTTAGACTGCAGTACAATAATGCATCTGAAAGAACAGTCTCAAATGTACTGGAAAATTTTAAGCAATTCTGCACAGAGATTTCAAGCCAGACTGTTTGTTTGGTTTTTCTGTTTGCTTGATTGTTTTTTGTTTTTGTTTGTTTTTCTTTTTACTGAATAGCAATGGACTATTTCTACATTTCTCCCTCTTTCTAGGATTCATTTGTTGAAATACAATAATGATGGTAAAGCTTAATTTGGGTGATCAGCCTCTGGTATCTTGAATCACAAAAGGAGCTAAACTTTGTGCCTGGAGCTCAAGAAGCCCATCATTTACTACTAATAATAAACACTTTTGTTATCTAAATTAGTGAAACAAAATGCCTAATGCTTAAGTATTGCAAATTTCACCAGTAAATGTGCCTTAAACACCTGCCAACTGAGTAACTGTGAATTAACATGTTTACACACTTTGGAGCAACACTGTTCCAACCTAAAGCTTACCTTATTTCTAGATCAGGATAACAGAGACATAAATTACTAATGTCACTAGATAAATTCTGAAATCTCATCAGTATATAATGAAATCATACATAAATGCTGGCACACTGTAATTTATTCTATATATTTATTTAAAGTCTGTAATATGTCTTCTACATTAAAAAAGCAGAAAATCTAAAAAAAAAGTTCCTAAGAAAGATCTTACTAGCCTAACAGTAAGTAAAAAGTTAATGTTCAGATACTAAATAGACCATGGCTAGGGACATCAGGAGGAATCCCCTTTCATTTCAAAACATACAGAGATCAGCCTGACTAATATTACTTTCAACACTTTTTTGTTTTCCTTTAATAGAACGCAAGGAAAACCTACACAGAACTTCATATGAATTAGAAAAACAAAAATCAGCCCTGTTTAATTTCAGTTTAGGGCAAGTGTCTCTTCACAGCACAGGACCAGTTGTGCAACAGGGCTAAGGACAAAATGGTGTTTTTGCCTCAGTTTTGTCAATGACCTCAGGCCTCTGATGTACCTGTGCACTGTAGCAGTCTGAGAGAAAGCTGGGGACTGTTGAGCAAACTAATCATGCACAGGTCCCTGAAAACAGACCAAACACACGTAAGGATGCTAAGGGAGCTGGCTGATATTAGTGCAACTGACATCTATTGAGTTTAAAATAGCAATTGGTGGAAGTTTCCTATATATGGGTAAAAGGAAATGTCACATCTGTTTTCAAGAATGCTAGGGGGAAGACTCAGGGATCAATATTGTTTAATGACCTGGATTTGACAAAGAGTACCTTCTCTGCAAGTGCACAGATGATACCTAGAAGAAGAATTTCTAAAATTGTTGATACGCTGAACCACAGAGCAGTTATTCAAAGCTGTTTTGACAAGTTGGAAACAGAAACTTAATCAAGTTTGACAAAGGCAAATGCAAAGTCCTCCATCTGGGATAGAAAAAGCCCATGCAAAGGCAGAGGCCAGCATGTACTGGCTAGAAAGCAGCTTGCAGAAAAGTAGTTGGAGGTCCAGGTGGGCAGAGGGCTTGACATGAGCCAGCAGAGTGCTGGCCAACAAAGGACAGCTGCATACTAGGTAGTTCCAGTATGACTGGCCAGGAAGTCTTCCCCTTTATCTGGCACCCCTGAGGTCACACCTTACAGTTTGGGGTTCTCCATTACAAGGAGAACATTGACAGAGTGCTGTGAGTTGTCTGGAGGGCACCAAGATAAATGGGGGACTGAAGCACATCACACACAGGGAGAAGACGATGAGAGACCTTGGTTTGTTCAGCCTTAAGAAGAGAAGCTTGAGAGAGCAGGGAAATCTTATTGCTGCCTAATGGGAGGGTAAAAAAGAAAACGGAGCTGAATCTTTCCAGAGGAACACAGTGATAGGACAAGAAAGAAAGGAGACAAAACAGAAAAATCCATTTAGATATACGGAATTACTAATTTTTTTAACCAAAAACTGTAGTCAAACACTGGAATAAGTTACCCACAAAGATCATGGAGTCTCCATCCTTGGAGACCTAACAACCTGATCTAAGCCTGAGCAACCTGATCTAGCTGGACCCGCTCTAAGCAGCAGGTTGGTCAAAAAGCTTCCAGATGTCCCTTCCAATCTATTACTCTGTGACTAGGTTGTGTAGGCCATTAGTGACTACAATAATGACTGATAAGACTGCAGATATGGCAAGCTTTCTTTGTGTCAGCATGGACAGCCTACAACACTGCAACTTGTAATAGGGAGAGACGGCAGTCTTGTGAGATGGGCAATGAAGTGTCCTCAAGGTAACTGTAAGCATACAATGCTAACAATTATTTACTGCTATGATTACACTCATACCAGTGTTCAAAAGGTCTACTATCAATACTATGATATAAAAGAAAGGCAGAAGCCAAGGAGACTCACTGTTCTGCTTTACCCATCTTCAGACTGATACACCTATTTACAAACTCACATGACCACGAAATCCTTTTTCAAAACCATTTTCAATGTGTTCAGGAGCCTCACTCAGTTCTACCTGATGATCTTGCATACATTCTCTTAGAGGTCAGGTGTACAATTCTCCTCTAAAATATACTCTTTTCAACCAAGAGCAAGCAAATGCTAAAAGCCTGTTTTCTATAAGAAATTTCATATGCCACAAGAATACAAAATCTAGATATTACTTGAGTAGCAGACAAAACAAATATACTTCTCCACACTGATCCAGAGAAGCAGTCTAAGACGCTTTTCAAAAAATCTAATGGTTGTCTAAGATAGACCTGCAACACAGCAGAGAAGGCAAAATAAGCCCCCTGGCAATGTTGCTGCATTTGTGACTACAGAAAAGTGAAAACCATAAAAGAAGAGAAAAGTGGTTTAGCTGCCTAGAGTTTGAAAGAAAGACTTATATAATAACTTTTTCTTTATGCCAATAAAATAGAAAATGTTGTAACATTGTTAATGAACTGAGAAAACTTGTGTCAGTAAAATAATCATAAGCAGTGCCATTCAAAGTACACAGCTTAGAACAAGGATAGGCTTCCACATTTGTACAACACATCACATCAGAGAAATGGTGTGCAAGGCTGCAAGGTGCAAGACTAAAATCTTGCACACAAAAGCAGAAAAGCCATGAAGCAGCTTCTGTTTAATGCAATTAGAGGCAACACATGGAACAATAAGCTTGGCCAGCAGAAAATCAAGGAACTCATGGGATACTATAGCAATTAACTATGCCTTTGTGCTAACATGAAAATTTACCTCATGCCAGTTGTAAGAGAGTGTGAAAATACTTGTGTATCATTTGCGAACAGTCTTCCTGTATTATCGGTTCATGACATGTTTTACAGAAAGGCAGTATCAAAATATGTGGCAAAGAAGTATTTAAGATCTCTCCACATATTATGAAGGGTCCCTTGTGCCAAATGTGTGCATTCAAAGCAACGAGGGTAACACCAAGAAGATCTAAAGGGACAACACAAAAACCTATCACTATGCTAATGAGCCAGAATACAATCTTTTTCCCCTAAAATTAGTTGGCAGCCTCAATGTACTTGACAAATCTTACAGGACAAAGATTAGATTGTATGAAATTGGTACAATGGTGTAAAATTCTCCACAATAGTCAGATAAAGCAAATATAACTACCTCAATATGCTCAACGATCCATAAACTTTGTTAGTTTTACAAACTTTAGTTCTTGGACTCAGATTCCTCTTGGGATAAAAGCTGTATGCTAAAAAGCCACCACATCATGTTATTCACTGCTCATTCAGAACATGATAGACAAAAGCACAGAGACAATGCTATTTTATCAGAAAGTCCACAAGGTGTACATTCCCTCAAGCAATTTTCCATTCTTAATTATAGTGGAGGCCTTTGTGACAGCAAAAATTTTCTCCAGCCTGTATCTCCATTTTTGAGATTACTGCATTTTGTATACCAATACATGCCACTTGCTTGCCCTAAAGAGACTCTGGTTAGCACAGGCAGGCCCACCTTCCCTCCTGCTGCTGCTGTTGAGAGAGCTTCATGCTGCACAAGTGACCAAAACTGTACTAAGCTAAGTTAGATGGTGGCTAAAAACTAAAGGCAATTCATCAAATACAAAATCTATTTAAAAGCATTACCATCACAGATTATGATTCTGTGCAATGAAGCTGTCACTAACCTGAGTTCTAACTACTCAAAGAGAAAGACAAAACGCCTCCTCTGCCTTTCTCACAGAGCCACCACTGCTGTGGTGACCACAGCTCTGAAAACACCAGGCCTTGGCTGGCTTCCCTCTGTTCAGGACAGGAACTATTAGCTTAATTTTCACACACTAAGGCAGAACTACCAACTCACTTTTACAACAAGCGACACGCAAATTAAAATTAAATTAGAAAGCAAGCACAAATTAGAACCAAGCTCTTACTTTTGAAGGTTGCTGAATTTTAATCTCCTGGGAGTCAGATGCAGAATCTGATTTGGTGCCTCCAGAATTTGGTTTCTCTTTTTTTCTCTTCTGCTTCTTTTTCTTCTTCTTCGCTCCCAAATCCCCTCCTGGACTTCTGCCAGAGATTCAAAGAATGTGCAATGAGAAAAATCAATACTACTGAGCCTCAAATTTAAAATAAGTTGAATATGGAAAACCCACCATTTTGATATGAAAAATCTAACAGCAGTTTGAATATAAAGAAAAAGCAGCAGAAAGAAAGGAAGGAGGAGAACTAAGAGCATTGATAAAAAACTTCCTGCAAGTGCTGTCTCATTTATTTTATACCCTGACACCAGCACAACCAAGCGTTTTGACATACTCATATCAAATTGTGACACTACATAGAAATCACTGGTCTTCTCCAATCTATTACCCAGCACAAACACAAAACTACCAAATTCAACAGTTTGGAGGAACACAAGATTGGAACTGAGGAAAGTAACCTCCTTGGAAACTCAGTAACTATTAGTGCCCCAATACTTTTTCTCCTTCATGCTCAACCACCAGACACATCTAAATTCGAGAAGAATCCAGATGAAACATTCTGTTTTCAGGAAACTTTGTTCCTAACGTAAGCTGCAATGAAAGTCTTGCTGAAATCCCAGTAAGAGACAACATAAAACTAACCAAGTATTTGTGCTTTAAAACAATAAGCACAATGAGGTTAACTTTAATTAAAAAACCCCAGCAACAAAGTAAAAATTGCACTTGAGGAATCTGATATATTTTGACTATTGATAACCTAAATTATTCTTAAAGGAGATTTTTATTTAACAAATTATCAAGATATAGAATCAAAATTAGATCAGAATTTGCAAAGTGTGGGATGTGTCAGTAACTCTCAGAATGAAAATACGAAGGCAATGAGTCAGTTAACATTAAATTGTCTTCAAGGGCCTAATCTCTCAGAAAAACCTTACTAACATAATGGAACTTAAGACAGATATCAGAGTTTGGGGGGCTTAGGTGTTTTTTTACGAAAAAAAAAGTCAGCGCAACAAACAATTGCTTCTTTTAATCCTGGAGAGGGAAAAACCCCAGGTATCATACTGACAAACAAAAAGAAAAATCAGAAGAACATAACTAAAGTTATTACAATCAACATATTGGCAAGGGACATATTATTTGCTGTAAAATGCTCACTTTAAAGATTATGATGACCAGTTTTAGCATCTATACCTTGTCTGAGCTGATATTGTCAAGAAAACACCCTCCCTCCAGTTGGGAGGCCCAAAGCCTGCAGTTAATCAAACAGTGCAACTAAGCAAAGAATAATTTTTGTGAGATTATTACTGTACTTTAGAATAGTCTATAGTGAAAGATCAATCTCAAAAAGTCCTTAACATTCAAGGTTACACTGGGTTATGCTCCCAGAAAGAGAGAGCTGTAGATACCACAGCCTCTAGAATAGGACCAAATTTCTACTCAGTGGATAACAGTAGAGCAGACCAAACACACTGGAGAGATAAGAGAGTTTGAAGCCACTTACTAGAAGGCTGCAGAAACAGAAGATGGACTTGTGTAAGTGACACTTACTCTTTCACTGCGGAATAAGCATATTCCCAAACCACCCACATGACCCACAATGAATCACAATTTCATTGAATCACTGCATTTAAGTTGGAAAACACCTTTAAGATCATTGAGCCCTTAAGATCATTGAGCCCAGCATTAACCCCAGTCCACTACGAAACTGTACCCCTCAGTGCCACATCTACACACGTTTTCAATACCCCCAAGGATGGTGACTCAGCCATTTCCCTGGGGAGCCTTTACCAATACTCAACAACCTCTTTGGTGAAGAGATTTTTCATCACATCCAATCTGAATCTCCCCTGGTGCAAGTTGAGGCCATTTTCTTTTGTCCTGTCATTTGTTACCTGGGAGAAGAGGCCGACCCTCACTCAGCTAAAACCTCCTTTCTGGTAGTTGTAGAGAGCAGTAAGATCCCCCCTGAACCTCCTTTTCTCCAAATTAAACAATCCCAGTTGCCTCAGCGACTCCTCACAGGACTTACTCTTCAGCCCCTTCACCAGCTTTGCTGCCCTTCTCTGGATATGCTCCAGCACCAGTTTTGAGGCCAGTGGAGGGCTCAAAACTGAACCCAGGATTCAAGGTGTGGCTTCACCAGTCCAAGTACAAGGGTACAATCACTGTCCTGATTCTTCTGGCCACACTCTGTCTGATACAAGCCAGGATGCCATTGGCTTCCTTGGCCACCTGGGCACAGTGTTGACTTGTTTAAAAAAATAAAATTTAAATCTATCTGAAGGCCTGGATACCAAGCTGACGTTTTGTACAGAATTTAAATGCAGAACAGACCCAAAAGCCTGGCAAATTGTTATAAATATAAAACAGTAAAATCTCACACAGATACAAGACCTAGGACTTCACCACCTCTATCTGGCAAAACTGAGATAAAAATACTAGGGAAAGTGATTTCACCTTTGCTGAGATTCATTTAAGGAAGTATTTTTTTACTTCTTACAATTGTCCACAAACTTGTCTTTCCCGGTAACACTTCACATATAGCAAACAAATGATGCTGCTTTGTCCCTGAGCTGGCTCCAAAGGGCTTGTGTGCTGAACATCAGGCTATTTGGAGTTTCAGAAAGCACTGTTCTTGAACAGACACCCTCAGCACCCAAGTCCCAAGCTGCACCAGTGCAGCTCACTTGTTCTTCTTGTCTTTCAGGAGGATCCGGCGTCACGTACACCACTGGGGAATTCTGCTCACTAGGATTACCTCAGGGTCAATGTTTTATTTATTCTGGTGAAATAATGAACGATTCAACTAAAAAAAAAAAAATTGGCAGCTACAGAGAAAAATCAGCTTTGCCAAGCTTTACCAATGTTATCCTCAGTTAAACCGTACTTTTACCAGGACAATCATAGTTTGTTCTTTGACTTATTCAAGATCTTTTTCATATAGAAATGCATATTCTGCAGCTGGGAAAGAAGGAAGAGAGAAGTAAATTGCTGTAAATAAAATATATGTGGCGTTTAAACTACACTATTCAGGTTTGGTTTTTTGTTTTTTTGTTTTTTTGTTTTTTTTTAATCTTCCAAAATCCCAGTCCTTGGTTTATGACCTTCAGGTTTAAACCTTTCCCACTGTCTGTTGCAAAATAAATACTGGTATCTCTGTCTGACAGGTTATCCAGGGACCATTCTGAGCAGTTATTTATGCATAGCCTCCTGCTTGGGTCAGTTTATTTTTTACTGTTACAGTCCACACATTGTAAAAAGAGGGTTTAAATAGAGTTCTACTCATCCTACTATTTAGGTACGCCTGCAACCCAGATATTTGGCAGCAGGCAGCACACAGAACCTTCTACTCAGTAAACAGGTTTGTCCAACACAAGTTGCCACCAGAGATACCAAGCAAATCAGGGCAGAAGTGAAATCAAAACATCTCGGCATTTTTTGTCCTTCTCATGTTCTGGCTTGAACAGAACTGAAAGGCTCTAAAACTGGGTGTGAGAATGGCTGAGAAGGGAGAAACTTTGTTGCTCAACTTTTAGTAATTACACTGGACTTGACAGCATGAAGATATGCAAAGGTAACAAGATTAAAACCAAAGGCTCCTACTAAAAGCTTTTCTCTGACATTCTTGTGTGCTGACTAAGATCTGAATTCTCCTCTGTCTGGTCACATACACCTATATGATGACACGTTGAAGCATATCTCACACTTAGAAGTGTGGGAGGAAAAAAGTTTCCTGTTTTTATGAAAGTTGACCTTTAAGTGTAAAATATCTTTTTCCAAACTACCCTGCACCTGTAAAGTGACACAACTCTGAGTGCAAGTCCCATATGGGAAGCAGAAAAACAATACAGAACTCAGGGTGCTGCCATGTCAAGTTGGCAGGTCAGGAAACACAACCTTTTCATTCATCAGATCAACACATTTGCCCCAGACCAGCCTGCCACACAGACCACAATAGATAATACAAAGAAAACCATTCACTGTTAGACGATTTTGCTAGGAAGATTTTGACTGTGTCAGTCTAGTGGAGACACACTTTCACCAGGAGAATTTAACAGGAGGGCAAGTCTATACACTGAGATTCAGCTGTATCTAAGTATAGGCAGTCTAAGACATTTTTAACTGCATGCACAATGACAATTTTTAAAGCCTGATGAATAAGAAAAAGGTGAGGCCAGAATAAAAGTGACATGCAAATCAAAATTCAGTTAAGGCAGAAGAAGGGTCAAAAGACAATATTCTCTCCCAAATGACTTAACCTTGCCCCAGGCTGTGGATAGGACTCCAAGATAGCCACTTAGGCCTATGGTTTTATGATTTTGTCTGCAAGTCAAAATGCAAGCCCATGATCCCACCCACATACCTTTCCACTTATGTACATACATCTGGTGTTTTGCATAGATGTGGGAAAAAATACTCTTCCTTCTCCCTGCATGTGGTGGTGTTTTGGTTGGATTGGGTTTTTTTAAACTGAAAAATGGGAATACTTACTGCATTTGGGGAGAAGTGTGGCAAAGGTGGAGAAACTTATTTCATGAGGCTCGGAGCAAATCCATGAAAAGCTGAGATGGAAAAATCATGAGGAACATGACAATTACCCTGTTCAGGTGGTCAGACTGTTCTGGTTCCCTTGGTTTGAGATGATCTTTCTTACTAATTGTCACTATTATTTTAATTTCCTTTTTGAACACTAATTTCTGCTTTAGCAGAAACAACCTTTTGTAATATCAACATCTGTTTTAAGCTACATGGAATGGTAACTTTAAGTTAGCAATTTCTCAAATTTAAAACCAAACATGTACTTCAGATGTTTATTTTTAAACTGCAAAGGCCTGTGTGGGGTTCTTGCCTTCACAGTACTTCACTCTCTGTGAGTAAGTGATGTTGCAATGCTGCATTTCTGAAGATGTTACACAGATCTTTTTGATCACAAAAATCAGGTCTCATGTACATGCGAAAGACTTAAAAAAAAATTTAAAGCAGTATTATTTATACTAGGGTGTCCTTGGTTCATACAGAAAATGGAGGTTTAGGTGCAAAGGGTTTTCTCACTCCTGCGAAAAACTACCACCACTCCAAGACAATAAAGGTCTTGACCAGAAGGGTCTATGCCCTTCAAATCCCACTTACTAACAAACTGCCACTACAAAGAATCTCTCTGCATGAAGATTTCATTTGTATATATTTCAGTACTTGAGAATGGGAGGTTTTTAGCATGAAAAGCTAGTATACCTTAAACCCTAACCAAAAAGTATTTCTCAGATCTGCATGCTTCCTCTGCCTCACCCTTCAAGACTGTAATTTGTACTTTGAGATGTAAAACTTTCTGGCCAAAACCAAGCACCGCTTCCACTACCTTAAAATATTTGCTTCTTTTTAAAATCTATAAGTAGTACTGTTACAAAGTTGGCCTTTTTTGACAATAATCATAGGGGTATACTACTAAAACATTCACAGCAAATAATTTGTGAGGGCTGGGGGAGTTGTTTAAAGGTCATACCTTTTTCTGATCTGTTTACTAAATGTTTTGTGCCCAAGGCCTTTCTGGAAATAAGCATAAGGAGCTATTTAGAATGTGAGAGACCTTATAAGGATGGGCTTAGCACGGTGGATCCAGCTGCAACAAACACATTTTTTTCTACATACACACTAACAAAAATATTTTGTAAACCACAATTTATTACAATACAGACCAAATACAGCATAATGCGTCTAGCAGGAGAAAACTACAGAACAGGAAAACAGCAGTGAGTCACACAACATACATAATCCTGCATCTAAAAAACAGGAGCAGAATCAGAGGACAAATACATTTGCACAGTTGAGACCTATAAAATGGTTATTTTCTGCTGCACTCATTCAGTGCTCAAGCACAAAACCCCCCTGCAAATTAAAAACAAACAAACAAACAAACAAACAAAAAAAAAGCTATATATTTATCTAAAAATCTTGTTTGCCTGTGTTTTCTTGTGTTTCCTAATATTCTAAGGACCTATTTTCAAATGTCAAGAAACACCTTGAAAAAATTTACATGGGAATCCAGTAGAGACTGACACACAATATTCTGTCTCCTTCTAAAAATGCAGGCTAAAATAGAATGAGATTAAATACTGATCAGCAGCAATAGAGACCACGCAGAATTTAACAAGTCACTTGACAGAGTCATAGTCTAAAGTAGTTGGGTGGCTCATTAATTGCTTAAGTATATAAAACCTCATCTAAAAGCCTGAAGCAAACTTTAAAGTTACCTCAAGAATTAATATACAATGACTGGGAGAAAACATGTAATAATTAATTAGGCTCCTATTACTATGGGTTAATCTCTCAGATCAAGAGTAGATCTTGCATGCTCTGCTGTGAGATTTTTCCTTTCATTTGCTGGAATCCATTTAAGTATTTCAGCCTGCAGACAAAGAGTAGCAAACAAGATTTTTCAAAGATTACAGGAAAATAAAGTAATTCAAGAGTTAATATAAGACTTCATGTAGCAGATTTTAATACTTAAGAGGCTTTTTCTACTGGAATGATCTACCACTAATTTAACTAAACTTCTTATGACTTGAAAGCATTCACTTTCTTATTCACAGAAGCACAAAGCAGCTTTTAAAAAAATACTCATTAAAATATATCTGGGATATTCAAAACAAGTTTTGGGTAGAAGACCATACAGGCTACAACTAGTGTCCCTTAGAGAGCAGTGAGACCCGTGTTGGAGTAGAGCAGCAAGCTGTCATTCAGAACACACTGAAGTGCAATTCTTTGTTCCCTGGCTGCTCCTACACACTGCACTCGCTGCCACAGCAGCCCAAGCACAGCCACATGCAGAGCTACGTTGCACAGGGCAGCTACAGCCCAGGCACACACACAGACAAACAGGAGAGGAAACTGAAGAAGGAATACAATCCAAATGCATTCTGGACAGGCATTACCTAGCTATCAAACAATCCAGACTAGGATGCCAGGTCGGCTCCTATGAAGAAAAATAAGTAACAACTCTCTGCTCTTAGGACTTTACTTTCACATATTTGGGAATCACCAACTGTGACATATTTACTGATGCAAATGTAACAAAAGCTGCAAGATAACAAAACACTACTTTGTCCCTTTTAATATCCCAGATTTATACTACTGTAATTATTTCTGATGCAATTATTTTAGCATGCGTGCCATTAACTCAGTGACAGAACAGGAACAGCAAGCATCAAAGTTTTTCCTCTTCCTGCCTTCTAGACAAGTCAGCCCTCCAAAGTCCTTAGATTTCTCTTGCCACATTTAAGATTGTTGTCAACCAAATCCGGGGGGCAGGAGACAACAGAGTACATCCTCAAACATCAGTCACCTACAGGAAGGTTCTCAAGCAGATCAATCACAAACTCAGGGGAAGACACTTGTGTAGCACTGTATAGATTAACCTAGTTCTATTTTAGGTTACTCCAGCCACTCCTAGCTGCGACAACAAAGCACCTTCTCTGCAATCACATATCTAACCCCTCAAAAAAAAAAAAAAAAAAAAAAATTAAATGAAGCCGACTTTTGAAACACATCCCTCCCACTCGCCTGCCCCAAAAGCCTGCAGAGCAAGCCAGAACCTTTGCACCTCGTGTCCGGACGGAGCCACACTGCAGCCAGCAGACAGCCCAACATCGGCCGGGTAGCAGAGGCCGCAGCTATGCTGGCTGCCTCTCCCATCAGCTCCCCAGGCAACTGCAAACACCGCCTGATCCTCAGCGTGGGAAGATCTGAGACGCGAGATTAGCGGGGAAGCAACTACAACCAGACAACAGCGTCTGCCCCGGCTACTGCCGTGCTAGAACACGCGCTCTGCTCTCCACAGCGTGTGGATCTGGAGGTAACATCTCCTGGAGGACAATGGGTGACGGTGAGGAGTGTCTGCAGGACAGGCTGACACGGACGATGCCCGGAGCGGACCCGGCCGGGCGGGCGCGGGCGGTGGGTGTGGATGTGGATGAACGCGGCGCGGCCCGTGGGAGCCGCTCAGCTGGAACCACCCGGAACCACCGGGGAGACACAGGGGCATCTCCCCGCTACAGGGGGCTTCCTGACCGCCAAAAATACCCAGAAACGCCCCCAGCCCTAAAAGCGCCGACAAGAACGCAGGATTTGCCCTCGCTTATACAGCACGATTTCAAGGCCGGTGTCCGGCGGGGAAGTGCCAGCCCCGCCGCCCCCTCCCCTCGGGCTGGGCCCGGCATCCCGCCTCTCCTCTCAGGGGCAGAAGGGTGCGGGGCTCCGGGCCGGGCGGTAGGGCCGTCCCACGCCCGCATGCTGCAGCGGCAGGCGGCCCGGGCTGGGGCCGCTCGGCCGCGGGCGGCCCGGCGCAGGCGCCGCGGATGAGCCGAGCCGGGCCGGGCCAGGCCGGGCCGCGCAGGCCGCCCGCCAGCGGGCAGGAGCACCCGCCACACCCGCCCCGCCGGAGGGACCGCGCCGGGCATCAGGGGAGCCCGGCCCCGCACCTCCAGCCCGGCCTCTGCCGCGGCGAAGGGCACGGAGCTGCCTCCCCGAGCCGTGCCCGCTCCCCAGGCGCGCCCCTACCCCTTGGCGTGCTCGGTCTCCTCCTCATTGTCGCCGTCTATGCCGCAGGTGTCCTGGTCATCCAGCTCCAGGCTCTGCTGGCTGGCCGCGGACTCACTGTCCTCCGCCATCACGGGGGAAGGAGGGAGGGGAGGGGCGGGGGAGCCTGTGAAAGAACCGGGGCGCACGGGCAGACGCGGTCCGGAGCAGCTCCCTCTAGCTGCGGTCCCTCCCCGCGCCAAAGCCGGGGGCCGAGGAGGCGGCCGCCGGGGCTGCCCGGCCGCTCCCGCCACCCGCGGGGACCGGGGCGGGGCCGTGTGGGAGCGCTCCGCGCCCGTCCCGCCCGGCGCTGCCCCGCCATGCCCAGCCCAGCCCTGCCCAGCCTGGTACACTCGGGCGGTGCCGCTCCGGGGCCCGGCCCCACTTTGGCCCCCTCATGCCGACATCCGTGCGGCTTCCTCGGCCCTCTATGGCCCGGGGATCCCGTCCGTGGGCGCTGCCCCCGCCGTCGCGGGAGAGCCGAGCGCTGCCCCGGCGTGTCCGCCCCGCGGAGCCCCTTGGGCCGGGCCTGCAGCCGCCGGGCCTCGGCAGCATCGCCGGGCGTTCTGCGGCTCCCCGTGCTTCCTTCTCACACCATAAACACTCGGACACCCAAGTTATTTTCATAGGTCTCCTTAGAGCTTTAGTAGTGACTCTGGGTTTGCTGCTAGATGTAGACAAAATACCCAGTTGCTTATGGCAACAAACTGGAATCTGTTTTCCCAAAGCCTTTTGTATTTCTACAAGCTCCATGCTAGAAAACGTGGAATTGAATGGTAACGACTTATACCCAGGAAAACAAATAAAGAGCAACTTGTGTTAAGTATTTGAACTGTTGCGATTTCCAGGGTCATATCAAGCTTCAAGCTTTCTGAATGAGATCCAGAATTTCTTGGTTTGGCAGTGCTGCCAAACACTACATTAAAACATAAGAATAGGGTGCATCAGTTGTAATTTCTCTTTATCTTTGCACCCTTGAAAGCAATTTAATGTGAGGAAACTATTGGTTCTGCCCTATTTAAGGCTTGATCTAGATTACTTTTTTCCATTTTGATTTGAGGTGGCATCATACCTTGCTCTGGCATCTATTGCAGGTGACACACGTCAAGTAAAAGATCTCGCTGGCCAACAGAAGAAAGCTAAATGTCCTTCCAGCTGTCAGTCTCTGTGTACTGAACTCTAGCCTGGGGCCGGCTGCCCTTTGTCCCACTGCACTTGGTCCTTTACAACTTGTGAGTTGCTACAGGAACTTGTGATTCAAATGCATGAAATGGAGTCTGTAATTTACACTTGGCCAAGTATGACCTCCCGGTGTCAAGCCCATAGTAGTTAAGAGGGAAAATGTTATCATGTCACTACACTTTGAAATGACCTTTAGGAGGAAACCTTCATTCAGTTGTAATGCATAAGAGAGAAAGGACATCTCAAAACAAAGGCACAATACCCAATAGTTTTTAATACCAAAAAACAATTGTGAAGTTGTCCTGTAGCCTGGAGAGAAGTTAATCCAGTGATTATGAATGATTTTTTCCCCCTCATAATACTGTGTAAGAGAAAGTGAAGAACAGTATGTCAATGACTAAACAGCTGTATTGAATCACTGTGTTGGAGAAGTTGTAGATTTCACTGTCTTCTTTCTTTTACCACAATTTTCCTCACTTCATTGAGACAAATGGAGTACAGGAAGCCTGGATCCTGACTCTTCTTGCATTTCATATTGTCAATTGAAGAGGCAATATGAATTTCTCCCAGGGTATGAAAGCTACCCTGCAAGGCATTCTCCCTGGAAAGGGTACTATAGCTGCAGAATGGCTACTATTCTGTACTTCATAGCAGGTGTAAAGTGAAAAATAACCCTAAGCATAGTGCCGTTGATATCCTGAGATTATTATCCAGAATCAACCATTGCAAGGTCAAATGACAGAACTGGATTGTGCTTTGCATTTCATGAAGATGCAACTTTTGCTTATACTACTAGTAGAGAAGTTCACCAGAAGGGAGAGAGAGTTAAGCACCTGTCCTGTAGTGTGGATTTCTGTGGCAGCTTTGCATTTCTGAAATTATAAGACATATTCCCAGTGGATTTAAATTTACTCTGTAGACACTGCTCAGCAGTTACATTACTTGATAGATGCCGGCTATCATATGTATAGTTGTCTTCCAAAAATAGAGCAAAAAGGTGAAAAAATGTACCTCTGAATTTCAGGACCCCAGATCCTCAGCCACAGAGAGTTATTGGAGTATGTAACAGTACAGCAAGCAGCAAATGTGGCACCTGCTATGCCTGAAAAAGCTCCCTGTGGGCATCTGTACTTCCAAGATCTCTGTTGTTGCATGTGGGCATATCCAGAAACCCCCCAAAATGCTGCACGCCAGTACTGCAGACACAACCCACAGACTCACATCAGTCTAAGCAGACCATCAAAACCCATCAGAAATGTTTAAACTCAACCAGATAAAGAGCTTGTGTTTGTGAAAGTGCAAATGTGCTGTTTCTAATTGATAAAAAGACCTCTTCCTAGATGTACAAGGAAAATAAAAGCAAAAGCTTTTTATATAGATTGAAAAGAAGAAAGCACAGCCATTTTGCACAAAAGCTAAAAAATTATTAACAAAGGAAAATAGACTTCCTTTGCAGGAGATACACTTCACTTAATACTAAATGGCATATCATGAAATCAATTAAAATACTTCCAGCATGTCATGAATTATTCATCGGTTGGTTATTTTCATAGGTCCCCTTAGAGCTTAGTAGTGACTCAAGGTTTGCTGCTAGATGTAGACAAAATACCCAGTTGCTTATGGCAACTAACTGGAAGAAAGGAAGAGAGAAAGGCAAATAAATTACTTCAGGTATAGCTCTGCCTTGCTGCTCCCACAACTGTCAGCCACCAAAGAACAGAGCAGTTTCCAGGGGACCCACCACACCACCATAAATCTCAGTTTTCTGCATCTTTCCCCTTTATACCTTCCTTCTGTCTGTCCCCAGTTTTCCATAACAGAAGCAGTCATGGGTCTGTCATGGCTACAAAATTAACCAGTGTCTACAATTCAGAGATGCTTTGAGATACCTCAAATGCATGTATGAGCATAGGTCCAGATGCACAAATGAACTTTGCCATTGCTGTGTTTAACTTTTTCCTAATTGACTGCCAGAGGAAACTCCAGGACTTAAAATGAAACCCTACAAACACTCAAATACTTTGGGCTTCTTGGTGGCCAGTGTGAGTTCTGAAGAACACCAGAAGAAATATTAGGGACTGGGAAGCCTAAATTCCCAGGATTGTACAGGGACTGGATGAACCATCGGGTGAGACTGTGCAGTACGTGGGCAGGGTTGGACCATGCTTCTCCTTGCTCTTCCGCGACTGAATAAAGCCAGCCAGGCACAGATACTGTTTCCCTCAGGCAGCCAGGCATAACCAAGACTTGTTTACCTGCCTAGCAACACATATTAATTACATCCCAGTGAGCTGGTGATATATAATCCAGCACTCAGGCTATTGGCATCATCTGATTAGTCTATGAGTTCTGAGTTTTAAACACTGCAGAAGAAAAGTGTCTACAATTTTCATGCAGTCATAGGACTGCTACTAACTTTACACACCACAGTGAAATATTCATGGCATTTATAATTTAAAATGGATTTGGATTGCAAGTAACAACTTGATGTAAACATTTTTAATCTTGTAAATTGAAAGCAAAATGGGTCCAATTTGAAAATTAGCTAATATTTTAGTGTTTCCCCTATTTTTCTAATAAACGTTAAAAAAAGTTATTGGGCAAACAAATATATTTAGACTTCGGTTCATTCAAGTGTCTACTAGTACTACCTCACATTGTGGTTTTTCTTTTTTTCTAATTGGCTGCTCTTTATGGTGAAAACTTAAATACTATCTTCCTCAATTCTGAATGAGAGGCAAGGATAAAAGAATAAGATTGAAAATAAACAGAACAAATGCACCAAAACACTTCTGCATAGTTGTTACAGTTAACAACAGCGGAAGTAGAAATGGTTTGGGAAGGAAATGAGCTTGTGATCCCATGTATTGCACACCTTTATCAATGTGAGATCACACCTCTGGTCTTTATGGTTTGTCTCACCCACTCTATCTCTTTTTAGCTTCCCCTGCATACCCTGCTTGAGGAGCTGCAGCCTCGCCTGTTCCCACAGTTCATTTGCTGATGGCCTGTATTGACTGAAGTGGTCAAACTGGGGCATGCACTCCCAAAGTATCCCATTCTTTCTGCTTCATTCTCATTCATCTTTTTTTATTTCATTTTCAAATGCAGCTCATAGCTTATCCTCTTCTATTTTACAGCTTACCTTTGCACAGAACCGTCTACTTCTCCATGCTGGTGCCTGTACTGGCAAGGGCCATGTGCTATACAGCACGGAAGAGGGTTAGGCATTTAAATACATAGTGAAAACATATCAGAGCATTGAAAAAATGTGTATGATGAACACAAACCTTTGTGCTTAAAGGTATAAGTGATAAGGATAGAGAGACTTTCATCCTGTTATTGCTAGTAGGGATTTCAGTTTTTGAAAGCATCTGTTTTTGATGATTGTTGGAAGCAGGATACAAGACTTGCATCAAACACAGCTTCAAACTGGTTCCAGCACTGCTCAATTCCTCAGTTCCTAGAGTCTCTAGCCCCAAATGGTAAAAAAAAATTAATAATCAAAGCAAACAATTAAATAATTATTACAAATATATACATATTTTGCATTTTTATGTCTATTTTTATTTTGAGACCCTTCTCAAACTATGTATGTGAATTAATGGGACCTCACACCTGTGGCCCACCAGGCCTGGCCTGGGCATTTCCCAGCGCTGGAGGGCAGACTGAGTGAGCTGAGCTGTGACCCACGGAAGGGACTCTTCTGAATTTGTCATCTCTTCAGAGCAGTGAGAGGTTTTGCTGTTTAGTATTGTTCATTTTTGGGCTGGGGAGTGCTTTGCCTGTTAAATAAATAGTTTTTTTTTCCACTTCTCTCCGAGGAAATATTTTCCCCGCACCAGATGGGGGAGGCACTGCTTAAATCTATTTCCTAGAGGGACCATTCAGAGGTTTCCTCCCAAATTTACCCTAAACCAAGACAGAGAATTGGTGGTGACAGATTTTTTGATAGTGTTGACACAGCTACTTCAGAAGCTCTAACTGATACTCAGCAATTACTCTGCCCATCCAATCTCCAAATCAATCCAATTTACTCCCCTCAGCTCTGCAATCAGTTCTCCCACTAGCCTTTTACACTTCCCCCAATCAATGTGCCTGCTGTTTCCTTCTCTTTGCAAGGAGGCTGCAGGTACAGCCAAGCAGCCTTATTTCCCTCATTCTGGAAGAAGGGAGCGATAGATACATTAATTATTCTTTATCTCTTGACCATTTCAGTAGTTTTTCCAAAATGAAGGTTTTAGAATTTTCTTTTTGTCTGTTGCAGATAGTTCTTTACCCACAAAGAAAAAAGAATTCTGTCCTGTGACAGATGTGCCTTCTTGGTGGCTAGAAACAGATTAACAGCATGGTTCAGGATGCACACCTTTGGCATGGAGAACTACAATGAAGTAAGAAGTATCTCACAGACATAGTGTCTTTCCTATGAAGACAATGAAAAATCAGACTCTATTGTAATGCTTCAATTTCTATGCAGAGTTTTAAAAGATTTTACTGTAAGATTTTACCCTTCTGAATTTTACAACTTTGCAAAAAGAAAAGACTCTGTCAAGTGTGCAACAACTGCAGAGTAACTTACTTAAAATACAGATACTAGACAAGCTTTAATCACAAAATTTATACATCAGGTCTAGGCTAGAAGGCAAGTGTGAATAAATCCTGTGGAAATTGAAGGTACAGCAGAAACTCAGCATCAAGCATGGTTTTGACCCTGCAATGTCAGACCACAAGGACAATTAAGTTAATTAATACAAACCTTTATGGGCTCTCATGCTGGTTCTTCCAGTCAGTCTGGGCAAGCAACCTTCACTTCGCCATTGCTTGATGCTGAAATGCTGAAACCAGTATTTAAGCCAACTTTTATATTAAGTGCACTTATATACATGCATGTGGATGTGTATCCATGCATGTGTGCATGCACACACACACTTACCTTCAAGGATTTCAAGGAATGAAAAACCAATCCAGCTGTCAGGACAAATACATTTCGCATTGGGGGAACTTGGCTATCGTGTTTGGCTTATCTCATTTTTATTGTGTTATTTAATGCAAAATTGCAAGGTGTTAAATGCAAGTTAGAGCAAATGGCATAGATAGAAAAAAGCTTGCCCTTGCCAACACCTACCTAAAAGTAGCTTTACTGAAAGTCTAATCTTAGGGTGTCACACTGTATGTCCCATTGATGCCTCACAGCATGGCACAAAAATGAAAGTGGAATTAGGGAATTTGGTTTATAGGAGAGGCATTCCTTGAAGAGAGAGGAATCATCTCCTAGGTTTTTAAATTTCCTATAACCACTAAATCAGCAAAACCCTTTTAAAAACAGTGCTTGTAACAGGACCACTTTAAATACGTTCCTTCAGTTTTGATGCCCAACCTCTCTTGCAGCAGGACCAGCCATTCCTTTGAAAGGGGGATCTCTCATCTCACAGCATTATTTTAAACACCATTTCCTCCCTTTGTAATACAAGACTGTCAGGAGCATTCCTCAGTTGGGTTTACTGAGGAGGCTGTCTTTCTAGTCATGTGGACACAAAGTCCTTTTCTACAGAATTGCAAAAATAACCTGTAAACAAGTATTTAATTTGTACCTCCCTGTTGTCATCACATTTTCCTTCCCCGTGGCTGTAAGGCTGAACAGCTATTTAATGATCAAACAAACTATCACTGTTCATTCCTAGAAGAAAAGCACATCAATAAAACAAGAAATTATTCAGTTAAGTGTTAATAGACCAAGTGCCACAGTTTGCAAAGTAATTACCTGTGGATACCAGAGGATTACAGCTAAAAAGAACTAGATACCCTTTCTGCTGTTACTGACAAATAGAAGACAGTACCTGGTCTCAATTTAAGAGATGGAATTACATGAGTAAATGTAATAAAAAATGCCCCTCTATTCCAAAAATTGCACAGGACATCTGCTTATATGTTCACCTGAAGCTCCAATTCCAACTGTTTTGGAATGGGAATGAATATAGCAGATATGATGAAAATACAGTATAGGTATGTATCTATCATGGCATATGATATAGCATAATATTATATATATTCTAAATAATGTGTGATCATATATATATATGCACACACACACACACAATAATAGTAAGGTTAGCATTATGAGTAAGGTTAGTGTTGAACCTGACAGTTTATCTGTCTGTAAGCAGAGGAACAGGAAAAGAATAATTGAGTCGCTCCTATTTTTCTCAACTTTGGAAACAGTAGTTAAGTTTGTAAGTAGTTTAAGTTTTTATTTTATTTTAATCTAAACACAAGGTACTATTCACAAGGCAGAATACAGAGCCATCAGTGATGATGCATTTTGATATGAATGGAGATGTCATAAGCTGAATACTCCCCCAGCAAAGAGGCTGGGCAGGGTGTCTCAGCTTACAGGGATCTCTGCACTTGGACTGACAGCAGGCCCAGGAAACAACTGATGATCCTGTGCCAGCTCCCTGCTGGCATTACTGGAGTTGTTAACTGTGCTAATATTGAAATGAAAAAGTGCTTGACACACACCGCGTCTGGAGAAGCAGTTCACCACCAGGTGGCAGATACCACAACTTGAATTTCAAATGCTAAAGAGACCAAACGGCAGCACAGATTCAGGAAAACCCTATCTGATGTACGTTTTTAGAAAAGTAAACAGACACTCTTCTCTTTTGACCAAGTTCAAGGATGTACTGCATGGACCCTACCATGCTCCAAGTTACAGACTATTGACAATTGATTACTGAGCTATAATAAATTTTAATTCCCACATGAATTCCTGTTAAGAAAAAAAAAGCAATTTTGGTTCACTATGGACCTTCCTAGAGTAAGAGTAAATATCTCATCCAACACTTGCTCATTTATACCTATACTGTTCTATAGGCTAAACCCTACACGGGACATTGGATTTCTCACCAATTTCAAACATATTGGTTCAGAATAGTGAGATAAAATTGGTCCCTGAGAGCATTCATGGATAGAATGAAGGGCAGAGAATAAAAATATTGCCAAGGCATTTCAAGACTGCTTAATTCACTCTACTAAAGCTACTCAGTCCTCCCTGTAACAAAGAAAAGCATTATGAACAATTTCCAAATGCTGGGCCTTCCTTTGTAATCTGTTCATCTCAGATCAGTACCACAAATTTGTATAATTTGTCCATCATGTTAGATTGCAAATGCTCTGAGGCAGTAACCAGTTATTGTCCCTGTATTTGCAGAGGGTTTAGCATGCTGGTACCCTGACAAAGCACTTAATTGAATGATAATAGGTCATTATCACAGTGAGTCAAGGTGCTTCACAGATAGCTTAGTAAGGTTTGAGAAACAAGTGTTTGAGCAGCAACAAAGTGGGAGCTGGGGGACAACCGTGAACTGAATGGACTCTTAATGAGTGCATTACCTCCCAACAGTGCTGACATTTCAGAGAGTCTCTGATATAAATGAACCTGAACTTTGAAGATTTGTTTCTAGTATTTTTTTTAAGACAAACACATTTTCATTATTTTTGTAAGCTTTGTCATTACAAACTTGCATTTTTTCTCCTACTAATATGTGCCATCATAAAATAAGAAACCAATTGCTTTTCTAGGTTATCTCCTACATGGACTTGGAGCTGCTGATGCCAAGACCTATTAGAGTTATACTTTTTTCTCCATGTTTTATAAGCTTTATTGGTACTTGCTTCACTGTGCAACTGCAATATACAAGCAAGAAAATTTCTTTGTATTTTACTAATGTATTTTCCTCAGTAAGATTTTGAAAATTAAAACACTGGATTTATCACTGGACTTTTAGATTAGGCACAGCATACTCTAATCTTAACCTGTCACCTGATCTGTGCTAACTCTGTTCCAGTCTTATTTAGCATATGACCCAGGTGTGGATGTAGAGAAATAAATTTAATAAACTATATATTTTGCAAAATTAAACTATCACACTAATAAAAAAATGCTATTTTAAAGAAAATTTGAAACATACCCACATTGTGTTTGTTCAAGTATATTTGCTGTATAAGGACCACAAATCATTAAATGAAGTGTTTTGAACATAAAACCAACAAATTAAAGAAACAAACCACTGCAATTTAATAGCAACAATCTCACTTTACAAGATAGCAACGATGGAAACTTTGCAAAGGAATGTGAAAAAAGAATATAATTAAAAATGACAGATTTAAGACAACAGAAAACTTGAAATTAAATAGCACAATAATTCTAGTATGCAGAAATTTTATTCAGAATGTTTACTTATGCAGCATTCTGATTAGTAAGTGACACAGTATTACCAGCACTTACTAACATCTGATAAATACTATGCCCTTAAAGTAGTGTTTTTCTGTTCAGTGACCTTGCACAAACTGACAAAAGTACCCCAGAGCCCAAAACCAGTTCACAGGCGGTCAGTACAAAATTCCTAAACAGAACAGGAAAGGACCTGGCACATACACAATGAGTAAAATGTAATTTAGTGCTAATATGGTGATTTCAATATTCAATGCACTCCACAATATTTTAGCTTCCTTTTACAACATATACCACTTTCAAACATGAACAAAAGCAAAAGGTGATCTGGCTTTGTGAATGGAAAGGAGCATTGAGCTGGGAACTAGGAAATCAGGATTCAACTCCTGGCTAGAGATCAGGTTCCCAGGTAAGATATACAGTAAGATGGAAATTACAAGACTCGCTTTCTATAAAACCCTTGAAATTTACTGAAAATAAAGCAATGAATGTGAGTTGGGGCTTATTATTACAAATTAAATAGGACCTATATAGCACTTAAATCACTTTGGAGATTACTTATTAACTTGAGTAAGCATGACTGCTGCTAATCTGCATAAAAATGACTGAATGAAACATGATAAACTGAATGTATATGAAGGATTCCACAAAAGTGGAAGTCACATACTTCCATTTTTTGAACCCAACTCATGAAAAAGTGAGAAGAGTGCAGTAAGTGTGAGTACCCACAGAAATCTCAGAAAGAAAACTGGCCCACAGGAAGTGTGACTCCACAGGGAATTTTGGTGATACCAGGATTTCATTTCCAATGTCTTCAGTGATACTTAAGCAAATCATTACATATTTATCAAGATACAGAGGATACTTTTCTGAAAAGGGGTCTAAATTTCATTATTGACTTAAGCTCATGAGAACTGCAAAAGAAAGTAAGTCACACGAGCATAAATATGCACAGGAAAATAAAATCAAAGTATTTTTCTTTTTAAATAACATAAAATAATGTGATTAACACAGGAAAAAATCCACAAAGATACTTTTTGCAGTTTATTTTCAATTATAATTTTTTGGATAACCAAGCAGCTCTGTATTGAAAAAGCACAGAAGAGTAATTCTGGCACTTTTGGATAGTATATTTGTTTTTCCCCCAAATTTTTCTAGACACATTCAGTCCACTTGCTCGGTCGATAGTCCATTTTATATGAGCATGATTAGCTCATGTGATTCCAGAGGAAACTAACAATATATACAGTCAATGAAACTATCTTCTTGGCTACTCTGGGCCCTTTAAAATGTCTTCTAAGTCTATCCTGGCTAAGCAGAATCCACAATATACATGACAGCTACAGAATACACTGTATTGAAATGAGAAATGCTCAGCACAAAATGGGACTCTTGGCATGCAGCTTAAAATAAAAGGTAGAAGTTCAGAAGTTTATAAAATCTCAAATGGGGTCAATTAAAAGGACTTAGCAAAAGAAGGGACTGTTCATTGTTACTGTAAAAAAGGCACTTTGAGAAAATGGTACCAGAATTGGAGGAATCTTAGTCGACACAAAGTTCAGTTTGGTTTCATAAAAAGGCTTCAATGCTAAGGGAGGCTACTCAAGTTTCCTGCAGTTGTACATTAAAATAAATTGCTGAGTAGTTTATAATAAAGGACATAAAATGTTTACAACCAACTTGTAAAATTAAGAAAAGCATAGTATAAGCAAAATATTACTAAAAGCAGCAATGCATAGCCTTTCATTGAGATAATGCACAATTTTGGACACCGTGTGTCAAACTCCTGTTTTTAAGATACTTTCAGTAGCATTATCAACATAAAATTGGCCTACAAAACAAAAGCTTTACCAGCTCCCATTCATAAGGAGATTGAGGTCATAAACCAACCAAAACAATTTGTCAGTATTTTCAACATCCTGGATGACCAATATCAAGTATATGGAATAACAATCACACTCTTTGTTCAGCTACCTCGCTGGAGGCAGCTGTTAAATCAGAGGAATGATTTAAATTCTTTTCTAACATTTACACAGTAATGCATTTAAGTTCTTTCAAATGTTGCTCACCACAGTCTGTTTTTCTCTTTTCTCTCCACAACATAAAAATAAAAAGAAGAAAAAAAGAAAAAAAATATCAAGCACTTCCACAGAAAGGATATTTGGCAATTTTATACTCCACTGAAGGGTGGATTTTCACAATAGCTCACTTTAGATTGAAAGTCATTAGTGGTCTTTCCTCTCGTTTCTGCCAAGGACTCTTCTTATCTTCACCTTGGTCATCTTCCTCATCCTCCTCATCTTCATCATCATCATCTTGAATGGATGTTCCATGTTCAGGACTAGTTAATGGCTCTGGTTTGGTATCCACAGTTCTGGTTTCCTCCTGCAGGCTGGGCAGCTGCACACCACTTCTCTTACTGGTGCCTTCTAGGAGGCATCGCAGAGCATTGTCCTCAGGGCTGCAAACTGCTGTTCCACACTCGCTGCCACTTTGGTCCATATCATCCAAGTACACAAGCTGTGTGTAAGCTGTGCTGTCTGAAACCTTCCGCTCCCTCTGCTGGTGCTCCTGCACTGGGGGGTGACTCTGTGGTGCAGACAGATGATCTCCTCTTCCCTTTCGGGCAGATTTGGGTTCATTCATGTCAACACCAGAGTCCAAACTGGCATCGTTACTCCCGTTCCTACCAGCTCTTTGGAGATCAATGTACGAATGTCTAACGTGAGCATTTGAACGCCCATCTAGAGAAACAAACCATGCTCGAGGATGAGGCAAAGGCTTTCCACCTCCCAATTCCATCAAAGCCTTTTCTGTAAGAAGCTGCACTTCGCTGTTCATCTGAGCCAGGGATGCATCGTTAAGAGAGGCAGGAATGGAAATAGATTCAGACATGGAAGCATTCTGCTGACTCCACTCAGCTGCACCTGCATCTTGCAAATGTTGCTGAGATATTGCTTGGGATGCCAACTGCTGGGGCTGCAGCTGCTGGGCAGGGTGTGGGAAAAGTCGTGCGTGGGGGTTAGGAAGCTCAGCCTGAAGTCTTTCTATGTCAATCTGCTGGTCAGCGGGGACAACCAGGGGCTGGCTAACAAAAGGGTGTTCTCCAGGCAGCTTCATGTAATGCCCTGGGATGACCAGTGCAGGCAAGACCTTTCTGTAAACACTGTCATTGACTTGGTCAACAGAATTGCAGCAGATTAACTGACCTGGTCGAGGGAAAGATGTAGGTCTTTCAAGGTGATCAACTGAACGAGACATCATACAATCAGTAGGTCTGCAGTCCAGCAGCTCTTTTTCAGGGGCTGAAGGTGTGGGGTATATTTGTTCCTGAATATTGTATTTACTTCCAGTAGCAATATGGTTCATAGATACTTGAATTTCTCTCTCTTGCTTTTCAAATAAAGGCTGAGACAGCATAGCATTGTAACTTCTCCTGTACTCATCTTTGATAGGGGACTCATAGCCTTCAGCTGTTTCTGTAGATTTTCTTGTCTTTAGAGGAAAACTATCTGCTGACTTGTGGTAGTCTTTTCTTAGAGACCCACTGGGAGTCAGGTCATCCAAGGAAATTCTGCTCTTGTCTTTCTCCTTGTCAGAGAGCAGTTCCTCTCGGGAGCTAAACTCCTGGGAAGTACTGAAGGAGTGTTTGAGCATAGGTGTATGCATATCTGCTTCTCCAGTAGGTGATACCATCTCCATGTGGACAGCACTGATTAATTCCTTTGCCCCTGAGTTTTCAGCATGTCCATTGCTAGCAGCGGACAATCCACCTGGAAATTCTGACTCACGGCGTGAAAATATTAAATTTATATGGGACATTGAGGTTGCTTGATCCTTCTTAGAAGTGTCCAGTGCTGTTGAAAGTTGCAGTTTCTTATGATGTTGACGTGGTCTTAGACATTTTCTTCTACAAAAGCCAGTAACAAAAGAAGTTATACATTTGTGACTGTTGTACACAGAAACAAGAGAAGCAAGTGTGTCTTAACAGAAGATTTTTAAGCAGTGATTAGTATTAGGGGAATTGAACTTTTATTACATAATCTAAAAATTAAAAGCTTATCCCAGCAGCAAAGATAAAATTAAAGAATAACTAATGCCATTTGGGAAATATCTCAAGTACCAATTACAAACTGGAGTAAATGTCTAGAGAAGGCAAGAATAAAATCACTCATTATTGTAGGCATTTGCTGATAATTTAACATTCATTTTAATACAGTGCCAGTAGAAAGATCATTTGCAAATTCATGACAGGTACAGAGATCTTGAACCTATGCCCATGTTTGATATGAAGTTACATGCAGAACACAGGTACAGATGTGTGTGATTCACCCAACTACCATCCTCTCAAAGGCAGGGATTTATATGCTGCATGTAACCAGGAACACAGGAAATTTGATCTCACTGTTTCTTTCTTTTTCAAGCGTTAGCTTGCCTTTTTTCCCCCCAAAGGAAAAATATTTCCATATAAAAGTTTTTAATTTTATAAACACAAGAAAACTTGTGTTTTCAACATTAACTAACTAACCAACCAGGATGGTGAATCTTACCTGCAATAATACAAAAGCAGACACAGCAAGACTAGAAGTATGAGAGCCATCCCTCCTAAAATTGCCAAAAGAAACATTGTGTGATAGCTGGTAATGTCGTGTGTTACAACGGGACCTGGAAGACCAGAAAAGAGAATTTAGACCTGCAATAATCTGCAAATAGGAAGAGGAACAACAGTTGAACAAGGAGAGGGACATCTTCCCTTATTATGAGGGTGGTAAGCAACACTGCTGCTCATATCCCTGTGCCTACTGAGCAGACCATCGCTGGAGAGGGGAGCAAGTTTTGGAGAAAGCATGTGCTGGTTTTCATGAGTGCAAGTCCAATTAGCTCATTCTGTGGAAAAGCAGTTAGTTTCAATGGGAGCATGCATCAATGAATGCTGCTTTCCAGGTCCTAATGCTGACACCATGTGCCAAAGCTCTCCCCACTGGAGAAAATCCATCCAAGCACCTCCCAGCACTGTAATGCATGAAGCAACACTGTGGGCAACAACTGCTCTTTAACATCTGTGGCTCCTCACACCAAACAGTGCAGGCACTGTAATACAGGATTTGCTGGAAGAAGTCTTGGTGCTCTGAAGTGTAGATCAAGCCAAGCCAAGCAGATCTTCAGTAGCTTTAATTAACAGGCCACTAGTAAAACAGTGTTGTAACTCCAGAATTAAAAAATGCTTAGTGCATGTTCTAAAACACAAAGGAATGCACACATAGACAACATCTGTGCACAATTATGCATGTGTGACCCAGTTGGTTTGTAAAATCCTTATGATGATTTTGAAATAAGTACCCAAATTTTCATCTTCAGGCAAGAAGGTACAGCACCAGCTGGCAGACTAACATGCATGTATGTGAAGGACAGCAAGCTTGGCCAACTCAGAGGGTCTAGGTCATAAGGTTTGCAAAACCTTATCTGTGGATCTTGAGTGGTCTGTAGAGCCACTGCTAGGAAAACAAAGATAATTTTTGTCCATTTTTGAGATAAAAAATCAAATAGATTAAATTAGGGGACAAAATATGCAAAAATACATTAACTCATTAAAAGTAACATAAATTATATTGCATTTGGGAAATCTAAATATTTATACATTCTGTCCCACCACTACCATTACATAATTGATTTTAATGTTGCTTTAGGACATTAAGCAAAAAGAAGACAAGATAAACCACTTGAATTTTTCATGAAAATGCACTCCAACAAAGTTTTAGGAACTCAGATCTAGCCCTAGAGGGAAGAAAAAGTAAAGTACAAGCAGAAACTCTGCCACACAAGGTAAATAAAAATGACAAATAAGCCTTCTCCTATTAAGAGTTATAGGCCTTGTAACCTCAGAGTTACAAGCACAATCCCATGACTAGTGTAACTTCCTTGCAATCTGGGACAGAGCTTTACTGGGAAATGTTTGGCTCAGAGCAGTTGCTCTTTTTTTTGTAAAATTCCATTAAATTCAATATGATAGCTTATTCAGATCTGCACCTGCCTCTAAATTCTGTTCACCAATGAATTAGCTGAATATCCCAGCATTTATATCTATCATTTAATAGAACCTCAAATAAAAAGCTTGAATATTATGAAACAACTTCATGATATGTATGAGTAGACTTTAAAACGTGTCCTCTTGTAAAAGTTCATTTTGTTGGTTATATTTAGTTTATTGAGCTTGCACAGCCAAGACAAGCATGTTTTCATTTCTACTGGATTAGGTTTTTAGCTGGAAAACCTAACAAAGAAAGTCTGTAAGGAGTTCTGGGTTGTTTTGTTTTTTTGTTTTTTTCTTTTATTGATTGATTGGTTCTTTTATACATAGAGGTATCTCAGATTATTGGTGGCTGAAGAGCTAATACCAAGAAATCTGAGGCAGCCACAGAAAGAAAAAAAGGAAGGAGAAGTTGCAGCATTAATAATCTCCAAAGCACACATAATTAATGCCTAGTTCAAAGCCATTTTTTACACTTATGCCAAGAGGTTTCCAGATAGCAACCAGTCAGCTCTGTAGTAATGCCACTCTAATGTACCTCCTAGAACTTCTACGCTAAGTTATTCACAGTGTAAATTAATCAGTCACCAAGATGATGCAAAGCATAACACAGGGCAAAACGGGCATCTTGAACACAAAAGGAAAAAAGTATCCATCCATCCATCCATCCATCCATCCATCCATCCATCCATCCATCCACTAGTAAGTGTCTAACCCTGGATAATGCTGGTGTTAGGTGAATCTGTATCTCTGTGAGTTTCTGCACAGAAACTTCACAGCACCTGTTTTTCTACCTGCTGGAACACCAATACACTGACGCTGTGACTCCCATCATTTTCTAGCAATGGCTGTACCAGACAGTGGTGACAAAAATGCATCAAAGCAAGAACACTTTGAAATGTTCCCCATTGAAATGACACAGATATTTTGAGCACCAGGGTTGCCCCACACAATCCTAAAAAGATTTTAGCCCTTTACTTTCTGTTTTCTAATTTCTAAGATTTCTGTTTTCTAATAATCCATTATTGATGAAGCTGTGGCATCTCAGATGAGGTCATTCTGAAAAACAGAAACATTATATATGAATAAATAATTACACAGTGCTGCAAATACCAGTTCCATCTTACCTGGGATAGTAGGTGACATAGCTGCAACCCAGTAGCCCAGCTGAGGTGCAATATAAGTCCAAGTCAACTGATCTCCTTCTTGTTGTACAATGCCCAAACTACTCTTCAGCCATGTCCCTGTAAATGTAGAAGTTGTAGGAAGATGTTACAGATACTCACATATTCCTCTGCAAACAAGAGGAAAATCAAGCAGTAACAAAACCTATCCATGTGTGTTGCTGTGAAGTGGGAAGTTGTACCTTCTGGTCACTGGCATTTGAGAATGCCCATGGCTTTCTCAGAAGCATAAAAAAACCAAAACCCAAACAAAAACAAAAAACCCCAACCCCCAAACCTTTCAGGTTAAACAAAACTAGTAAATCTTCAAAACCTATTAAAAGAAAACATTTATTGCCATATTGGGTTTCCCTATTTTGAAGATGGATATTCCTAAAGCTGATTATATATAGACAGCTCACTTAAAAAATTCAAGAGACATCACATCTCTCAGACCACACTTGAATTCTGTGCACCACCATTCTATCAGCCCTGGCTGTCAACTTCCAGAAGACAGAGGAAAATGCTTCCTGAAAATGGTTTTCCTATACAGAAAGCAAGCCTAGTTACTGCCAATGACCAGAGTTACATTGCACATCACTGTGATTAACTCCGTTAATCTGTGTGATACCCCCAGGAATACTGTTTGGTAACAGATGATTTTTTAAAACATGTTTCTCAAAGGAAATAAAATACTTTTTTCTTAGAATTCTGAAATAATTCCAAAATAAGTTAAAACTAACAATTTTAAAGCAATGTGTTTAAGTTTGCATAATTCTTGAGTAGTCTGCCCTATTTGAGAGTTTTTCTACTTCTGAAGACTGCTTTTATTCCAAGAGTTGGGTTATGAAAACCTTTACAACTGAACCAGCTGAATGCCTTTTTGTAATTCATTAAGAACCCCGATTCTGGGGCTCTAACCTTAGTTTCTGACATAATAAATGCCCAGAATGGCTTCTAGACTGTTCCTGTGTTCATCCTCTTTGAACAAAACACACAACTACTGGCCTTGACATGGAGAGCCATAACTGAGAGGCCACCTCTGGTGCCAGGCAGTGTTTCCCAAACCTGCAGTCCTGGCTTGGCATCTCCAGAGGCCATAATAGAGGGTTTGGCCTTTCTAAGGCCTCACATATTTTGGTGGCCACTACCAGGATGTTGATATGTGTACAGAGAAGGGATAAACCCCTCTGCATTTCTGTAGTGCAGCTCTCTATTTCTGTGCTGAAGGAGGAAGAATGCTGTATTTTTTTTACTCAGCTTCAAATGCTCACTTGAAAGGCAAGCTGCATCAGGTACTTGTGATTCCCCTTCCTTTCAATAAGTCTCCATTTGTAATTCCCAAAATGGTGCTTCTCATCAGATGCAACTTAGGACTAAGCAGCAGCATTTTGGATGACAGTCATCTGAACACTCAGCAGTGAGTACAGAACACACAGAAGAGGTGCTATGGCTGGATTTGTTGTTTTTATAATGCATTAAAATACTGATGATTTCTTTTGTGTTCCTTAGATTATCCATGTGTGCAAACCCCATTTGAGTATTTCTTTCTTCCCTGCTACTGAATTTTCCTGTGTAAGACAACTGTCTTAGGCTAATAATAAACCCACCTGAAAGGTTTAGAAGAATACATGGTTGAGAGGATCTCTAGATCTAGGTGACTACTACTGCCAATGTCAACTGTATTGGCAACCAAACTGAATTTGTGGGCAACAGAGAAAAGGAATTACTGATGTAATTACCAGTGTTCCAAGTATCATATCCAGTCTGTAGAGGGTACCAATAATCTGTTACTTCATAAAGTCACAGAAGACTAGTAATTTTGATTTACAGTACTAAAAGGACCAAAATCTGTGTACACAGATTTGCATATGTGGCATTCATAACTGCTGTAGCAGAACATCTTGATGTAGTAACTCATTTACCTCTCTTAGGGAAACATTTTCAGGAAAAATAGAATGGAATTGTCCATAGTTGGAAAAACAGATTTATTTTTCTTCACTAACATGGTCACTAACCCTTCAGATTTCTCTATCCATGCACTTTCAGGGAAGATGACATACTAATAATTAAACTGAACATAACTAACGAACATAACTAATAACTGAAGGTCACAAATTGCTTTTATCTTGTTTTTAAAATGCCATTTGGTTAAAAAATTCTGTAACCATGAACCTTGTTATTTTTATTTTTCTGCAAGATCTGGATGATGAGAATATGCACCAGTATTGAAATATACAACAATGTAAAATAAAACTTTTAACAGAGATATAAAATGCTGATTAAAAAAAAAAAAAAAAAAAAAAGGAAGTTCCTGGGTGATGAATACATCAAGTTTCCCATATTTTTTCTTATCATCTTTAAGCCCTTTAAATTCCCACACAAGCAGAATGGAGATGTGTGTAATTTAGCCAAGTTCAGCACCTTCGATGTCTATTTGTACAGCTGCCTCCCCGAGCAGAAGCTACTCCCGATCCCCTCACTAGGGGGAACTTGTGTCCAGCCTGCCTTACCCACTGGATGCGGCACGCCAAGGAACGCCGTCCTGCTGCCCCACAAAAGCCTTTAGCTCGGTAATGCTCTGCAAAATGCAGCGATCGAGGAGCTCAGAGGAGCCGCAGGCTCATCGCTGTGAGCAGAGCTCTGCTGCTGTCCCGTCAAACCAGCAGCAGCCCAGGATTTACCAACAACACGAATCCCTTATTGGCAATGGAAGCAAACACGAGCCTACTGCAGAAGCCTTGGGCAGGTTTCACCCTTTGCTGCTCACTTGGTCCACCTGTTGTTGCTAACCACTGCACATACTCCAGCACACGTGCTGGTCTGCATAAATTAAGGAAAAATGTAATTCCCTCTCTCTGTTATGAATAGTTAAGAATTTCAAATGCATAGAAGATGTATCTAACATTGGTCATCTTTAAACAAAAGTGATGCAGCTTTTGTTGATCATATCCTACAAACTGGTGTATTATGACAGGAAATACTTTTTAATGGCTTTGTCCCAAGTTCCTTCATCAGGATGATACCAAGTGTAGGTTCCTGTGAACCATGAATACAAAATCTCATTGTCAGCCATTTAATATTTTCATTGTCCAACATTTTGATGCTAAATTTGCCTCTTAAACTTTCGCCATCTCTTACCAGTAGTCCACTAATAAAACAGAGCATCCTCCCACATCATGGGATGAAGAAAGCAAAGAACTCCATCCTTTACAACAGCAGCAAAATAGGTTTGAGTGGAAACAGCTGAAAACACAAAGTCCTGTATTGTTTCTTTTGTGATCAAATAGCTGAAAGCCAACCTAGTGTTACTGGAGGGAACTGACATACCTCCAGTATTCTGCAAATCCATTGGCATTTCCAGATCTCTCATATTTCATCCTTTATAGGTTCTAATTTTCTGGTTGTTTCAAGTATCATTAAACAAGCAGCATTCTTGCAGCCCCTTACAAGCAATGCCTTCCTGTAATGACTAATGTTGGACCTTCTATTGAGCAAAAAACCCAATTGCCTGGTAGTAACTGGCTGTGCTCCTACCATTTCACACTGCCTTATGTGACCAAGAGTTCATTGCTGTGCAGTCTTGAGAACAAATTCCCTATCCGGCCTCAGACTCCTCCTTGAAGTGGAAAACAAGATGTTTTCCTGTTCTAAAAATGAAGCTAATTACCCTCTGTCCTCACACACTGCTGTCAGCAGAGGAGACCGGGGCAGTCAGTAAAGAACTTTGTCCATTTTTCTATCCATTCCTATGCAGTAGCCTGCAGATGGAAGAAGAGCAAGCAGCATTCACTCTTTCTGTGTTGTCAGGATTACAACTGCAGAACTAAGCAGGAGGATTTAGAAGGGAAGAGAGTATGCTGTATTGCAATAATTTAATTTGCTTTTTTCCCAAACATCCTGTAACATTCTTCTCCCCACTCAAGTCAGCAAAATCAATGAGCTTCACTGCTTATTAATATTTACACTTGATTTGTAACAATTGCTAAGTAACAAGCAATACAGGACTATTATAAAACCCCCCCAAACCAGTAAGAGCTTGATATAATGGGAGTGATCATTTTTGTTCAAGACTGTGTCATTCTAAAGAAAACTTGTCAATGCCTCTTTGGAGCAGAAAGAGCAAGTTCAGTATAGTTTGTAAGCACTGCATGATTTAGGCCAATTCACCATTAATTCTTAAAGAACTTTCTGGTGCTTCATGGAAAACTTCTATATATAGAAACATTCTTGCTTATAGATCATTTTTACATTTCTCTTCCCCTTTTTCCTCTCTTACTGCTCAGTGGAGCCAACATGCTGATCCAAGATTCAAGTCAGGGGAGCTGTCTCCTGGCTCAAACTAACAGCAGGGGGAGAACCTAGACACTTAACACTTTTCTCACCAGAATTATAGTGCCTGTTACTGACTTGTTGCAATAAATGATGTAATTTAACAAGTTTATTCTTCATTCTTTCTTAAAAAGCTTTTGAAGCATCTACCCATCACTCTTTCATATATGGAACTCAAAAGCAAGGTAAGAGAACATAGAAAATATAAAAATCAGAGTACTTTAAAGACACACAAATAAAAAACCAATCAGATAAAGAAAGCTAATGTCCATCTGACTGTAAAAATATCAGAGAAGTTCAAGATTTCAGCATAGCAGGAGAGAGAAATTCTGCTAGAGAGAAGCATCTTAATACTTTGCAGTAACTTTGTGATGAACATGCTTATTTATCTCAGGCAGCTTTTAGGATTTGCCAGTGGAGGCCAGAGGGGGCTTATCATGAGCAAATTTAACAGAAAATGGTTTGCACATTTAGTCCCTATTTCAAGACACACTCAGCATTAAACAACACCTTTGTGTAATTTAATTTGGTTTACTTCTGAATCAGACTGAAAAATGGCACTTTCAGCAAGGAGAGTGCCCAGATGGGTAGCTATTGCAGAGAATCCATTAAAGAACAGCTATTCTAGACTATCCCCCTGCACAATCAGGTCACTGCAGGAATGGCTGGTTTGCCCAGAAAAGAGATGTCCTGTTGTCTTCAAAGACGTCAGCTATTCAATGTGACAGCTTGCTGGAACCAGGCAGCACGAATGGATCTGCTTCCACAGTCCATATACATGATGCCTCTGAGATTGCTTCCCTATTTTAAAGCTAGACTTTATTTAAATTTGATCTGTAGTGAAATCCAGAGAATTGTACGTCCCTCTGGCTTCCACATGTGACTGTGCATGCTGACAATCCCAATCCTGCTCCAGCTCAAGCAAATGGCAAACTTCCCACGGGCCACTGTGAGGCAGGAGTGCCCCACAGCACCACCTGCTCTAGGAGAGATGCATGGGACTCTTGCTACAGCCAAGAAGGGGGACAGCCTCCCCTCCTGTGATCTGGCTGTGAGGGGAGCTCTCTCACTGGCACCCCAGCAAAGAGCTTGCCTCTCTGGGAGGATGTATAATGCTGCTTGCTTCAGGTTTAACTTCCCAAGCTGACCATTTCAGAGCCTTCCAGATCACCACTGCTGCAGGGACTTCTGCTGACTCTGATACTGTGTTCTTTCAATCACTGACTAAAATAGTTCTAGTAAATGACTGTCAGATGAGTGTGCTGCAGCCAGCAGCTGTCCCCAAGGACAGTCATAAAGCCTAAATATTGCTTATGTTTAAATATATATGGTAGCTATGGTTGTTTATTACTTTTACATGTGAGCTTTTGGTCAAAAATTGTTCCATTGATCAAATACTGTTTGCTTTATTTTGTAATAGGTAATAGGATCATCTAATCCCACTAAAGCAGGGAACCAAAACTGCGTTTTTTACAACACGAATTATTTGTATCCAAGAGGTTTGACAAATAAGAGGATTTAATTAGTAAGAGAGCAAATTAAACATAATCCCATTATATGAATTTATTTTTAGTTATAAGATTATCTTCCCTGGACAAAAGCACTTTGGAAAGAAAAGAAAGGTACTTTTAGCTGTACTGCTTAATAGCATAGATGCTTTAAATAAATATTCCTTAATGAGAGTGCTTTTCTTTCAGCATGGATCTCTTTTGTACTGTCTACGATGTCTCATAAGATTGCCCTGCTTAGGCAGAAATTCACGGTTAAACAGAGATATATGTGTCAAAAGGAATGAGGCAGGTTGTTATCAGACAGTGTAGGACAGCAAAGGATATTCAAAACATACTAAAAGTGCTTCTAGAAGTAATTGATTTAGACACTGCAAATGGCAGCATTATAATGAAGAGTTAATCAAGGGCAAGTTTGTGAAAAGAACTTCCTAAAGCATGTTATGACATACATAAATTGTAGCTTTTCATTCTACCAGTTGAAAGCTGCTTATCAGATTTCTTCTTCCAACTGAAAATCACCTCTAATCTGCATCAGGAGAGGAAGTTTTACTAGAGAGGGATGGGATTTTTTGTTTTACTTTTGTTAATTTTCTAAAAAGCTAAAAGCCTGAAATGGAAGTTGAAAATTCCTTCCTGAATACTGGTGGAGCTTACTCTCCTCCTCACCCTCCCCCCAATACACATGGGTTTAAAAATTCATAGTATTTAAGTTAATATTACAATTTTGTTTTCAGGGTTGCTAGGCAACATCAAAAAATAAACGTCCTTGCTCTGAGAGCCCATACCCTCATTATTCTTCCATTCCTACAGAATTTGTTACACAACCCTTCCAGGGCTAAATCCTGCCCCTCTTCTAGCAGCACCACCATTATTTCGTTAACTAAAAGGGAAATGCTTTTACATCATACTTTGAAGATTTTGATAAGGAAACCTACGAGTTCAATTTATTGTTTGTATCTGGGAAGCTCTGTGGGTTCTTCCATCTCTTCTCATTTTCCCCTTAAATCACCTGTCAAGTGTTTAACAAAAGAACACACTGGTTTTCATTATTAAATAATCTTAATTTTATCTGGGCAGAAGGCAGGGCACATTGTACACAGAACTGCTCGCATTGCTTTGGTCCCCCCAGTATTCCTTCCAGAATGCCAGAACAGAAGTGACTTATTAAAGAAAATTATTTCCATACATAATTACTGGTTAGTAATTGTATTTCAAAAGGAAAAGCTTGCTTATGCCTGTTGGACCATCATCCTAGTTACTGGTATATGTGAAAGATACTGCCTATAGAATTTGCTTTACCATGTTATTAATAATATTCAGTCAGTTACTGGCAAAATTATTAGAACAAGTAATAAAGAAAAGCAATTGCATGAAACACTGCATGCCTTTTCCTTCCTTCAGCCTCACATCATACTCACGTTCAGTTTCTATTTTTCAAACGGGAAGTGGAAGCAGAGGCACACTGGGATTTTATCTAACATTGCAAGGCTGCAGAGGGAGGGGTTCTCCCAGGTCCTCAGCCTCTTCCAGCCCCATCCAGACAGTGCCCACTCCTGCCTCAATTCCCACCAATCTCCAGGTCCTCTTCAACTGAGGCTGTTGCTCAAGCACAAAGGTCTTTTCTCCATTTCTAAAGCCTTGATGGCTGCCTCTTCCCACCTTCTCCTGCCATGGCTTCTGTAGGTGGAGCTACAGGGCTATCTACATGATACTACATTATTAAAACCTGCTCCCAGCAGCCAGGGATGGGTTTCCAGTTTTATTTCCTTGACTACATATTAGTAGATTATTTGCACAAAGATGACTACACTTTGGCACCAACCTGACTCCTTCTGTGTTCCCTTAAGCATCACCATCATGCCATACCTCATCCACTTTGCTATAAATGCAGCTCAAATGGTCTAAGAGATGGGCAGAGGATTAAACAATCTATTCATTGCCTTTCATATGTGTATGCCACCACATCCATTTTGAAAACACACACTAATAAATAAGCACAATTGTCTCCTATGATCCTCTCCACAGGAATCATGAGAATGAGAACATACCTCAGTGAGCTACACTGTGAAGCATCAGAAGAAGAACTTCTTTTCCTTGCAATACTGAGGTCTGTCTAATACTATCAAATATTATAGGTGCACTATGCACCTATTATGTGGTTCATTGTACATGGTAAAAAGCTGAGTTTGGATGCTGACATTTCTATGGCAACACACAAAATATGAAATTCTTTGACAGCAGTTAGTTAAGAACCAGTATTCTTTAGCGTATTTAGTCTTTAACAGTAATTTAAGCTTTCCAGCTGAGAATAAAAAGGAAGTCAAAATCAAATTGTCAAGGAATTTTTAAACTACAGAAATAGCTTAACCTTGAACTTCTGTGGTTTTCACCTCTGCAAACCAATCTCCATATTACCACTGAATCTGGTCTAGAACCATGTGTTCTGGATCTGATAAGATTAAGCTCAAATCTTTGGGGTGAGGAACGTGATTTCCTGAGCACATCCATTTCTCATGTTCACTAAAACTCATGGAGAGGTGTATGAAGTCCCAGGCCATTTGTGCAGCTGCATGCACTCCAAATGCAGACCATCTCTCCAAGGTCAGAGGCACAAACTCACACCCAGTGTCAGATCAAGTGTCAGGCTGTGAATGTTTCTGTTAAACTATTATTTTTTGTCAGTCACACATGGTTATGAATGTGGTGGCAGTCAAAAATTAGTCAAATTCACAACAAAAAGAAATGTTTTATTTTTAAACTATAAGACACTATTTTCTTTGGGTGGATTATCACTGCTATCACATGGGAAGCTTAAATTCGAGACTTTCATAAAACATCTTATTTGCAAACAATGTGAACTGGACAGGTAGATGTACAGCAATCTGCTTACATTTTCTGCCTGACAGTAGCTGTTGCTCTCTCCCTATAAACACTATGAATAAAAAACAAGCATCATTTCACCTCTATGAAACTGTAGTCAAGTTTAAGTAAGCACCAATACTGCTTACACATAATTATATCCTCATGACTTCTTTTGAGCACAGAAAACATTATCTTGATTTTGCTGAGGAAGGAACATCTGGAAATTCTGGTTCTACAAAAATCAATACAAATTTTACCACTGACAGCAGAATGTCACACAGAAAAAACAAGTACCAGACTTTTAAATGCATTTAAAAATCTATTATGGCATTAAATGCAGTCAGAAAGCACCAACCAAGAAGAGCAGAGTAAATAAAGCATTGTTTTTGATGAAGTTACAAGGAGTTTCCAAAGACACTTTTCTCCATACTCTGCCATCACTTTACATGAACACATGGCTGAAATTTCAGGTACTGGGGAAACATCCTCCTTTGCAAAGAAGCCAGCCATTTAAAGACAAAAAAGTCACATCAAAGATGTACAATCACTAAGATGTACAAGTGTCTGGGGAGAAGGAAGAACAGAGACATGGTATTCCAAACTTCATTTACATGTTGTGCACAAGAAATAACATATTTTAAGGAGGATGAACAAAAGGGCTAAGGTTTAACCATTCCACTCCAGAGTCCTTTGCCACACAACTGGAAACACTGTTGAATACATTTTCTTATTATTTGATGGGAATAATTAACTAGCAGCTGCATCATAATAATAAATCTCATTTTCATATTATGCACACTGGAATATATGGTGGAATTTTAGAGTCTTTCATACAGCTCCAGCTGTACATCTAGAGGTCTAGGTGCAACTTAATGCCTTCATACCACATGGAATGAAACTGAGGACTTAAAATGGAAAATGCTGGACTTACAGTTTTGCTCACTGAATCCAATGAAAACCAGACACCTTAACGTAACATAAACCATTTAAGTGGGGGCTGAGGAGAATACAGCTGAGCAAGTGCTGTGTTATTCAGTCCAGCTGGTGGGAGCTGGAGATGACACAGGAGGCAGAAAGCTTCATTTCTACTGGGATCTGTGGTATTTCTGACTGAAGAGGACAAGGCTAGAAAGCAGTTTTGAACAGAAATTTGGTGTCCAAGAATAGAGAGATTAATTATACTGCTGTAAATCCTAGCTGACATCAAGGCAAATTTACATGGAAGAAGTCATGATCCCAACCATCTGTTTACAGATAAAGAAAAAATTATTTTTTCAGCTCCCTCAGATTTTGAGAAATCCAACACAGCATTTGTTAGGGAAAAAAAACCCAAACCCCAGAAAACCCCACTGAGCACTCCTGAATATAGAAATGAGAATCTCTGTCTCTATGTCCAAACCTTTTAAGTGCAGACCATGAAATAAAACCATGGTCCCACAGTAGTGTGAAACACAAGACATGAGTATGTCCACAGCATGGAGTGATTAAGTTGCATTTCAGCATGTCATGTAATGCATTTCATGTAATGTCTCCATAACATCAATGCATCTGTGTTTATTATTGCCAACACTCAGAAATGCTGCAGGAAACGCTGGTGGACCAACACAAGAACAAGGTTACATGTACTCACTTACCCTTAAAACATCTCCAGGGCATTGACAGCTGATCTTAATTTTATTAACTATTCAAAATGGTACTATTGCTTTAATTTGCTTGCTGTGCACACAAGGCAGTAGGTTTGTTTCATAATGAAAAATCTCATTTGGAACAGTATGAAATAGATGCAGCAGATTGTCTTGTTTTGATGTCAGCCTGATTTTTCTGGCTGCTTGTTTCATCAGTGTCAGTGGAGCCACTCTCAGCCTTAAGCAGACTATGCTGTTTCTCCTGCTTCTCTCCCAAGGATAGAAAGCATGGTCATGAAAATACAGATTGTTTATGGTAAACACCCTAAAAAGCCATTAGTTATTTCTGGCTGCCATAAGATGCAAATATGCCTCATTTTTGTGGAAACTACGAAAATCTCTGCACATCCAGTCAGATGCCTCTGGGTTCATATTAGTTCATCATGAGCTCAGCAGAACGTATGAGGTACTAAGGATTAAAATACCTCTATAGTATTTCTGTCACTTCTACCCATCCCCTAAAAGTGAGAAATACTTCTGCTTTTTAGAGCAGAAATTGTATTTCTTGCAGTAATGAAGACAGCCACAAGGACTCTAAACAAAAACAATGGCTTGCACGAACAAGTGTCCACTGTACTGCTAATCCATGAGAGTGAAGTGCTGTAAGTGCCTGGTAAGATAGTCACAGTTTTCTATCTGTGCATTTACTCCCTGTTCAGATAAAAACATGCATATTTAAACCACTGGAAATCTATTAAGGAGAGACCAAAACATAACCAGCACTGAAAAAAGCAGCCATGAAATGAAAGATAAAATCAGAATAATTAAGTTAGAGGTCCTGTCCTGACAAGGTACAGATATGGCAATGCAAATGGGTTACAAGAACTTGTCTGCCAGTTAAGGATTTCCCCAATATGGAGCCATCCCAGTCATTATCATCCATCTCCCTTCACAGTCCAAGCACAACACAGGGATGTGGAATGACAGGATACCACCATGTTCATGCCACATATGGCTAGTTTGACAGCCCTTAGGGTGTTAAAGTAGCTTGCACAAGATAGTGTGGCTGCTCTACTTATTAAATTAAGCTACTCTAATTTAAACTGGTTGGGATGTGGCCAAAATTCTACTAGAACTGGCATGCTGCAGTCAGGGCTTAAAATGCCTCTTTGTTCAACATCTTTGGTTGCACAGAAAGATGCTTACTTCAGCTGAAGTGTGAGCTGGAGCCTGAGCACATCATCTTCAATACCTTGCTGTTCACAGCTTTGTGAAGCTAAGTGGCCTGACAAAGATGCATTTTGTTTAGCAGTCCTCATGCCTTCTCCTCCCAATAACACAAGTGCTCCAGTAGTTTGTGATGAATCAAACAAGGCTGGACTTGTCTCAAGATTGGGAGCCTCAAGCCTGCAACACTTATTAATTAACCAACCCCTATTGATCTATACTAATATATATACTGCACACAATAGGGTAACTAGCTCTTTATATACAAAATTAAAAACCATATTCCATACTAAGAGAGAGCTTTTGTGGCCTCGCTGCAGGGGCATGGAAATTTGGCCATAAATGAGAAAGTTCCATAATCAAAATCAGAACCATTTACTTGCAATGAATAACTAGCAATGAGGCAGGCTGCAGATCTAGCACAGCTGACAGGAAGGACTGGGGGAGGATTGCTTCTTATGGGGAAAGTAAACTCAAACTCAATCTTCCCTTTTTTTTTTTTTTTTTTTTTTTTTTTTTTAGTGTTTTTTGTTTGTTTTTTTTTTTTTTAAACAAGGGAAAACAAACTAGTTTCTAAAATAATTAATTATTCATTTTCAGGAAGAATGTAGTGAAACTTACTGCCAGGTCAGCATAAGAGAAGTGTGATTTCCACAGTTAAGGGAAGAGCCAAATTCTTTAATTGCACTCTTTTTCTACTGTTCTACTGTTCTACCTTATATCAGGTTCAAATTTCCTCTTCACTAGATCATACTGCTTAACCCTCTAATACAGGCCTGACAGAAGATTCATGGGCATGCTGTTTGAAAAGACACCATTTTTTTCAGCAAACAGAGGCAGATAAAAAAGCATTATTCCCCCCTTCACCTCTCTCTTCCTCCAACACACTGCTTTCATGCTTGTTCCTCTACTTCTAGGTGTGATCATCAGCTGGCTCAAAACATTTGCTTGCAGGACAAACCCCCAGTGATTGTCTACACAGACCCATATTTCTGGCTCCTTTTTCTCTCAGCATCTACCTTTCTCACCTTCCATTCTCCTTTTTTCTTAACAATCATCTGGTAAATATTTCAGAAGGCACAGTACAATAACTGAAGGGGGATCACCAAGACAAGACTTATGCACTCCTTTAAAATCTGAAGCTGTAAAGAAGGCCAGTACAGTGTACCAGTTAGTAAAAAAATAAAGAAAATAAATTCTAAAAAGAGCCTAAAACATGTCTTTCTGGGAAAACTCCTGGTCACAATGGCAAACACTATTCTGTAATACAAAACCTTGAGTGCATTTTACAAATTTTATTTATTAGTCATTCTGTCCTTTCAAAATATTTCATGAATTTTTCTTTTTAAAAATTCATTTAAATCATTTACATGTATTTTCCTGACAGTATTAGTAAATCCCAAAGTGATTTACAAAAGAAGTCAGTACTAAATTTCCTATCTGGCAGGCAGGAAACAGAGCCTGAGCCAAGAGAGGGACTCAAGGTCAGACAGCTGGCTGCTGGCAAAGATAAGGCAAGTTTCCATTGCTACACGCTTCCAATTCAATGCTGTAGTGAATATATCTCTCTTCTCAGTCTGTGGGTGACTGCAGTTCTCTGAAGTTTTTAAACAAAATATGTAATAATTGAAAAATGATACTTTTACAAAAACTTTTGTTTAAAATTGGCACACAATGCTAAGTCAAGTATATTTACATGTATACCATATATTACTTATCAATAAAACTCAACTGTCCCTTCTCTTAGACAGAAAACAAAAGCCATCTAGGGAGCCACAATGAGATGTTACCTACCAAATTTTTGGTCAAACCTCCATGCTGGAACGTGTGCATTGTGTTTCAGGTTGCTGTTTGCTGGCAGAGGCACTGTTACATAGATGGGGCCGTTGACGGGGACGGGGGTCCCGTCGCTGCTGAGGAGGTGCACGCTGACGGCAGTGACGGGGGTGAGGTCGTACCTGGTGCTGTTTCCTGACGAGAGAGTGAATGAACACTGTGACTGCAGAACGGATGGAATTTAAGGGATACCCGTGTGGTTCAACACCACAGCTGCATCAACATAATTCTCCAGGAATGGTAGCAGCAACTTCCTCCCTGTCTTACAAAAGAACTTTAAAACCATCCAACCTGCCATCCAACAAACAACCCTCCCCGCCAAAAAAACAAACCCAAGCCACAAAATTGAAGGAAGATGTATATGGTCTATTTTTCACTTAATTTTGCAAAAATGTGAAGACAAAAAGACTACAGTGTAAAAATCTCCTGCATGTATTTTTTATGTTAATTAATCTTAAATAAACTGCATGAGTAACACAGTTTCACAAAAAAAAATTATCTTAAAAGTCTTTATTATAACCTTAAATGCCCATATTGTTAACTAATGAACACCAAGTGAGGTGTGGCACCTCACAAGTGATTGGTCACATGTTTAAGAATGCCAGGTTGCATTTCCTTTGGCCTTTCACTAAAAAGAGCCATACTAAATGGATTATTCACATAACCAATGCCATCTTCTTATTGAAGACAGTAATTATTCTTTATGTTTAAACTGGATGCCAATAAATGTTATTTCAAGACAATATAATTCTAAAAAGCATTATAACCCTTCAATGATTTAATCAAAAGAATCAATGACAGGGATAAAAATCCCAGATGTGTGTAAACAGGTGAAAAAAGCCCTCTTGAGCTTTAAAATCGAGATCTGCAGCTCAAAGCAATAGCAACAGTAGTTCAAATTGGAAGAGATGGAGCTTCCAGTTTGTGTTGGGTTGATGTGGCCAGAAATGTGTATTCAAACCAGGACACAGCTCTCCAAGGAGCTTGAGCCCCACAGGTTGCAGCTGCTAAGAGCACCATCCCTGCTGCCTCTGTCATGCTGGCTCTGGGGCTCTGCAGCTGCTCCTCCTGCTGGGGGGCAAATCAGGGATAAGGAAGAGGGATGCCTGGCAGGCAGGGATGGGGTACTGCCCCCACTGTAAGCCTGGTGCCTCACTCACACTGCCCGTGAGGGAATATCTCACAGCCAGCAGTGGCGGCACAACACGTGATGTTCGGGTATCCTCAGGTACCCTGGCCACAGTGCTGACAGGATGAGTACATTGAAGGAATGGTGGGAAAGCATTGAGGCTTTTATGATTTCTCATAACTCTGGTTAAATCTCGAGGAATGGCCTTTATTCAATTTGATGTCTCTGAGTAACAACTCACCAAATAAAGACATCACCAGGAGAGGAGCTGGGGAAGTGGTAAAGGGAAAAAAGGTGACAAAACTTCACCAAATTTTAAATTCCTTGGATTTTGCAAGACTGGCAAACTGAAGAAATGGAAAATAAGCACAAGTAATATTGCATGCGGCTCATTTATGAAAGCATCTAGTCTGATGCACACTTTGCCCAGATTTCCAGGAGGGTGTCAGTGCTACACAGCTGATGTGCAATGGACACACATGCTGCCTTCACTGACTGTGTACGGATGCTGACCTTACAGAGGGATTAAAGCACTGAGAAAACAGGCACTCTGAAGGTGGAGATGTAGGAGAGACACAGAGCTAACAGATTAAAAACAGACAAGTAAGCTTTGAAAATTCAGCTAGGATGTAGGGGAAGGTTGCCACACATGCATCTGTAAACACAGGCTCCAGTGGTGCACAATATTGTCCCCTTAACACCTTAGAATATAAAACAGCGAGACAGAGGAAGGAATTGGTGAGGGAAAAGTTGTTCCTTTATTCCTGATCATTCAATACACTGCCTCTGCCATGGACCTATAACTTCTGTCAAATTGATGCTTGACCCCAGGACTTGGGCCACTAAAGTTCTCAGGCTGGTATCAGAGAAATTCCTCTTGCCAAATACTGTATCTTGATGACATTCTTATGTATATAAATTCCAAATGAAAAAGGGTATAACTTCAGATTTTAGATTAATATAAAGGATTAAATAATGTTTTATATTTTGCATCTTTTTATATATTGAAAGTTTTGATTTTTTCTTTTATTACTGTCTTCATATAGCATGTACCTGTAAAAGTTACTTTTCAGTCCCAGAAAAAGCATTCTGATGGTGAAACACAATTTTTAATTAAGATGCACTAATACTTTGCTCAGCACTAGACTGAACAATTTATATTAGAAGATGAAGAAATTTCTGCAATCCACTGACCTCTAGCAAGAAAAATAATTTTCCAGTTTGCAACCTTGTATAGTATGTTAATGATCATTAAAAAGATAAAATGTTTCTCTTTTTTGTTGTGAAGGCAAATTAAAATCAATGCTTATTCAACTCTTGCATCCTATAAAACTGAAAAGCACACACAGAGATTAAATGGGAATGGACTTCGATAAATGTCAGCTTTCATTTATTTCTTGTCATTTTTGACATCTGGTGACCTGTAAAGAGCTTTAAAAATAATTAGATAAAATTCACTGTCAGTTCAGACATGATGCTTTATAAAGAACCAAGCAGCCACGAAAAGCAAGAGGAGTAATGGTTATCACCCAGCTTGGTCCATTGAGGCAGATGATGGAAAGTTTTGTTCAGTTTTAGTTTAGTAAAAGGACAAGATTTTGTGAAACCATCCTCCTGCTCTCCAACTGGTGATTAATACGAACAATAAGCAAACACTATACAGGCTTGTCACTACTTGCAGTGAAATTCTTCCAGTTTTTATGTTTACAACATGCTTATTTATGCAATGAATTTTCACTGCTCTGAATTATTAATTCCACACCCAGTTGGGATTTTATGAAAAATGCTGAACTCATAGAGAATAGGTTTTAGCTAAAACTACTATAAAGCCACTCTGAACAAATACTGAGGGACTTAAATGGAGGCACCTCACCAAAATGCTACAGATATGTAAATAGACCGTGAAAGAACAGAGAAGTAATTGTGGGAGAAGAGAAGGGAGAGAGGGAAGACAGTGTTCTGCAGAATTCCAAAATTTCCCATGCAAATCAATGCTAAGTTTTTTTACAATTCTAGAATTTGTAAATAATCTTTTTCTCTTGAGAACAAAAACATTAAAAATCTCCAGCAGGTATTGATTGACCTCATTTTTTATGCTTTCCAAAGTTCTCCACCCCAAGTCTTCACCAAGTTACTTGTAGATGCAGAAAAAGATGTCAATTCAACCTTAGAATTTTTAAAGTTTCACGTTTCCACATCAGAATAGGCTTCTACTAGAGACAGAGGACATTTCATTTCTACTATACTGCATAATAAAATACATTGCATTTGTAGTCTGTTACACCATACTGAATACTACTGTATTCGGAAAACAAGGTTCTTCTCTGTCTCTTAAACACCATTTCTTTACCAGTCATTTTGGTCTTTTACAACACAGTTTTACCTGAAAACTAAAAGTCAAATCCAGAATCCCTGTGCTCAAGCATAAAAGTTTCTGGCATGCAAGAATACAGAAGACTAAAAAATCTAAGGCTGTATTAATCTGTTTTATAGGGGGCTAGGAGGCAAAATAAGAGAAAGACAATACACTGCTTGTGCAGTTCCCATGAGATGGCATCATCTGAAGCTTTGGCAAGACCTGTGATCACTAAATAAATGCAAGAATGGGAAGCTGCGTTCCCAAGTACTTAGGAAAGATTTGGGAAAGAGGAATCTCACACACATTGCCAGCAGTTTGTTCAGTTGGTTTACAGATAAAAAGAAAGGAGATGAAAAAGCAGACAAATGAGGGAGATCAAATGCATTCCTTCATTTTTAAAAAGATAAAGTGGTTTTGATCATGTCTGAGTAGGAAAAGTCACAGAAAATTGAAGGCTGAAGATGAGAATAGGAAAATGACTGGGAGATAGAATGAGATAGGATGAGATGTACTCACTGGAGCAGACAGAAGGACTGGAGTAAGGTTGCAGACACATTTCTTGTTGAAATAGAAAAGGAGATGTGCAGATTTGTTCAAAGGGAAGAAGGGGGAAGCTAGCAAGCTACCATTTACACACATGACCTAGCATTCAAAGTCACTTAGATCAACACATCACAAGTAAATGCATCCTGAGAAACAGCAGGGAGAGACCTTGAGGGAATATTCAGGCTGCTTCAAAGCAGGCTCAGCTATGTCTCTGCCATCCTCACAGGTGACTGTCTAACTCTGTCCAACACCCTCAAACAAGTAATTCTACAGCTTAAACTAGCCCCACCATAGCAAGGTTTTCCTAATCACTAGTCTGAATCTCTCTTGCTACACTGCATGGCCACTGATATCATTCTAACCCATTATAGGCACAGAAAACAAATTATTCTCCTTTTCACACCAGTCTTTTAAGAATTTGAAGGCTTCTGCTCTTGATTCTGCTATCCTTCTCTTACCTATGAAACACCAATTATTTCATTCAAGACTGAATGAAAAGTAGAAAAAAACTAGCAGGCAGTTGCAGTCATAAAAATGTATTACAACTTTGAATTTAACAGTTGTTATGTTTCTACTATGAATATTCATTGTTTTCTCTTTGTTGCTAGACGAATTTGAGCATTTTGGCTGCATTCAAAAGTATCAACAAAGCCATTGAAACAACACAGTATTAAATCCTTGATATGTAGGCATTTATTTAATTTTAGAAAAAAAAGATGAAGAATTTTATGGCATACTCAAGTAAAATTTTTTCTTGTTCCTTCACATTAATTTCCATCTTTTATGTGCACAGGCAGTGCATTTGGAGACTCGGCTCTGAACTAAAAGTGTGACCAACTCGCCTGATCTCCCAAAGCCAAGGTACTTTCATCTCTGCTATTCAGTGGCCCCATTTAAGGGATAGGAGACCTTGTCCTCTTGTTACTGGAACAGCTTATTGGTAAGGCAGTTGAAAATATCATGTCACCCAAATTTGAAAGAAGGTTTGCTGGAATATGGAATGGAAAAAATAGGATCAAAAGTCAAGCCCTGGACCAATATGAAATCAGAGCAAAACCAAAGTAGTGGGTTACCTGTTCCATTTCCATCTAATCCCTGCAAATAAGGGAAACTGTCCACTTCCCAGGGTGAACTGGCTGCAGTCAGATACGCTGTCAAATCACTGTAGGTAGTGTTCTCTGGCAATTTCACAGATCTTCTCTGAAAGTGAACTTGTGGCTGAGTCCGCGCACCTGAAAATATTAAAAGTGACTTTATATGCAAGGTGGGCAGGGTATTTAGATGCTCATATTCATGGAAGCAATTTTACATTTTTTTCATTATAAATTGCAGTAGCTTGAGAAGGACAGAGACATCAGAAGGCTATTATGAAAGACAGAAAAACAGTATTTTTACATTTATTTTGTAGATGCCATTATTTTTCCACAAGCATTCCAGACCGAAATTGTGGAGGCACCTACTGTCAGAAGTTGTTTCTCCTCCACTTGCATTACATGCCTCTTTTAACTAGTATAACTGAAACTAAAACTAAGTTCAGAGATAGGGTACGCAAAAGCTTAAGAAAGCATCCAGTTCACATATTTGTTCAAATTTTATTTTCCCTGAAATAGCAAGATAAATGTAGTTTATACTTTTCAAAATGATCTTCTAAGAGATAGTTCTACCTGTAGTCTCAATGATGTTATGTAATTTCTGTATTTAGAATTTGCAAAGCTTTGGTCATGAAAACTAACTCTAGAACTGAGACCATTGAAATCACTGGATGAAAACGTTCTCTTGATAAACCTTGGGTGAAAAGATTTTCCATGTTTTCCCATGCAAAGAACACACCTAAATAGAACCATGTTACTTGGCATGTAAGATTTCTCTCTTTTCCTCTGTTTTGTACAGTGTTAGTGTTTCTTTCAAGCTCACTAGGTGTTAATTGAAGGGTCTTTGCTGCAACATGATTTGGGACTGTTTCACGTACTATGGCATTTCATGTCTCATTTAAATCCCAGCTTATAAAGTCAATAGTCTTTTTCAAAGGATACTCACCATTAATACTGTTTAGCAACACACAGCAAGACTCCATCTCCAAGTTGGTGTGCACAACATGCAAATTAATTTTTAAATCCAAAGCTATTGTATTCTCCAGAGCTTATTTTGAATACACACAGAATACTTCCCACACAGCACAAAATCAAGAGGCAAGCAGTTTTGTTCTTCATTCACATGATGATTCAAAGATGTCAACTCAAAACAATTTTGCATCTTTTCCCCCATTAGTCTCTGGCAGCACTTTTAGATTACATGTAGCTTCACTGTGAGAAAGAATAATGAGCTTGACTTGCTCCTAAGCTTTGTAACTGCCAGTGTCATTAACCTAGAGACTGGAATCTTTTCTTGCATAATTTTCCAGCAGGAGCTCTAGCTGTGAGAAAACAAAACAGAACAAAACATTGTATTGGCCAAGAAAAATGCCTGTGTACAGGAGTAAGCACCTCCACAGAACTGATGGTTGTTTAGCTGTCATTTCTTTGATAACTCTAAAAGAAAAAGCTATAAAATAGTTTTATTTTTTAGATTCTGAAACATTTAAGTGTTTACAGCAGGCTCTCAAGACTGGCAGTATCTTTAATATAGTTATTAAACTAGTTATTTGAATATAGTTATTAAAAAACACCTGCGTGAAATGGGAAGAAATCTCCCTTATCTGATTTCTAGATATAAATGGAAAAATATATAAAAATTTAAGTTAACTGACTGTGACAAACTCATGCAGGATTTATCTCCTGTGTGCTCTGCAATACTTAGCAGTTTGCTGTACCTCAGGGGCTGATGTGTTCAGGAACTTTGTAACCCTGACTGCACTGCTGAGTGGGCTCCATGGGTATACATATCCACAGCAACAACATAAGGAAAAAACCCCACAACAATGAAACTGCCATTAGGATTATCACCAGTAGTTCAATGTAAATTTGTAGGATTTTCTGTCATCTGAATCTCTGCTTAAGATGCATTATTCAAGTTGCCAAGAACCGGTGTTTATTTCCAAAGATACAAACTAAGCAAAAATTAGAAACAAAGTCTGCAATACAGTAGTTTATGAGTTTTCTATCAAAGAAAAAATTATGGATTTTAGCACTGAGAGAGCCATGAACTACCAAATTTTAACCAGATAAGGAGGACACAGAGAGCCAACCTCAGTTCCTTCAATCCTACAACAGTACAAAGCCTTCTTATGGCTAAGCCCCAAACCTTTCAGGAAACCTGTGCAACAGTGAACTCAGATATAAGCTTGGAGGGTGAAGAAACAGCCTCCTCTGTGATAGTGCATATAGACACTTATAGACATTTAATAAATCAGTGCAGAGTAGTTAATTCACACCCTAGAAAAACAAATTCCTCTATATTGATGTTCACCCAAAACCTGCCACTCACCCTGACTCTCCCCTCAGCTCCTCAGCTGGGTCTCCCACACTTGGCAAAAGATTCTAAAGGGGCAGAAGACTGAGAGCTTCCAGATAAAGGCTTGTGAGGGAAGCAGCTACCAAAGCTTTCACCTTCTGTCACCGCCTTAGAAGATAATCCAATGTTCTCCTTTACCAGAGGCCACAGTGACTTTTGGGGCATGTGTCTGGGGATAGATTTATTGAGGGAATTGGAAGTGATAGAAACTTGTGCTGACTAGACTCTTATTAAGAATATTTTTCAACAAGCCATCACTTATCACTGGGAGTGGGTTATTAGTATTGCTTCTATTACTGAAGATACCCAGTTTTTACATATAAAATCCAGTTTTTACTTATAAAACCCAAGCACATTCAAGTGTAAAATGTGCATGTGAGCTCTTTCCACATGATGTGTGCCATGAGGTAAAGACTGCTGAGCACTGATCTTACCTTCTTTAACAGTCTCTTGTCAACATATCAGCCAGATTTCAATGCTGTCAGCTCCAGTTTGCCAGTACACACCTGAGGATGTAACCTCAAGGAGTTCCTGTAAGGTGTGGGAGTCCAGGGTGTTCCCCTGGCTTCCCTGGATGCCTCGAGACCCCCCTGGCGAGGATCTCAAAGACCCTGGAATGATACCCAGGAGTCTCAGGGGCTGGATTTAACCCCCTGGAAAAATCTACCAACATTGAGGGAAGAAATACAAGCCACAAAAATAAGTAGAGTATAAATTAGACTGTTAGAATGTAGGAAAGGTGGATTTCAAAGAATGTTTATATTAGGGGGCTCATGGCTAACATGGAGGATTTGGGGCGTGGTATACCTCTTCCTCCTTCTTCTCCATGCCATCCATGTTGGATGGCATGCTGGGATTCTCAGATTGGATGGGGACAAAGCTGGACAGTGTAATAAGATTGTAGTGTATTGGAAAATAATTGAAAATATTAAGTATGCAGTTTAGAGTATAAAAGATAAGTCCTGCCCCAAAGGCAGGGATTCCACCCTGGATGTCAAGCTGAACAGATCGCTGTTAGCTAGACAAAAAGTTTCTGAGATAAGAAAGAATAAACAACCTTGAAGCATCAGAGAACAGCCTCCTCCAGTCTCCCTTTGGCGGGCATTGGGAAAACCCTGAATTCCAGACCACCTTCATGTCCTTCTGAGGTGATCTCAGGTCTAAGGAGACAACCCAGGCAGTGACATAAGGCACCTCTTGTCACACTGGATGTGTGACATGTGGCACCACACCAGTATTTGAGGTTTAATCTATGTGAAGTAAGATCTGAAGTCTCACCAATTCACGCTCTGATTGCTCATAGGTCAGAGACAGATACAGAGTCCCCACACAGCTTCCATTCACTGAACACTGAAATTCAGCCCATCACTGTGCTGGTATTAAACAACCTAAATGACCCAGTGGCTGGCAAGCCCCATCCCTCACAATTACTGACAGAGCACAGCAGTGGATTGTAATGCCATCATGAAAATGAAGCTGCCTGCATCAAATCAGACAAACTTCTCAACTGCATAATACATCGCCTGCTTGATTAATTATTCAAATGCAATTGGTAACTTAGTGTACCAAGACAGGCCTTTCTTTCCCTTTGACTGGGGCTTCAAACATCAGTGTTCCCAGCCTGTCCCTGGTATAATGAGTTCTGGTTTGCTCTCATTTTTGCACTAAGGTAACTCTTGATCAGCTCTTTTGAAACAGTGTGAGGTTACTGGGAAGTAAATTAGAGAAATAACAGAGAAAAACTAGGTCACAAGGATTTTGGATTGAGAGTAGAGAGGCTCCATTCAAACACTGGAACAATGTCTAGCTGTCTTTCTTTTAGGCTTCGTCACAAGAGAAGTCCCAAGAAAAGAAATGCGGACTGGACCCATAAAATAGATTTTACTGGGCAAGATTGCGAGTTCAAATCCAAATCCTCAGCATACTCCAGGTATCACTTTCTTCCTTTATCTTTTTTTCTGCTATCCCAGTAGAAGCAGTGACATTATTTGAATTAACGTATATTGTTAACACACTGGATCAATTCACTGAAGGAAAAAAGATTATGTTAAAAATATGTATGAGTCTCATTCAGCTCTTAAATGTCCCTCTAGTCCTTCAGCATCCCCTGTTTTTCTGACAGAAGCTGTGAACATGAAAATACTGTTCTTTTTCAGTTAACTGCATAATATTAGCACATTTGCATAAGAATAAGAGCATTTAATACAGCATGATAGTGGAATACTGTTGGTAAACAATGTTTCATGTCTTGCCTAATGGAATCCCTTGTGTTTTAACACAGTTCACTGTCCATCTAATTTATTCCATTAGACAATGTCCAGCTCTCAAATTGTAGAATATATGTACAGCAGCTCTTTCTCCAGCTCTTTCTGAGCATTCCATCAGCTACCTAATTTGTTTAATGCATTTTCAGCTCCAGTCATATCTAGTGCTATCATTAATGAAAAACCTATTGTGTCTGGATGGCTTCTAACTAAAAAATATGTCAGGAAGGCCTAATCATATTATATTCTCTCAGATAGAACAAGGTTATCTTGGAATACTATTGAGGGCACTATTCCCTTGCTTATTAACTATCCAGTAGAGTTTAAAATGATGGCAAGCATAAGACTTACTGTGAATAAGACAGTAAGACATTTATGCACTGTAAGAGTGCCCACAGGAAGGCTATACCCTTGTTCTGGTTCAAAGTATCTTTAAAAACCTGTACTTTTATTAACAGACTTACCTAACCCAGCACACCAACTGGACTCATTTACATCAGATACCTAAGTCAGATGAACATTTTATTCTTCACTGTGCAGTTCAGAAAACACTGTTCCTCTAACTGATACAAACAGTTACTTTAACATCTGTGTTTGGCCTTATGAAAAGGTTATTCAAACTATGTTTCTAATACAGTGGGTTTCAATGTGTAGGGGTCCACAGGAAAAGCAAGTTTATACAGGGCATACAACAATGCAGATAGAAGAAATACTCAGTTTTTCTATGCCTGAAACATCTAAGTAATTTACATTAGAAAGCAAGGAATAACATAAGACCAGAGAAAAATCTTAGACATTAAGAACACCAGAAAACGATGGTTAAATGAGGCTAGATGAAAAAACATTCAATAGATAGTGTAAGAAATTTAATCTCCAGCTCTCAAATGGCACACTAAAGTCCAAACTCATTTATTACCATGTAACTTGAATTCCCCAGTCACAGCAGCTAGGGATGAATTCAGCTATTAATTTGGTAAAACAATCCCACAGAGAAGCATTCCTCAGGGAACTCAGAACTCCCCACAGGACACCAGTCTCACTCACAGGACAGAGTTCAGAAAAGCACTGGGCTGTCAGGCTTTTTCTTTGGCATCCCTCAAATCTCAATTCCAACCTCCCAAAGCCAGCATACCTTGAAATCCTGAGACTATCTGGACTACATCATCATAGACCATCAGAGTAGCTGAGCGTTCAGGAAGAAGGCCGAGGCTCAGTGAAGAGAACACTGTGGGAGAGAAGTGGTTTAACTGGGATATATTTAAATTCTTATAAACATAATCCAAAAACAACAGCACTCACTTTCTTCACATTTTTGCAAAAGCAGGCCACCCAAACTATTAAAATCATATTGTATACATGACAGAAACCACATGCATTTTCTGAACCAAACAGTTAAATTGCCAGAGTTACTACTGAACTAAACAAAATGTTCTACACTTTGACTCCTGCACGTCATGCATGGTAGCTCAAAGCACTGAAGAGTGCAGTGTAAAGCAGGGTTTCATGCTTTACATGATGCAATTCCCAGCTCCACAGAAAGCCAAGAGAATGAAGAGAACTAACTCAATCTGGCTGAGCTGTTTTTCTGTGCAACAGCTATACTTCTTACCTCAGGAAGATTTTAATGAAATTTTAAGTTTTCAGTACTTTGAGATGCTTACATAAGTTATACAGAAAGGCAAAGTATGATGAATAAGTCTGAATAATTTGCTTTAAAATGCATGATGTACTTACTGAGTCACCACCTACACCAGCAAAGTGCTATTTATAGCAGAACTACTGTATTCCTACCAGTGGTGTGAAAGGGGATGGATAAATGGTATTTGATGCAAGAAATCTACCTGCAAGGACCTCCCTTTCCACAGGGTACTGATGCTCCTTGCAGGGGGCTGTGTCAGTATGCACACACATCTTTGCAGAGTGAAAAAAAGGATTTAATTTCATGCCAAGTTCTTCAGACTCAGAAGACCCAAAATATGGAAGGAATTAGCCACAGGGCCCACCTGCCTCCTGTATCTATGAAAACAGTAAGGAGCATGACTGCCTGCAGTCCACATGTGGCTTTCAAAAATGGAAGGAGAAGACTAATGCAGATTAGTTATTTTTGGTAACTGGGCAGCATCCCATATGTGGAGAGTACTCATCCATGTCTGAAGTAAATGGAAGCTGAGGAAGGCATTCCCAGAAACAGTCAACAGAAGAACAACACAAACTCTCCTGATTTTCTGGAATTTTATGCATTTCCTCTAAATTAATACACATTACTTAATCCAAGAGACCATACAGATGAAAATTACCAATATAGAGACTACATTATTTCTGCTTTAAGAAATATATTCTCCTTTTAAAGATTGGAAATTTTAGAGTTTGGGAGAAACGAGAAAAAACAACAAGAAACACACTAAAAAAACTACCATCTAAAAGATGGTCCTAATTCTATATATACATCAATACATTAATAATATATAAATATTAAAAAAAAATAAATTAAATATCATGTTATTTCAAGGACAGCTGGACATTTTCTTTCCCAAGCCCATCTTATGGAACAGATCTACACATTAGGCAACATAAGTAAAAAAGCCTGGTGCAAGTAGCACTAAGGCCACACAATTACAAAATTTGTCTTTACTCCAATAATTTAATTTGTATGAGGAAAGCTAATGTAATTTAGACACCCTGGGGAGCTCAATACAATCAACCATGCCAATATCTTCTTCCATATATGCCAGACTATAACAAATATATAACGTCTAAACTTCCCTTGGGCTTTCTGCACAATCTTTTCTCAGCATGACAAAGACAGAAAGACACAGCCTTTAAGGCCACAAGGATGACAGTGATGATCCAGCCTTATTCCTGTATAACTACAGCTTTCCCTGAATTAATTATTGCTGCAGATTCAATAGCTGTTACCAAAACTTGAAAATACGTTGTAGAAAAACTCTAATTTTATTTTACAGGTGTCCAGTGGTGAAGAATATACCACAACATCAATGTTCTAATAAATAATGATGAGGGCAGTTAAACTGTGTGCCCCTTTACCCATCAAAATTTATAGAGGTTCGATTTCCAGCCATTTGATCTTCTTTTTATACAGGCCTGCCAGACAGAAGAATTCTCTCTTACACGTTTCCTGTTCTCTGTGAAGGTGTTATCAAATTACCCCATGAACTTTCTCACTAGTGAACAAAATTAATTAAGCACTTCCAAGTCTTTCTCTGTAAATTGTATTTTCAAGCTTTTAATCACTCCTGATAAAAGCCCACAGTTTTAAACATTCTTCTTGAAGTATGGATCCAGAGCTGGACACACATTTCCCTGAATGGTTATGCCAAGGACAAATCCTGAAATACTACACTCTGCTTTCCCAGTTTCTAACCTTATTTTACAGGTAAACTATTCCAGATGAGTTCTCCTCTCCCAGAAATACCATAAGCATCATCCTGAAGCTCCTAAAACTGTATTTCACCACAGTGAATACCATGGTTTGCTTTGACTGACTGTCCTGGTTTCAGCTGTGATGCAGCTGTCTTGTTCTCTGCTGCTGGTACAGTGCAGTGTTTTGGATTCAGGATGACAATAATGTCAATAATACACTGATGGTGTGAGTGTTGCTGAGTAGTGCTTACTCTAAGTCAAGGACTTCACAGTTTTCATGCTTTGTCAGTGAAGAAGTGCAGAAAAAGCTGGGAGGGAGCACAGCCAGGACAGCTGACCTGGACTAGCCAAAGAGAAATTTCATACCACAGAATGCTATGGCCAGTATATAAACTGGGGAGGGTTGTCTGCCAGGGGTTAACTGCTGCTCAGGGATGGGCTGGGCAATTGTATTGTGCATCACTTGCTTTAACTGGGTTTCACTCTCCACTCTCTTTTTGTTAAGTCATTCTTATTCTTATTCTTATTCTTATTCTTATTCTTATTCTTATTCTTTTCTTATATTTTACTTTATTTCAACTATTAAACTGTTCTTATCTCAACCCATGGTTTTTACCTTATATGATTCTCCTGCCCACCCCATGGAGGCTGGGGGAAGGAAGCAGATGGGTGGTACTTAGCTGCGACTGGAGTTAAACCATGACATTGTGTCTACTAACAAAGTCTGAACTGTGCTGTCTCTGCAACTCCCTCCCTTCATTGCAAATATTGCTCCAAAAGAAGTGTCCTTTTAAATAAGGATTACCAGTCACAAATGCTTTCTTCCAAATTTTTTACGAAGAAAAATCTAAGCATAGTTAAGAGCAGACAGATGAACACATCTTCCATCACGAACACTTCAACAACTCAAGTGATGTTAAATTAATGAACTGTTAATAAGTGGAGTCATGGTTCTGCTGATAAATATTTTAAAGGAAGAAGAGATCTCAAATCTTTTCCTCCTACCATTTATCATTATGTAAATAAATAATCCTCCTACTTAAGCAGTAAAGAGCTTGTCATTATTTTCGTTAATATAAGGAAAGTTAATTTCTGCCAAATTATAAGAACAGAAAAACCTCAGTGTTTACTCCTTGAAGCTACTACAACAATATCACAAGTTCAGTGGCTGCACAGCTTTTCAGCCTAACACTATTACCAGTGCATATTGCCTATAATGGAGGAATCCTAATCCTTTGGCAAAGTTCTGCTACAGCATTTTAAACACTACCACCCTTTACCTTTCAAACCTACTCCTGCTCATGGTTATCATTTTCCCATTTAAGGTAAATATGGCCAAAGTTCATTTACCACAGCACACAGGATGGCACATCAGCTTGAACACTGCCCTGGGTGGAATGCTTCTCAGAGTGGGGGATCTGCAATGCAGGGGACAGCCCCTAGGACTGCTGACAAGCATTTCTGGGAAATGAGGATCCAGCTGTATGGGTGTGCCCAGACTGCACATGGCAGAATGAAGACTGAGATATGTTACCTGTTCCCCATCATTCACAGCAGCTTAAAAATAACAACAAAACAACTTGCACATTTTTCCAAAGTTCTATACTGTGCTAGTTAAAAGCATGATAGGCATTTGAATACAGGGCATTTAAATACAGTTACTGGAAAGCTTTTAAAAACTATAGGCATCTTAGTCAATACAAAATATAAAAGCCTGAGTATCTTAAGTTTTACATCATGTACTTTTTCAGGACTAATTCAAAGAAAAACCCTATCAAATCTACAAAGGGCTTATCGAGTTGTAGCTTGTTGTTTCTTTAATAAAAGAAAGGAATAAGTTTAAGGTACAGAAAGCAAAAGAAAGGATTCTACTTCCAATTAAATCAATGGCAAACTATCTATCAGTTTCAGCGGGGGAGGATCAGAGGTGAAACTAATCTACTTTCTGAGGTAAGCTCATGTTTCAGCCACGGAAAGATTTTGTGGAACCTATACAATTACAGCTCTTTAAACTTCAATGTTGATTTACTAAAACAAAAATGCCCTGTTTCATTCCCTTCCCTCAAAATCAGTATTTAAGAAAACAACAAGCAAAAAGCTAACCAAACAAACTCCAGCCTATGGAAAAGTACATTCAAAAGATCTAGGGTATGAGTCAGAAAGAGATGAGACACAAGGCAAGGTTATTGCACACTTGAATCATTTAAAAGCACATGTATGCTGAGAAAGCTGCACTTCATCATATTTAAAGAAAACCCAAAGGAAATTTCTAAACAGTCACAGAACAATTATGGCTGGAAGAGACCTCTGGATGCCACTTCTTCCACCAAGCAGGGGTTGTCCAGTTGAGTTCTGAATGTCTTTAAAGATGGAGATTTCACAACCTTTGTATACCACCTATTCCAATTTTGCTGCTGCTGTAATGAATTGTTGCCTTTTTTTATTTGAAACTTTCCTGGCTGCAACTCTTTTTAGTTGCTTCTTATTCTTTCACTACATCCCAAAGACCTTGACTTAGTCTTTGCTGCAGCTCCATTACGTAGCTGAAAACCATGGTGGAATACAGTACAGAAAATGTGGAAGAAGTTACTCTTATCTTATCTGAAGCAAGTGAAAGCAGGTAAGTAAACAGCATGTTGAAATGCCTAAAGCATAATTCTAGGTTTGAAGAGATTCACATTCCTTTCCCCTTCTGAAAATACATTTGCTACTTGACCTTGCAGCAAGTCACTCAGTCCTTCTGGCTATGTTGATATAAATAAATAAAATGGAGCCAAGGCATGGAATTCAACACTGCCCTGGGAACGTATACACTATTTAAATATTAGTGCACTTAAAACCTTACATGGTTTTGGCCCAGGCTAATTATCAAACCTGAGGCATGTGTTATTCAGGTGTGATTTGGGTATAATATAAGCCTGAGAGCATTCCCAAATTACATGGACCTTAATAGTAGCTGAGGATTACAAAAAAGGCAGATGAAACTTGGGATGTGATCTTCATATAGATGTTATATCTCAAGGTTTGAAAGCCACCCTCAATCTGTTCTTTTTAGCAGTACAAAAATAGGCTTCATGACTCACTTTTTCCTCTTGTATAACTATTGTAAGGTTCTGAGGCATTCTGAGAAAAACTAATATGCAAATATTTTGTTATATTTGTTTACCTGTGGAAGAAGCAAAACCATGCTAATTTAGTAAAAATCCTTACATCTGGATAACATAACTGCAGATTAAAACTTTCATTGACATGGCTAAGAACTAAAAGACCAGGACTTTTTTGTACACTACAGCCTATGGTGCAACAGTTGTTGCTACACCTTGGAAGAGAAGCAAGAGTACATCACAGCTGCTGAAACAAGGTTCTTTGAATAAGAGTTCCCATAAAGAAAAAGATCTGGAATAGATTTCTATTTTCTGTGGAGCTACAGGAGCACCAACAGTTGTTTGAAAACTGATGTAGCACTGTATCTCCAGAAGGAGAGTGAATCTTTGGTCAGCCTTAATGCTGCAGTTTAACTGAGGAAGAAATGTTACTATTTTTGAAATGTACAGATTTTCCTCCTCCCACCCAGGATCTCAAGCATTGAAACACATCATACAAAACTGTGTAGCTTCCTTTAGATGCAATATCTTACCTCAGAACAAAAATAAAGATCTCTTACCAGGCAATCTTACAGGTTTCCATGGTGCAGAATTTGGCACATATGCATGTTTACTAGCAGTCACTATCAGCTGATTGCCCAACTTATACTGAAACTTGAGGAAGGCAGTGCCATCTGCTCCTGAGGTTCCAGATGCAATGGAGATCTGGTTGGTAAAAATCTCAATGAAGGCTTCAGTTACTGGCTGATGGGTGCTGGCATCGCTTACATGGACCTTCAGCGTTACTTCTGTAATGACAAACAACCACAGCGATTATTGTCTGAAAAGCTTCTGTGGGAGGCAGCAGTTAAACATGCTGACACACCAGTGGCTGAAAAGACACCAGCTCTGACATTTTGGTGCCTCATACGACATTTTATACTGGCCTGAAGCTCTCCATCTCAAGCAGTCACTCTTCAGAGACACTGAAGATTCTGTTATAAGCCAGACCAGGTCCTGAATTACTGCATGACAGCTAACTTCAACTGTGGAGGCATCTATCTTCCACCTGTGACCCACATGCAGCTGGGCAGCACATCTCCAGGGCACGCAACACTCCCTTTGAGGGGCAACATGTCAATCACAGAGTACTGTTGTACTACAGCAATTCTACATGTGTACCATCAAACACCCTGTGTTAGTCACGGACAGCAGGGCATGGAAGCTCTCTGTAAGGTCTCTGCCTTGCTGTGCCTGTGCTCCAGCTAGCCTTGTCCAGCAGCACTGGGGAGAGAGAAAGGCTGCAAGTGGGGTATGCTCCTCACTCCTTCTCAAAGCAATTCTGTGTAGCAATGGAATGGAGGAAATCTGCTATGACAGAGGCCCAGGAAAAAAGTGGGCAATAGAGTAGGCTGTGCTACAGTTGGATGTTTTGAGCTCTGGTGGGAGAGGCTGTCCCAGCTGGCACCGGATTTCCCTGGTGATGTCTAACCAAGGTGGAGAATTCCCACAGGATCATGTCCATGTTCTCAAAGCACAGGACAATCAGTGGGATGCAGAGTGGTAGCAGTGACAGCAGCAGCCCCGACACTACTGTATCACCTGTCCCCACAATACTACTGGTGAGAAGCAAAGAAGTGATGGTTAAGGCAGACAGGAGAATCATACATCCTCAAGATATGCAGTCTGAAGCCAACACAATGCACTACACTTTTCTTGAGTAATTTGCCATTTTTCCAGAAACTAATTACTAGTTTAAATGTTTCCAGATGTACAATATTTGTCCACTCTGGGCACTCCTATGACTAAAACAGGCATTGTGTCACCAGGCTTTTGTTACATAAAATGGAGTGGCTTGTGCAAGACAGTCCCTCTGGAAGGCATTCTTCTGTATCTATGATTATTTTTCTGTGCCTACAATACTTCAATTGCCTCATGCTCTAAAGCAGCAGCTGTTGCCTTTCTGCAATAAACATGACTTAAATGCAATGCTGTGTTGAAAAGACCCAGCAATGATCTACTGCTTCCACCAAGACACTCCTTGGGTTCTTTTCACTACCAGTTGCCTCTTCCTCTTAAATGGACACCTCCCTCCTTCTTTTCTGTCCAACTCTCCCCTTTCTCTCATTCCCATCTTAATGTCTGGAAATTCTATTGTTCTTGCATGAAGTTCCCTACCTCAGCTTACCCCATTCCCTAAGGTCGTAGATGGTATTTTGCAAACTCCCTTTTTATGTCAGGAGACTTCAGCCTCTCACAAACCAGATCCTCCCATTCCATGTGCCAATGTTTCTGCATATGATACCCAGAAAAAAGAGCATGACCTCCTGTTCATATATATTCAAAAACATTACACTGATTTCTACATAACAGTACTGGTGGTACAGTTCTGTTCTATTACTAATGCCTTATAAGAACTTCTTTTGGTGTAAGCCCTGAGCCAGCAAGACATGACACCAAGAAGGAAATACAGAACTTGACAAAATCTTTGTGGTGAGTTTCAATAGTAAAATGACACAACTGAGTACACGGAGAAACACAGCAACCTAACTGTTTAACAGCCTAAAACTTTAAAAGGACATGAGGACCTAATACAAAAGCATCAGCACATCTGTCCTAAGGGCATTTCAGCCAGAAAGATCAATATCTTGGGCCCTTTCATAAGCAGAGACCTTCTCTCTGAATCCTACAGTACTGAAAATACCAATATCAAGCAGCCCTGAAAAAATTCTCCATAGAGAAATTAATCATCATCACAGCCATTGCTTCAGAACTTGGCAATAGAGGATGCCAATTTAGATGGGATCAGCATGAAATATATTCTAGCTATTAAAGATTCTGGACTTCTTCCCAGTTTTGCATTTAGCAGTCAAAGGAAGCAATGCATATGGAAAAGCAGTATCCGCATACTCCGGTGCCCAGTACAGGGTGCCTCCTTAGAAACCTTGTCTTGACCACCAAGCATCTTGTGATATCTTGTGTAGGTAAAGGCAGCCACATTAATCAATGAAGAAAAATATATTCATGTATTTACAAACACGAGGACAACAAACAGTATAGTTTTAATTTTCAAAGTGGAGGGATATGCTTAGATCCAAAGCCAGATAGCTGTGCTCTTAGCATTTCCCACTCTGAATTTCCTAGCAAAGAATGCAATAGATGAGGTTAAGAATAATGGGTGATGCATTAAAGAAAAAGCAAGAGAACAAGCTTAACATCGCTGTTAGCAATTTTAGTAACATGGAATTTTAGCCTTCTCTAAAAACAACCACAGATAAGAAGCAACCAAGGAGCTCTTCAATATTAAATACTAATTAAGGAAGAGGGTAAGAAAACAACAGAAGTATCATATCAATTTAATTCCTTATATACACCCAAAATTCTAGAATAGAGACTACTATTAAAACTGATAATGAGAAAAATCCAATAAAATTTTCCTGTATACACAAATCTATCTTTCTCTTCCCAAATCCAGGAGCTAGCCAGGAAATTTCTTTATCTCTCATTCCACAGCTACGTAAGGGCTTCTGCCTGCATACTTCTCTCTTTCTGCATCCTCTTTTGATAAGGAAAGGACAGAGGTTTCCAAAATCCTTCTTCTAAACAGAAATTACAAATGCAATCACCCAAGACAGAGGACTGATGCCCTGAAAGGCAGCAGACTGGAACTGCTGTTCCAAACCACACACTCCCTAGATCAGACACTAGGTTTGTTTTCTCCTTCTTTTTGATATTTAACATGTTTTTCCCCAAGCAGATAGAGAAAACCCTAGCAGCCTGAACAATCCTAATTCCTTTCCATGTGTTATCTTCCCTGACAAACGTGAAATGTATACAACTTGCTTAATTCAGGGCCTTTGCCCACACGACAGCTCCTTTTTCTTATCTAAGGCAGCAGTGAAGTCACAAACACTAAACCTACATTATCACTTAATTTCCACAGCAACTGAATGATTAAAAGCTTAAAACTGGAAAGAAATTGTTGAAGAAAACATCCTCTCAAATAGTGACGTGATGTGAACAACCTATAAAAAAAGACAGTAAGTATCAGAATTCATAGAATATATTCAGGCACTTCTTGAGGATCAGGGGAGGAGAAGGAAATAAGACAGCAGAGTAAGGACAACAAGTGACCCAGGATCAGTCTGATCTCTAATTAATAGGGAGGTCTTAGATCAAAAGGTATAGGTATTAGGTACACTAGATTAAATCAATTAGAAGCTGTTTAAAGACTTTTAACTAAGGAATAGAGTATTTAAAATATCTGGCAAACTTTTTAGTTGGAACTCTCAGCACACAGTGGGTATAAAGCAGGTAGATTATTCTTGAGTTTTGCCACCTACCACAGCAAGGAACTCACACAGAAACTCAAAGAAGAAGCACAGCTGCAGATGAAGGCAGGGAACTGAAAGCATTGCAAAAGATGAACTGCTAAAGGGAAACCTGCTTCATTCTCACACTATTTTATATATATCAGGAGTACTCGCTAAGTTCTGGAGGAGCTTTGTTCTGTGCTACCAGTGAGGTCCTGGAGGGAGGAATGGGACATAAAGGTGAAGAGTGCTGATATTTCCTCATTTCAGAGCAAAGCAGAGATGGCTGAGGTGACAGACCTTGGGCTGATGAACTCACCCAGGGCAGCTGTGGTCTCTCTCACTTCTCCAGACAAGCCATAGCCCTGTCAGGTGTACCTGGCTCCTGACTAGTGTGGTGTGAACGTCTCTTCCAGACCTCATCTGTTTGGCCCTGTTGGTTGGTGGCACTGGTGGGCACAGGTACAGAGCCAGTCACCTGCCTGCACCACTAGTGTGTGCCCTGCCATTATATTCTTACAGGAAAGATTCAAGTTCAAAGCAAGAACCACTTAGGATAACTGTCATTTCCAGAAGATAAACCACAGACAAAAACATCCCTTCTGGATGGGCAAAAAGCCTGTGTCTCGCTGCCTAGAAGTGCAGATAGGAATGGGCCACTTGCAGATGTGAAATAGTGCAACCCTTCAATTCTGTTTCAAGAATCCCAAAGCAAAGTGGGAAAAGAAGATTAGTGAGAAAAGAGCAAAGAAAACCAGCAAATGCAGGGGTATATTTCACAAAGAGATCAAGGCTGATATATAAGTATGCTCAAGCAAGTCTAGTGTAAATCTGTTCTCTTAAAATCCTTTGTCTTCTTTTAAACAATTAACCTCCTACATGTTTTTCAAATGAGTGCAAACCAAAACTACTAGTTACTGTGAAAACAGCTGCTTAAGTGCAGCTCCCTCCCAGTTTTCTGGTACTAAATTTATTGCAAGCTATATAAAATACGCCAGTATCTTCAAGGTTATAATTTGGGAAAGAGGAAAAAAAGACCAAAAAATCCCTAAATGGTAGCATTCCAATCCAGAATCCCATCTGTCTCCTTAATCTGATTTTTGAGATTTTACTAAGTTTAAACTTTCTCTGAGCAATCCTTCCTGTGCCATCTGCTCTATGAACTCTACTGCCTCGCCTGAAATACAATTAACCTTAGAAAACTATTTCTGCATTTGTAACCCCTTCTTGTACTCACAACTGCTCTTTACATTGCTCTGAACTCTAAGTTTGGGAATGGTTTTCTTCAGAACTGCTATAATCACTGCTGTCTTCTATAACAGAACTCTTGAAAAGTGAAAAGCACTGGTTTTAGGTGGTTTGGGGCTTTGTTTGTTTGTTGCATTTTTTTTTAAAGTCAGTAATATAACACACAAAATAAAATCCTGAGCAACCCGAGCAAAAGCAAACTGTCAGATCCTTCATACTGGAATAAACAGAGAAAAGTTATGACACAGATTGGAAATCAAAGATCATAATCCTGTTTAGATCCCAATCCTGCAATTTGGTTTCTGTGCACACACCCCTCTGTCAGGCAGACTCCCACTGACGTCTGCTGGACAGATGATCTCTTTTGGGAACAGGCTGACACAGGCAGCTGCTATCACTTAGCTTTTCCTTTGGGGGTCCCTTATCCATGGTCAATGTCAGGATATTACCAAAGAAAGAGATATTTAAATTATCTAAGTTTTGATTAGAAAAAGAAAACTTCCTGCTCATTTAAAAAATGCCATTATGAACTTTATGTAAAATTGTGTCCTCTGCTCTGATTGAGCTTACTGGCAATGTGCCTGGCTTTGAATCCTACGTGCCAAATGGATAAGCCTTTCTGTCTCTTAACCTTTTGCCCATGTGTGAGGTCAATCCTCAGCCAAACAATAGGATTTTCATTTATCTAACGGAAAACATTTTCCTAGAAAAACGACTGTTCTTCATGCTTTAGCCACAGATGCCAACTCTAGCATTTACATATTGTATCTTTCTAATGTGCCACATCAAGAAGGCTCTACTGACAATCAATCACACTTCAAAATAGCAGCAGACTAAGTTTGTATGAAGAAAAGGAAACGTCTAGGATAGGTAACATCCCTTTAGAAGCACAGAGATTCTGATCTTCATTGATGTTGTCAGCTGAAAGTAACTTCTTAAGTAGCACCCCAAATAGCAAACTACACATGCTTGAACAAGATTCACAGTGAAGATGATGATGATATCCTCTATTCAGAACTGGCTCTGGCCCTCACCACAGCAAAATCAATAGTGCTACACAACCTTCCCCTCCACCACAGGTGACTCAGGTATCAGTTGGGTAAGTGTCCACCACTGATTTCCAGGGAACCCAACCACGCAGGGGGTGCGACACAGGAGGTCTGATCAGTGCCTGCTCAGCGATTCTCCACATGATCCCAAGGCTGCTGCAGTCCCTGACATCAAGAAAAAAAGTTCTACACTAGTCAGAAATCCAGTAAGGACTGCACAACACAGCTTGGCTCTCAGACCCAGATTCAGAAGGGATTTAGAAAATAGAAGGGCTCAGAGAAGGGACACATAAAAACCCAGGGGACAGGGAAGCAGCCTTGGGACTGGCATCTGAAGAACATGACCTCCTCTTCTTGCAAGAAAGGCTGGATCACCATGCATAATAATAAAACTGCAAAACTTCAAGTCAGATGAGGACCCTTAGTCTTGCCAACAGAGACAGCCAACAGCTGTACACTGAACCTAAGCAAATTCATGTGTCATTTCTTGCCAACAAGAGAACAGCTTACTAGATAGTAGACTCACTCAGGCTGTAAGAAAAAAATTGGGTTAATAGCTTTAATTCTAGTTCTGGGTGTTTAATTAAGGCTTACAATTAATGTTAAGAGTTAGGAGAATTAACGTTTGATTCTAGAATATTTATGAAGCAAGCCCAGGTGGTTGTTTGTGGCGCTTCTTTTTAGCACTGCAATCTGAATTTGCTAAACACTTTGTACTTCAGAGGTCATCAGTAGGGTCTTCCCCACACTGAGTACCTGCAGTGTGAAGCCTACAATTAACCCCACACCTAAGAGTTCAGAAGAAACTTTCTTCCTCAAATGCACAATGGATTAATTTTTGAGTTTTTCTTTTATTCCTCTCTCTTGCTCTTCCTCAGAAACAGCAGAGTGCAATGAGAACTCCATATTCCACTCATTTGGCTGACACGAGAGAAGCCCCTACATGATGCCTGATCAGGGCATTCTGCTCACCTCATCTCTGCAGGACAATCAGGAAGCTACACTCGGGTAGCACTTGGGGCTTTTTCAACCTTCTCTGCAGCTCAAGTTGATTCATCCGTATTTCTCATCTAACATTCCTTCCTGATCCAAGTGCCTCAGGCATTGCTGGCACTGTGGCTGGTTCCCCTAGTGCACAAGAATTTAATTTCCAGGGGATTGAAATCGTTTATCTTAACTAAAATAATGAGTCTTAATCCTCAGTCTTCAAATAAAGCACAGTTGCCTGTTATATGAAGGTCAGACAGGTGCCCTACTTATTTCTTCAGGTTTAAAATCCATTAAACAAAGTGTTCATGAACTAAAATGATAAATACATTGATTTATCCCATAATGCATTATCTCCTAGCAATAATGCACATAATTTTTAGTAAAATGTCACAAAAAGAATTCTGCTGTATGTACTAGAGCAATTTATGACACATACGAAAACCAGGCTACTATACAGCCTCTGTATTCAAAGGGGAGGGAGGGGCAGTTACGGGATAATAAAATAAAGACATCTATCATGCAACAGTCCAACATGTAAAAGAAGATTTGCATATCCTGACCTGCTAGAGCCTAGAGCATTACCACCATAATTAATTTCTTGGGAAAAAAGGTAGGAATTTGCTTTAATTAAAAAAAGTGGGAGCTATATGCATTATGCCCAGATGAGACTCCGATACCCTATTGTTAAGTGATTAAACAAGCATTTATAATTAACTTGAAACTCACATGGCTATGAAACTCATGAATAGCAATAGTTGCATTAACAGGTCTGCCTTTGATCTCTACAGGAACTGTGCATGACACAAACTAATTTCATTCCCAAACCTTGTCTCTTAGACATGGAATTAAATAAAATACCGTCATGGAGCGCAGATGGAAGCTGAGTTTCAAAGCTTCAGCTTACCACACGCATAATGTATTCTTTACAAGACATGAAAAAGTAATCCCTACTTAAACCCCTCTTTTTTTGTAATGGAGTTCTTTGAAACTCTGTTTGGGGATCAATATGGAATGAGAAGTTAATGCACTGATATTTTCCAGTTGCTCAGCATTAGAGTTCTCCACCGACTCAAGATCCCAGCTGATTTCGTGACATTAGCTCTGAGGACAACACCACAGCAAGCTCAGCCACTCGGGGTTTTAAGCCAACTTTATATCTACTGCACCATCAGTCTAGTTTGGCAGAGGGCAGAAAAGGAAAGCTTGGATTTGCTTAGCCACAAAGGCACTTGTTACATTTTCTCAGAACAACTTTATCCTAAGTTAATTAATAAAAGCATGCATCTGATGAAAGCAATTTAAAGTAGATGTATTCTATGTTTAAGTGATCCAATGTATGTTCATAGGGGCAGTGAGGAGACAAGCACTTTTTTGTTTTTTCATTTTTGAGCATCTTTAATCTTAGGTTTAATCTCTAATTTCCAAAGCCTGTTGTGAAAGCAAAGCTAGATATCACTTTGGAAGAAGGCATTATTACTTGGGTTGTTTCTTTTTTAAACAAACCACTGTAACAATTCAAACAAACCCATCTCAAGGGCCTCTCTACATTCCCATTGCAGCCTGCAGTGCAAACTTCCACTTTCATCGCAGTAATCCACTGACGTAAACTCGTGCACATACAGAGGCAAACCAGTGCACTAAAATTTTATCTAGGCACTTGCACGCTCCCTTTCTTCAAATAACTCGACAGTCAATTTATAATCGCTTCATTCCTTGAAGAGGTTATTCCCAGCTGGCAGACAGGAAAATTAAATTGTAGGTGAAGCTACACATGGTAACCATCTCATTCCTCCAATGCAGCCAGCCTGAGCAGAGAGCTCTGCAGAGTGGTGGGGAGTGCAGCACTGCTGTTCAGCAACTCCACAGCAAAACCAGGAGCATCTCTTCAATCCCCACCTCTGTGGCCTGGCTGTGGACTCTTGCTCCTTCACTTGGGCTACCCCACTTCTCCTTGGACCTGCTGCTGTGTTGGTTTGCACTTACTAACCTAACAAACAGCCTAACAAACCGAGTTGCTCAATGTCAGATCAGGCTGAACTGCTGATGCAATGCAGCCCCACTTGCCAAAATCAGCAGAACAGGCAGGTATGGGGGCGGAGAGTGGTGGCCAAGGGCAACACTAGCAGAGGAAAAGGAAGGATTAGGGACCACCCCTGCTAGCTCACAAGAAATTCAGTCAGCTCTGTCGCACCCCCATGGTCACTTTGGAAGGATACCTGCCCATCTCTTGACCTAGGCAAGCTTAAGGTATTTGGCATGTACAGTTGCAGTAAACCTTTATTCTGCATTAATTCCAAATCCCATTCTCCAATAACTTCCCAACCTCTACCACTGCATACTGGCACCACAGCAGTGAAATCTCCTGGCTCTGTAAGGACAGGATGCTTGTGACAATGCCAGGAAAGGGCTGGTATGGAGCAGCAAGAACTTTGCACAGGCATTTCAGAGTGTTTACAAAAGCTCTTGAACACCCCAAACCCTCTACAGTCAGTTGGTATTTGCAACTGGGTGGATGGAGGAGGTTACTGTTGTTTCCTCCCAACCCTAAAAGCTTCCTTTTATTAACATCTCTACATGCCACTTTCTGCGACTTCTCTCACAATAGCACAAATATTAAATGCCACCCAACTTGTCTATATTGACATTTTCCTACCATACAAAAATATTTATTTTCAAGTTTTTGAGATTTTTCTATTCAAAATATTTCTATTTCCTCATTTGGAATAGATTAAAAATTTAATTAACCTGTGATCTAGGTCTTCCTCTAGATAATAAATAAAAACTTTAAATAAAATAGGACCCATTTAGTTCTCGGTCAGATAGTTCCCTTTATCCTAACACTAAAGCAACCTCAGCCTAATACATGGCCATTCATCATTACACTTTGTTTTCTCTTTCATCCAATCTCAATCACATAGAAGAAGCCTTCTGATCCAAGTCAATTAATTTTTCAATTAATATTTTTGAACCAGGCTGCTCTACTGCCTATACTTCAGTTATGATGACTGCATATATACGCAGTGCATACATTACTAACTCAGCAAGCAAAACTTGTGTCAGTTTAAATTACTGTAATAGCCATACTGATCTTAATTCTTAGCAGGGGATTAATTTTTAGGGCCATTATGATTTCATGAGAAAAATAAGTCTGATCAGATTAAAACTGTGAATTTTGAAAAATTACTTTCTATTCCCCTACACTGGAAGTCAATTATGTAAATCAGAAGTTATTGGCTCTTCCACAAATTCACAATCATAATGGAAAGGTACAGTTACAATTATAACATTCATCTTTCTTAGACTCACTTTATATAAAAACCTCGATGTGACAATGAGGGTTTGACATGCTGCTGACACACCTTATCTTCCCTTCCAAGATGGGAAGTGCACTGGAGAATACTTTTATATTTCTTGGCCGCTTTGCAGCTCTAATTCTCAGAGCTGCTTATCACAGTCGCATGATTACCACTGTAGCTAGAAACGGAGGTTTGGAGGTCTACAAACCAGGCTTTGGGAATGGGTGAAAGCAATTTGGGAATAGCCTGTTTGTTTAGGTAGTATTTATAATTGCCAATCTAGGGGGGCATCTGAAAGGGATGACACTCTGCTGAAGAACTCCTGGGGTTTACAAATCAAAATGCTAAAAACCAATGAATCACAGCTTGTCAAACAGTTCAGTGAATTATCTGTTCTATTTAGAGATCAGTCTTGATGTAAAATGGTGTGACTGGCCAATAAATGGCAGAGGAAGGCTAAGAGGAGATGGGCAAGGGCTATGTGCCCTGAAGCTCAGGAAATAATACAGGGTGGGACTGACCACAGCTTCTGCAAACAGGGCTGATTGTATCTCAACACAAATGGCACCCGAGGGTGGCCTTTGTGTTAGATGAACAGCTATGTCATTTGACTGAATCAATCGACTACACCACTGCTGAGCGGATCAAATATTTCTCCAAGTTCATTAAAAAAGTTGACAATGCCTCCCAAACTAGCACAGGGAAAGCATATATACATGGCTCAGACCAGCAAAGCGTGTAAGAAGTGAACATAATTAGCAACACAAATAAATAAAATCAAAGATAGTTGTGGACTGGTTTCAACCCATACATTCCTTCTCAGCAGCTGGTGAGGGCCAGCATCATGATGGTGAGCATATTACAGAGACCAAGAACATGTACCACATATTGCTGTAGTGAGTGAATTATTTTGTTGTTAATGTATTTCATATTAACAAAGCACAAATTACATTGGCATTGGGATTTTGGTATATTGTTTATCATCACGCTAAATCAAACAAATGTATCTTCAAATAAGTAAACTTGATATTACACATGTGGCCTACCCAAAAAAGCCCAGTCAGGGCATAAACGATTCTGGCAAATGCTCACATTATTTACTAGTTTGTCCACTTGACAACATAAAAGAGTTATTTCTTTTACTCTGGCATAAGCCCATTCCAGATATTTATAGCTGTAAACAGCACTCTGCTCAAGCTCTTTCCCTCAGCAAGGAATCCCTCAAATTCTTTCATTATACTTCATCTGTTTCTTATACTTGTGCTACAAAAACCACACATCTGCGTAAAAGTAACACCGTCACACAGGGTTGTTGGTGTTCTCAGTCTGACAAATACAGCCACTTTCCCATTTACAAGCAGATATGTAGAACTGAAAACACTCCAGCAGCGTGCTCTGCTTCCTTGGCACAGACAGCAACATTTTGCAGGCTACTTAGTCTATGCATTAAGCAAGCATTATAAACTATTATTACACTGGTTTAAACAAACAGCTGTATGTCTGGAAAGTGATCTACTGTGTGCAAACAATGCTTACAGGAGAAGCAGGAGGAAAGCCTTTCTCAATACCCAAATCACACAGATGCTGAATTTATACACAGAAGTTGCATTAACAGGAAGTGCTGGGGAAACTTGCTGGAATGCAAATGAAAAAGGAGATACATGAGACCAATAATCAACTTCTAAAAGGGTAAAATATGCTCTATTGTTGTGCCCAGAATGAGTATAATGTTAGCATTTGGGGACATGGTTTTGTGATTAACATGGCAGTGCTTGGTTAATGACTGGACTTGATGATCTTAGAAGCTTTTCTCAACCTTATAGATTCTATAATTAGCAGATAAAAGGTTCAAGCACATACATATGTATGCCAAATTAAACTGAAAACACAAGGTACAGCTAATCACACTAAAAATGACAGCATTTATTTAAAAGTTTCCTTGACATAAGTACCAGTCCTTATCACTTCCCTGAAACCCATTCAAAAACCAAGTTTACAGATACTTTCTTGAAGTTAAGAAAACATGTATTTCATGCAGGGATATCTCTTCTTCGTTAATTTGTAATTTATTCTGTTCTCACATTTACAAAAGAACTGCTAAGAAAAATTACCGTATTCAACAGTTAATCATTACTTTAAAGGAACTAGCCCAATAAATTTAAAACATATTCTACCATACTTAGTTACAAATACAATTCCAATGAGTAATACCAGAGTGCTAACCTTCTAACAAACATGTAAAATAGAGCTACAGATTCCTCATCTTTCCTTCTCAAATTTAACAACTGTAGGAAATCTACAAATACTATTTTTAGCAACATATTCAGTGTCACTTCATTTTCTGTCTTATTTTGACATAAACGTCTCTAAATCACCACACATTTAATTTTAAAGTTCACATAATTTCAACATGTCCTGAGATTTGGGAAATTGACATTCCACAATACAAAAGTAAGGTATACTTTTCGCTGAATATATATTCTAAATCAAAATTGCTCTTTACCTTTTTTGCCCCTCTTCACACTAAGACTGAAAAAAACCCCACATAACTCAAAGGATGTGTGCATGTATATACACTCACAATCTGCAGCATACAGCAAGGCTGATTTATTTATTTCAACAACAGGTCTAACAACACAAGTGTTCTATTGAGGCTGCAAAATTACTAAAAGGAAGAGGAAAAAGGACAGTAGATCGTTATTACTGCCAAAAGCCAGCCTGAATTCCCAGCTAGCCTTGTGCTCCCATAACAGCACAAGGAAGACTTCCAGCCATCAGCTGGCTAAGCACAATATGCACCCCTTCAAAGAGCACAGAAAGTGGACAGGTTAGGAAACCCCACAGCACCCATCCTATAGGAACCAGAGGTCTACTGCAAGGATGACAACAACCAGTTCAGTTGCCTCAGATGTTTATAAAGACTAAAGGACTTTGGGTTTGCTGCTCTAGTACAGGATCAGCAACAAATACCACAGCAAAACAGTGACAGTTTGATGTAGTCACAATAAAATTCTACAGACACATTAACGTCCTGTACCCACACATATGGATGCAACACAGGAGAAACAAAATAATTAAATTTGCAATTGCCTTAAATGGCAACTTAAAACAGCTCATCTGCAGACTCAAGTTTTTCACAGAAATGGCAGAGTTATTCTAATGCTGATATATTCAAGATGAACAAGTAGGATTTTACCTTCAGCTTTGAACCATTCAATTAGATATTCCATCTGAGTTGGTAGCTAAATAAAGAAAAATTGAAGCAAGTAAGAATTATTACCAGCTAATTAATATTTGCACTTCAAGATCATCCTTCTAGTCATTAAATGAATATTAAAATTAGGCTGAAATTATTTTGTAGTTACATTCACATGGAGTTGAGAATGCTTGGGCAAATAGCACATAACAGCAAGATAACCGTTCAGCTAAGTACAGCAACTCACAGTGTATAGCTACTCCTTTAAAACACGATGATTCTTATGTTAGCTGCAATACCAAAGCCAGGCAAAATACATTTCATATTATTTTCAATGAGTGTGCTTACATATAAAACACTGCTGCCTACTTTGGGGTTTGGTTTAGAAATTCATTTTTGTTACTGCTGTGCTAAAACTGCAATGAAGTGGGTGGAATTTCTTAACATCTCTTTTTAACTAGAAACCTCAGCCGAAGTGTTTTTGAGAGCCACTGCTCCAATTCCCTCAGTAGAAAGGACTTTTAGAAAATCAAATAGGTAACTGTGAAGCAGAACGGGTGAGATTTCACAAACCACTTAGGGATGCAGTGCTAAACTTGCTGTCAACACAGTGGTAGAAGCAGATGGCTCTGCATGCCATAAGCCACTTTTGCACCATATCTATCCTTTTCTATAAATTAGAGGGGTTTCCTGGCAAAATGCCCTGGGGACTGCCTGTTACATTAGCAGTAACAAAGCCTGGACTCTGAAGATGTGGCCTTCACCTTGATAGCTCCCCTGCTGCCCAGCTACATCATGTGCAGAAAGGGTCTGTGAAAGGGAGCTGCACTCCAAGCCAGGAATCCTCTGTCAGGCAAAGCCATTGCACAGCATATTCCCAGCCTGTGTCCCTGGAGCAGCACAAGAATATGCTCCAGCCTGAGGGTCTCACTCAGGAATCCTGGTCAGGGCTACTTTCTGCTCTTGTGCTGAAGATTCACTTGGCTTAAAATCTGCTACCTCTTTGGCTTGATCACCTAGTGCTGAAATACCCCGGTTAAGATGACATATTTAGACCTTCAGCTATTAATTTTCAGAAATTTTCACTGCTTGTGAAACACCTTACTTCATATTTAGCTACCTTTATCCTGCTGTTGTTATGTCCCAAGACTCCATCACTTACTAATATACATTTAAAAAAAAAAAACTGAGAATGCTCTGCTAAATGCAATTAACTGTAATAACATGAAATAAATTGATTTACACTGGAGCAATATGTCTTGTTTAAACTTTTATTTAAGTAGTAGTGGTAGCAAATATATTTAAGTAGCAGACCTGCCACAGTTTAAGAAACAAAACAAAACACATGTACTTTACACTGGCTCTCTCTACAACAGTTCAGGACAAACCCTTCCAAGATTCACATGAGGCTGTATCAACATGTAGAGGAAAACAGGCTTCAGAAGTTAATTTAACAGAATGTACAGAGAATTTAAAATTGCTTTTTAAAATAAGAGTTTTCGTTTTTAAATAGCTTCATTACAACTCTGCTACATTGCTCCCCAAAAATGTCCTTCTGAAAATATGCATCCTCTTTAGATCACTTGCAGTGACAGCAGGCACACTGATTTCAGCAACTATAACAGCTCAGTTGTGAAATTACCAAACCTTTCTGCCAAATCAATCAAACCCGTTACAAGAAGCCCTAAAGCATGCAGCAAAATATGTTGAATATCTGAAAGGTGGTATGATCATGAAGGCCAGAGCAGCAGGAAGGTCCCTTGGCATAGCAGAGTCCTGGAGCTCCTTCCTCCAGGGTGAGGATGCAGGCTCTAACAGATTCATACAAAAGCAGCATTTTCCTGTCATTTTGTGTGGGCAACCCCAATTGCTCTTGCCTATGACTCAATTGCAACAGTTAACAGATGGGACTTGATCTACTCTCTTTTGAAGAAAGCAATCACCTACTAGTCTGTTTTGGTTTTTCCCCTCCCATGGCAATTTTTTCAGGCTTCATACACGGCCCTTTGAAGGTAGAGATTACATCAAGAGTTACAAATGACACCTGAAAAAGAGCAAGTCATGAGGCTTGCCAGAGTTATACTGCCATTTTTACTGTTACTGGATTTTAAAATATATTTTAAACAGGATCCATAAAAGCAAAAAGGTTAATAAATACTGGTGAATGATGAAGGAAGTCTAATAAGATGGCAGTGAGGCTGCTTCTTGGTTTAGGGTTCTTAGGAAACAGTCACAGACTATTTAGGAAAAGGAGCTCTGAACACAGAGAAAGAAAAGCAGTACAATAACAGAGAGTGAAAATGTAATGAAGAGAGGGCAGCACCTAGCTTTTCTATGAGTTTAATGAAAGCCTATGAAAAATTTATTCTAACAGTTTTTTAGCTTGCAAAGAATCGACAAAATGTTTCACATTCAGTGGGACTTTCATCTCCTATTAGATAAAAAAAGATGAGTGAATGTATCCTTGTGAAAGGAAAGGCCTTTGGGCTGAACTGGCAAGAGCCAGAGGCACACAGCTGGGAGCCTGCCTGCTTACCTGCCATGTCTGTCAGCCTGGGTAAAACAGGAGGGGACAGGAGGACAGGAAAGAGGTGGACAATCTCCATTCAGTGCAACAGGGAAGCAAGAGTGAGGAGAGATGCTTACATGGAAGTCACAGGTTCGCAGATGTCCCTCCATCTTCCTGAAGTTTAGAAAAGAACCAGCAAATGGGTTTTCCTCCCTGAACACTGGACTCTCCTTCCTTTTTAAGTCCTTATCACATTCCAGTAATTCCTGTCAGCTCTAGACTGACTGCTGCTATTTGCTCTTACTTGGACTGGCCTGAAAAGTGACCTAAAGTATTCAGAAAAGAAAGGTGCAGAGAAAACTTTTCCTTGGCGCAGCAGTAAAAAACTAACAGCTACATGATGCCACAGGCTCACTGATACAGCCATGGCACCACTTTTCTGATGTGCCAGGGTCTCTGGGATGGAGATGGAAGGCAGCAGGGGCAGCACACAGCTGTGGTCCCAGCCAGCATCCAGGAGCTCTGCTTGGGAAACTGCACCATATCCCAGCCTTGGGCTTATACACTTCATTGACATCATCCAAGATTCACTCCCCTTCCAGCACATCCACCCCAGATACTGACAACATCTGCTTTGGGCCAGAACACCCTGACCTTTTAACTCCCATTCCTCCTTTCTCTTTGTGATCGTTTGCTACATTTTATTTATTACAGCAGCTGGATGTTCAGGCTTAAGATCTTCCTATGCATATGGGCTTTGTATATGTAAAGTATCATCTCCCCCTGGATATGGGGGTGTTGGGCAGGGGTAGGGAGGAAAAAGAAGGGAAGTTGAGTATTTCAAGCGACTCCCTTTGATCTGCAAAGTACATCACTGCTGTGTGCCAAGACACTTTGGTCCAAGGGCTGTACACAGCTGTCCTGGAGCCAGGTCACAGAACCAGGGCAGCTCCCCTCCAGCCCCAGCATGTTCTACACACTTCTGCCTCTTCCCTCCCACAGATACCACCCTCAGCCCACCACCTCAGGGCTGACAGTCAGCTGGCAAAGAACTGAGGTGGGGAGGGGAGACCCGAGAATCATAGGCACTGCCTTCTCCTGTCACAGCAGCCAAGACAAGCTAAGAGATACGAACACTTGCCTACCCACAAATTGTGCTATGCCGCTCAGGGCTTGCAGGACTATTACACCCATCCCCTGAGAGGCACACAGTGAGTCATAGCAGCACTGACTTCACACCCTGCAAGCATCAAATCCAGCAGCATGGTACTGGGGGCAGGGGAAGGAATATTGAACAGCGTGCCCCGAAACCACCCGAGCTGTGCAAAACAGCAACTCCAGTCCTGTGTGATAGGACCCAGAGAAACACCATGGCTCTGGGATCTGTACACACTGCTCCAACAGATCCCAGTCCCGTGCTGGGAGGAAACCTAGGAGTATGCCATCCCTCTGACTTCTGCAGCTTGCTCTCCACAAGATGAATATTGAAATGCTGTAACCCCTCTGAGTCCCACCCTAGCCAGAACTGCAAAGCACATGGTGAATCCTTTCTCCCCCTGAAGCTTTGGCATAGCTTGTGTGACAGCACTCAGCATCTGGGACACTTGCAAGATAAAACCAGAGCACACTGCAATCAGAAAGGCATCTAACTCTAGCACAGCTCTTGCAAACACTTCAGCAAAACATAGGTTAAGTAGCGACATAAGTGCTAGAAGGTGATCTGCACATTGTAGATTATGGGGAAAAAAAAGTCAAATGAAAAAGATTTGTCACTCAGGAGAGATGAACGGTGGTGGAGGACCTCTATACACATCAGCAATCAGACACAAAGCAATACCTAAAAACATCCAAAGAGAAAACTAGTAAAATAGTATGCTTAAATGCAATATGTCTGTTATAAATGTAGTATGTGATATAGATGCTTTTTACAACCTGCCTTGCCTCCAAAAATGTTTGTGGGTTCCTTTGAAGTTAAATGACTACAGATTATTTTTATTTTTTTAAATCAGTTCAATTACGTTCCTTGTGGACAGTGAAATATTTGCAAGCTTTTACACAGGAATTTTCCAACAGTTTTATTTGGAATGCTCACTGGTTTTGCAAAGGACAGCTCTAGGACTCTCACTTGCACATTCAGCTACTTCAGAAACTGCAAGCTTCAGCAAGTCCAGAAAATGAAGTTTTCTGAGTAGTCTGTATATAACTCCATGAATCCAAAAGGCTGTAAGGATTCATGCTCCTGTGACATCAGCATACCTTGGAGAAAAAGTTAAGCAACATTTGGAGTATAGGTTTAGGCTATTTTTGAATGCTCTGCCTTTATACATCAAATAAACTAGCTCTAAATTGTTGAAAGGTTAGTACAGGAAGAAAATAGTTAGCTCTTAACACTAATACAATTTTACTTTGAAGTACCAGAGACCATACAGAAATAAAGAGTGGTTACCAGGCAACTGTTTAGTTCTACACCCTACTCATGTCCAGCTGACAGACCACCACAAAATGAGCACCCAGAAAAGCAAATTTTTAAGATTCAAGCACAACACCTCCAAGGCCAACAGCACCAGAAGTGTGAATAGCATTATGTATCATATCTACCTTCTACAGACTCATAAGCTTCCTTTGCAGTGCTTTGGCTTTTACTATACTGGGATTTTTGAGAGATTCACAAGTGCCATTGGTGAAAAGAGCTTATTAATAAACAGATTATTCAAGTTTTATATACCACAATATGAAGATTTAATTGACCTTTGTTTTTAAACAGAACACACAAAATTAACTCAGAGTTTACCAAAGAACTTCAAAACCCACAAAAAACAGGTATTTAGAATTATTCTTACTTATATCTAGTCTGAGAAATTCTACAATAATTTCTTCACTGAATTGATCTTTAAAAAATAGTTATAAAAAAATTCCATAAATCATCTCATGTGTATGAAATTCAATTCCAAGAACACCACTTTCATAATGGTTTTAATGTAGTAAAATGGGCTGTGAAGGTCACCAAGTGACCAGACCACTCCCATTTTTAGTCTGCACCCTGCCTGGACTTGGAAACAGAGGCAGGTAGGAAGGTGACTGGCTAAAGTTTTGTAAGGAAGAAAGGATGACAAGCACTCCCGAGTTTGAAGGAATAGACTATAGTCAGACATGGGAATAGTTTCTCAGTTCTCAACACTCCTCATGCCAAGGATACAGGCATGTTTAGCCAAAGTCCTCTTTCCCACATTGCTCCCCTCCAGTGAAGTGTGACAGATGCTACAGTAAAGTGATGCTTATAATAAATCTTTTTTGTTTTGTTTTGTTTGTTTTGTTTGGAGGTTTTTTTTGGTTTTTTTGTATTTTAAAAACAGAAGTTGATAAGAACTTAATATTTTGTGAGCTGTGTGGTGACCACATAGAAGTATTTCTTCATTGTGCTGAAGGGAAGACTGACTCCCTGGCAAGTATGTTCACAATGCTTCTTTATTCAAGGCCAGCTCAAGAGGGCTCACAAAGGGGTGAGTGGGCTGACGATGACAACGTCTGCAGAACAGGCAGGAATCTGGTGACGCACTAATCGCTGCCTTGCTTTTTTCACTGCAGAATCCCTTGTGTGCCTGTTTCAGAAGCCAACTCTCACCCTGCTTTGCTGCCACAGCAACACAGAAACCATCATGTGGGAGTGCTGAAAACACATTTCCTTATATTACTGAAACCAAGAGATCTGGCAGTAGATGAGGAAGAACCACTCTTTTACCATCTTATGGACCCATCACACTCGAGTCTCAGAGTGAGAGCACAATTTGAGACTCTTCCCCTCACTCTGTCTTCAAACAAACACATGCACATACACTCCTGCCCCCACAGATAATACTAGACATGAAAAACACTCCTGACTTTTCTTGTTCTTTGAGATGACTGTTTTCTCAGCCCAGCCTTGGGCTGACCCGAAGATCTACAAACCTCTACAGCATCCCAGTAGAAAACAAAGACTGTTATTGGAATTTGGGCCTGCTTTGCAAGGATGCTGCTGCCTCTTTTCACTTTGCAGAAAAAAAAAAAAACAACACAGCAAAGGAGAAAGAAAGGCTGTGCAGATCACTGAGACATCTGTGGGTGGTGTTTTAAAAGTAGTAGTTTCCCTCCTGTGCTCATAGGGAGGTGAAGGTAACAGCAGGACACTCACTCAAAGCCCACTGCTTCTGTCACACTCCATGCTACAGACAGCATAACTTGGCCACCACAGGAATCCAACACATTTTATTAGTAGATACCCTCATGCAGTTCACAACTATCAGTGATACTACCACGTGGTCTATCTTAAAATTGTGTTTTCATACAGGAGAAGGAAAGAATGTTTAAGATGAGACATTTATTAAAAAGGAAACAGTTAAACGGGAAGTTTCTAATTTCCTTCAGCCAAGATAGAACTGAAACATGAAAATCAGAGTATCATTTAATTTCACTGCCTCAGTGTATTCTCTTACTTGGGTGACTATTTTCCTACAAAACTTTGTGGGTTTTATGCATTACACTTCTTATGCATTCCCTCTTTAATGGAAGTACTGGCTCAGAGGCATAAAGGAGAGTGAGGACTAATTTCCTTGCACTTAAATCAAGAAATCAGAGTTTCCACTTCACATAGGCTTTGCTTCAGGGCTGGAATAATCCATCATATGGTATTAATACCGAGCTAAGAAATCCAGTCAGAAAGGCCTTAATCATACTACAACTGTAGGCCCACTTTAGTTCAGCACCAATTTGGTGGTTGTTAACTCTAAGTGGCAAGCAAAAACTTCTTGTACCTGGAATTTCAAGGACTAGAAGATTCTAGTGTATCTCAAAACCAGGAAAGAATATTTATTTATCACCATATGAACATGAATATTTAAGAATTTAAGTATGTCAAATCAGAAGAGATACAGTAATGTGGTGTGGCTGCTGGAATCACCATCTATGCACAGCATGCCCACTGTTAAAATCTACCTTGATGCAAAATCTTACAGTGACAGAGCCAGAAGCAGAGCCCTCTGAAGATTCCCCTTTCCCCTGGCCAAGAAGACACCACATCCTGGTGCTTGTCAGACAGTGCTGGGAGCAGGATGATTGTACCACAATGGTCTGGTGACCTCCAGGTCCACTGAGGTCATTCCCCATGACTGGAACTCCTCAGGGGCTCTGCAGGTTTCACCACCACAAGAAGCAACAGGACTGCTCCATGCAGGACTGCTACTCCCTGACATTTGACTTGCTTTTCAGATCCTTCATCTTACTTTGACTTCTTTTCTTCATGGATCTAAAGTGCTGCAATTATCAGACCAAGCTCCAAGAGTGTAAAAATGCTGCACTGAGAGACACAATGAGGGATTTTATATAATGTTTTATGTTGCCAGAAGCATTCAAATCCAACAATTCAGGGAAAGTCCATATTTCTCCATGACAATGTGAAATACAGTGTGCTTTTTTTGGTACTTCTATTTGCAAGCAAGTGATACATCCATACTAGCTTAAAATTGAGATGGAAAAACATTACATATACCTACATGAAGATTTATGTAAAAAAACATAAGGAAAATCATTGGAAAAAAGTTTATGGTCAGACTGTCTCTCCAGGGAGTACTTGGAAAGCAAAGGGAAAATGAGACTGATGGAGCAGCATTCCCTTTAGTTAATTAAGTTCAGCTGTATTAATTTATTAAACAGATGTCAAAGACAACAAATCATTATCTGTCAGTTTAACACAATTCCACAAAGCAATCTTTAAACCTCAGTGGTATTATCTCCCTTTGCTTTCTGAACACTACAAAGCTGCTAAAAATCTACTTAATCAGCCTGCTATAAATGCTGATACCACTATGAAGGTGAAAAAAAAGCATAAACCCTTTAGTTTTCTAGGAGAATTATCCAAGGCAATAAAATTAAGCAATATTATAGTTTTCAAATGTTTCAGTTACAGATTTCCTGGAATCTCCATGAAATCAATCCACAAACACACTGGTAACAATAAAACTTGCTCACAAAATTAAGACTCCTGCATTTGATATGGTCAGCTCACCTTTTAATTACACTTAAAATTTAAGAGGGTTGAGATTTTAGTTGAGATGTGCCATGTCTTCCCACTGTATGTTTTTGGTTTTTTTTTCCCACTGTCCATTGTGCTTAAAAGAGAAAGTAAGAGTGTATGTTGTACAATTTTATACAGCAAGAAACACACCTCATTCAAATTGGGCTGCAATAAGTTATTCTAGAACATGGTGAAGAGAGAACTTGCTGAGAGATGTACTTTAGGAAAACACAGTGAAATAGTTCCATGGAAAAGACAGACACTAAAGCAGAGTGGAAACTGACATAAAAAGCAATCTGTTTTTTTCTCCATACTTAACAGAAAACATACTCATCAAGCCACTTTTTAAAATCAATTGGATTCCATTTCTCCTTTGAGTGCTTTCATTCCTGATGCCTCCTAATGACTGTTTGCACCTCAATTTCCTTTGACATTTAACATGCACATTAAATGCCAGCTGAAGGTGAAAGAATCTTACTTAGCAGTTCCCATATATGAATATAAAGGAGAAATCACCTGAATTACAGCCAATCCCCCTCCCAAAAAACAACCAAAAAAGCCCAAACACAAGCAGGAGCCAGAGCTGTAACAGTGCATTAATTTACCACAACGTCATAAACAAAGGACAGTAGTGGGCAAGCTTTCAAAGTAAAAATTTTTCTACTGTGAGAGTCCTCCTGTTTTCAATCTGTTACAGCTAAATGCCCATGCTCATTAAAAGCATGCTTTGCACAAATAGGACTTAAAGAGCAATGAAATGTTTACTTTCAAGAAAAAAATGTGGTTGCCAACAAGTCAACATGAAATAAGAAAGAAGATGCAAAAGCAGTATCACTTACCTGTCAAGAACACTATAAACCAACCCATATTGCTCCATTGTATTTTTTCCAGTACTACCAATCATCTTTCACTTTCAGCCAACTTAAATTGGCTTAGATGACTACCAAAGTTTTTGTGTCCTTAAGATTCTTAGTCAATTTAAGCATTACAGTAAATGACCAAAATTTAGTAATCTTACAAATCCATAATTTTGGTAAGTGTTTAGGAAAGTTACTCGATGCATGCCTTCAATTAGACCTCCTTGATGAATGTAGAAAAGGCTTACTACTTACCTTAGTTTGCATTTACAAAACACACAGTACATATGACTTCAGACAACCTACTCATGGAAAACAGAGAGGGAAAAAGCTACAGGAGTGAAAAAAGAGCAAATTTAAATCTCCAAAAAATGTCCTCAGTTAACTGCATGAACCTTTGACTGAAGGGATGTTTGTTTCTGAGTATCCAACATACAAGAAAGAATACAGCAGTCCTCAAGCCTTACAGTCATTTGCCTTTGTGTCTTGGGCTGGGGAAGAGGACAAAAGAAACAAATGTACACAGTTTTCTTCTGAGGACAGAAAGCTCCTCTGGCACACACCACTGAAAAACAGCACTGATGCAATTATCACATGGAAGCAAAGCACATAGAATTTCAAAGTGCAATTTGACTACTTTCCCATTTTTTAAAATCACTTTTTTTTTTTTCTCCAAGATACTAATTTCTGGTAAATACAAACCTAATTGGCATTATAAGCATGTTATAATGCTGGTAATGGTCAGAAGAACTTCATATTAACTGTATCAGAACTGTTCTGAGCTCCTTTATCAATAGCACACAGATGCCACCCACCTGGGGACTCTGGATTAGGCAACACACCCCACAGAAAGGATAACATCAAAGAAATTAACCATTAAGGGGGTCCTTTTCTCTAAAGGAAGCTTGGTTAGAAGACCTGGAGGGTCTGCAGATTTGTCCATTCAGTACCTCTCTTGATCTTTTTCAGTGCTACTGGAATATGACTGTAATGTATGGATAGGAGGGGAAAAACTCCATTAAGAATGTTAATACTTATGGGAACCTGAAGTAAAGACATTTATATTTTTAGTAGCCTCGTGACCCTGTGTAACGATTCTTCAACTTTACAGGAAGTAATTCTACAAGGAAAGTGTTCCTTGGATTCAGGAATGCCAGTTATTACTTTCTCCAAACTTTGGCTTGTTGCTAAAAAGAGCGAGTGTGAGCATATGTCTGTGTAGGGGAGGAAGGGAGGGAAACCTGCTATAAATACTGATGCATGATGACCTTCAGAAAGAACCAGATGAGATTCCAACTTGGTCTAAAACTACTTCATTTTTTCTCAAGAGAAAGATATATTTCCTCTCTCTTCTTATGCCCAACTATCAGCTTTCTGTCCCCCTACATCTTAGCAATAACATTTACATTTAAAAGCAGCAAAAAGTCAAGCTCTTCTTTGGTTTTTCTCAAATTGCTGCTTCCCTGGTGCTGACTGTACCCATAGTCCTCATGTGTCCACTCTATAGACTCGTATCTCTGATAAGTCATGATAGTTGCTTTACTGTCTTTAAACAACAACATTTTCATAATCCATGTATCCTAATTATCTTGCCAGTGAATATATCTGCAGCAGGTTGGAAATAACACAAAATGAACACTATTGCTGGTATAAAAAGACAACCAGACATCACAGTTCCACTGAGACAGAAGAAGGTTGTAGCCTCTTGAGCCATAAGAATTTTGCAATTTTCGTCAAGATAAGAAAACTATCAGAAGACTCTTCCCCAGGCAGCTCTAGGAGTGTCCGAAATCAAGTAAGTCACTGTCAAGCATGGCTAAGTTATATCTTGACAGCAAAGGCAAAATCTAAAATGGAGCATGAATTACCATCAATCTCCTCAACTAACCACTTAAAATCAGAGAGCCTCTTAACCAGCCAGTCATTTTGTATTAGTTAAGACATCAACAAAAAAGATGCAAAATATTAAAAGTCAACCAACTCCCCTACTGAATGAACTTTTTGAAAAACAGGACTGTATTGTCCTCAAAAAACAAACATATTCCAATTATTCCCCTACTACAATGCAGGGTACAGTGTCCTTTAACTAACAACAAACGAGGCAGAGAATTGACTAACCCATTGATTTCTGTTTGTGTGTCTGAGATGGGTTTTAGCCACACAGAGCCAGAGGGTAGGTACAGTGCACCTGATAGATCCTCTGTGACAGAACTCAGTCTGTGCTTTGACTAAACCCAAGTATCAATGCTGGGAAAGGAGGCTGAACCACTAAAATGTGCCTTTAGGCAGTTTGGGTGGGTTTTTTTAATGGCAGCTGCAAATGTTACTTTACAGATCAGAGACGCCTGAATGATGGCTATGGGCTGAACATAAACCAGTGATCCTATAAGCTGCATCATCTTTTGCTGGGTTCTGCAATTTATTAGTGTGACTACTGAAATAATTAAACCTATTCACCTGATTAAACCATTATATTGACATTCCCAAAGGCCATGCACCCTTTATACTTTTAGACACAGCTTAATCTACACTCAGCCTCAAAATACATAATTGTTATAAATTAGCAATATTTTACTGTGGTTTGGATTAAGTTAATCAGACTTTTAACTAACAGATATATTTTTAAAAAAATTAAAGAATGAAAATAGGATTTGCTACACCAGATCAGGCCCCTACTGTATCTAACATGGTATTTACCTTCAGCATTGGCTCGATACTGTGGACTGGCAAGAAAGTGACAAAGTCAGTCTAATTAGAAAAAATAAGTTACATAACATACATATATGGAAGTAAAAGAATAAAGGACAATGTAAAGTGTAAAATGCATTGTCTTAGATAAAATTATGTAATACATCATGCATTTGCCCAAGAGTAAATTCACTGTTCAAGGTTATGACCCTCTAAGCAGTTCAAGGAACAATTAAGAACAATGTCAAAGTATTCTCACAAGCACAAGTGAGAGCAAATTTAGAAATACAACAGATAATGGTAAAATGACAGATGGGGCTCTGTCTGTCAAGCACTTATATTTGATAAAGTAATTTCAAAAGAACTAGTGGAGATGAAAATTTTCCAGGGGGTACAAGAAGAGACACTCTTCAGATGTCATTCCAGAAGAGACTGGATACACTGCACATATATATACATATATATATCTGTATGTATGGGCTGGTTAACAGACTTTAGCTAAAAAACTTGAGAAGGATAATTTCTTTTTTTTAACCCAAATCAAGTCACTGACATGGTGTGATGGTGGGCAGTGATGGTTCTGGTACAGCCAAATGCTGGTAAAGGCAGATGAGTGGTTGGGGCCAAGAACAGTGGAATTGTACCCCAATTTTCACATTTGCAGAAGTATCGGTATATTCATTTTTCTTATGTAATTTTACATAGTGTAAGGTGAGAATAGTTGCTTACAAGGTACAGACTTCAAGATGTTTCATGGTTATCAAGGAACTCCCTACGAGGGGCTTATTTAGATAATCAGGAAACAATTCCCATACCCATGTTACTGGGGGGGTGTTTTTCAGCAAAATATTGCTCAGTTGAGACTGAACTAGGTAAAAAATCCACATTTCTTGTGGACAAACACAACACCCATTGGATGGCATAGTAGGCTTTTGTTGCTGTCCTGTGAAACTCAGCAATATGATGTACCAAAGTTAATACCTGTGCCAAGGTCCCATTTTTGGCACTATGAAAGGCAAAGAAAAAATTACCATATTTTGGCATATTTATGAGCTGCTTGAAACAAGTCAGACCACTTCCTCTCTAAAGCAAATTGATTTGTATACTAAATGAGCTGAGATTCATTACAACTTTATACATCTTGCACAAAAAAAAAATCTAATGTATCTACAATTCTGAATTACTTCAGTTGTTGGTCAAAACATTACACTATGCCAAATATGACATAAATCAGCTCTCCAAGCAAAGATATCTCTCTGTTCTTATCTCTGTCCTGTAAGAATAAGTGGATAGTCTTTTTAAAGCTTCCACTTAGGCTGCTTTATCACCCAAGTCTTTTACACTAAAAGGAGCATACAAAGACACCCACAGACTAATGTTTTGCAAACAGATTTACTGGAGAACACAGGCACCATTAGATACATTTCACTCTATCAACTCAAAAGGCAAGGTGTGCAGTAGTCACACCTTTATGTGTGCCTAGAATAAGCACTTAACAGACACTGAACTCTTCCCAAAATTAGGAGCTACATTTGCAAGTTTCCTTTGCTTTTCAATTACTCTTGCTATCCAGTGGTGGTTTTGTATTAGTGTTTAACAACCAAATCCACCACAAACAAGAAAGCAAATTCTTCCATATTCAATAGTCATTCAGATCAGCCCTGAAATGCAGTTACATGTTTTACCTTTCAATCCCTTATCTAACATATTAATTACTTTCCATGTGCACTGAGAACAAAACTGTAACTACTTTCAATTGAGTTGAAGTTCTTTTGCAGCAAGAATGTAAAAAATAACTTCGAAAATAGTAATCTGTATAAAAATTATCAAGGAATACTAACATACAATTCCTAAGTGCAACACAAGTAAAAAGAAACTGTAAATCCCAAGAAATCAGAGAGTCACTTTTTCCACTTCTTGTGTTGACTTTAGTTTATTATTTAAATACCTGAATTGCCTCAGGCCATTTTTAGAACAAGAGTTTTTGCTGCATTCCACTGAAAAGCAAAAACTAAAAACAAAGGAAAATAATTTTGCTGGACCTTCACCGTACTATTATCTTTTTTTGTGTTTCTATTCTTCTCACTTGTTCTTAGTAGAAATGTTTTAAATTAGAATAAAGAACATAAAGGCATCTTGTGGGTAGTCAGATACAGGCCATGAATCATAAAAAAAGTCAAGATTTTCAAGTTCTGTCTTAAAAGAGGTAATTACTTATCTTCCACACCCACACAATTGGCTGCCTGCCAGAATCCCACTCCTCCATGGCTACTTCTTTTACCTGCAAACTTTTCTCAAGGCCAAACTGTCAAGTGCTATTCCTTCCTTAAACAGGTCCTTTCTATATCTGCAGAGAGAATCACTGTGTATGTTTATTTGGTGTCTTATAACCTGTGACTGACCAACACCTCCAACTGTTTCTTCCTCTGTAACTATTCTGTAACTCCAACTTAGAAATTAATATTATTGGTCCCTAAACAGACAAATTTATACTGTATTATAGTTGTTTCATTTTGTAAAAACTGTAATAAAAAACAAAGCTTTATAAATGTTAATATTAGAAAGGTGAATGAAAACTTACTAATATAAATATTCAGCATCTGCTCACAGGCTACTGTTGTTTGGTCACACAGAAACATTTTTACAAAGCAAAAGTAAAGCAAGATCCTTATGAAACACTACTAACAGTTTTGTTACTACAGGTTTGGGGACATAATCTGAAGAGGAACAACACTTAATCCCATTCAATACTAATAGGAGTTTATGTGCATTATTAATATGTTAGAGAAAAAAGATCCAAAATAGCTTCTGCAACAGTCTATCAAAATCTCAGCTTTGTAGAAAACAATTTTAATGGCCCTGAATGTTCAACAGCCATTTCCCACCCCTTAAAAATGAAGGGCAAAAGTAGTATAAAATGACAGACAATTTCCCTAACAGAACAAACTGTCAAGAAACACAAACAAGAAATCCCAACACTGAAACGCAATTCAAGCAAGGTAGGGCAGTAGGTCATATGGATTAACCTGAGGCTGGCAGACTCCAGCCTTCAGCCAACCAGCTTGAGTAAGAAACATCAAGAAATCTTCCCCTCCCTTCTCTTCCCCCCCCCTTTCCCTTCTTTGAGAGTTTCACAAGTACCAGGATGAAGTGTTAGGTCACAGAAAGCTGAAATTCAGAAAAGAACACAGCAATCTGTACTAAACAAAAACGAAGTTAATTATGCCACAAGGTAAAAAATGCATGATTGAGCAAGTTCAAATGTAGTTCAAAAGCTCGGTAGGAATGAACATTATACAAACAAGACATACGTTTAATAATTCATTTATTATCTCCAATCATCACACAGTGATGTTTTGATGAGTATTCAGGTTCCTCCTTTCTGGGAAAAGAGGAAAAAATTCAATGTAATGGAGCTGTGCCAGGTGGCACAAACAGATAGCAAGACAATAAAAACAGTCCTACATAGCTTCATCAAGCTGTGAGCTCAGGCTAGCTATGACAACCTTTTCTGTACAGGTAAACGACATTCGCCTCTGATTAAGCAGAAGAGTAAAACTGCTTTTTGATTGGGATCAAATACTGCTAGAACGGCTGCTCACTACAGATACCAAAGGTGCATGAAACAGTAAATCACAAACAGCAGCAGCAGATGAAGATGCTCATGCTCAGACTGCCTAGCACCATCCCTCAACTGATTATTCCTCCAGCTGAACGACCGCAGAGTGTAATGTGAGCACACCTCACCCTGTCTGTGCAGCCAGGCAGTGACTCCATGCACCAACACTGCTCACTGGCTTTGGTGAAAGCCATTTTTGGGAGTTATCTCAGCTGTGGAACAGGCATCTTGCAGTAACTGCTGCAATATTCAAAGCTGACTATGCTAGATCTGAAACGAAAATACATTAATATTTTAAATTTAAGGAGGAAGTAGTACAAGGAACATGTTATAAAACTGCTTATCAAATAAAATATAGATTCCAACACATATGGCACTAAAAGCATACAAGGCAGGGCACTACCACAGCTCAATATATATTAAATTCTACATAGTCAGAGCACTGAATAGACAGATGAAGTGTGAAATCAGTGTCCCTGAGGCCACAGTCAAAGGTAAAACATCCAAAATTTCTGGCAGTTCACCTGCAATCATTGCTGTTCATATTTTAACAACAAATGCTATGAAAGCAATACAACTCTACTCAAAATAACCTGACATACTGTATACTTCTTGGCTTTGGTATGGAATTAAATTTGAAGAAACATGCAAGGCCTGATTTCCCAGACAGGTATCCTTCTACTGAAAAAACAGTAAGTAAAAGTTTGGCAGTTTTCTCAAACACAGAAGTTTTTGCACTCTTTCTAGTCTTAACAGCACCAGCACCTTCCAGTCAAATCAACTAAGAAAAACCAGCTTTGAAAGTGGCATAATCATGCTATTATGATAGGTCACAGTTTTTCCTCCCTTCCTACTACACTGGAAAGATTATACCACTACAAGATTATCTACACTGTAGATACTCAAAAGCTGCCTGGACCACCAGCTCTAGATGGCTCTGGCTAAGCAGGGAGATTGGACCAGAGGTACCTTCCAACCTCAACCATTATGTGATTCTATCTTCACACTATTTCAATGCCTACCTTTCCCCAACTTGATGGGTATTACCCATCCTTATTTCCCTCCTTCTACTTACCTCAGTATTAACTTAACAAAGCTAAAGTCAGAGCAATTGCATTGAGGTATGCACAAGTTGAAAAACCAACTTTGTCAGAGAAATGGATAAAATCTTCATGACTGCAAACTTCTCTCTTTTTCAGTTTTTCCATGGTGGTCTAAAGTATTATTGCTCTAAGAAATAGAACCATGTGCAAGGTACACTCATTTTGCTAATACTAGAGAAGGAAAATATGAGGGATTATCAGGTTCTAATTACCTTACCACTTGAATAAAATTTACCTTACTATACCAACTGAATAAAAATTAATTGGTTCCTTTTCTGAACACTTGTGGTTCTGTACTGCTAAGTGTTTTCAGCATCTCTGTTGGTAATGACCCACGTGTCCAACCTCTGGCTTGTAAAATTTTAAATTTACTCCTCTTTTTTAAAAAAAACCTGGCTATTTGTGCAATTGCAACTTTCACTGAACTCAACCAGATGGATCAAGCTGTTGGGTTACAGCCCTGTCTATGCACATGGCTGTAAAGGCCAGCAAAATACCATATTTCATGGACTTTAATATTAAAGTTGCTCTGACAGATAAAAAATATTGAAAAATTTGCACAATATTACTAATAACACTGAACTGCTTGGAAACATCCTCTGACTCATAGCAGTGAAGTCAAGCAGAACTCAGTTTTAAGATTAGGTCAGTAAGATTCAAAAAATGCTTACAAAGTATTTGCTAAAGAGATGAAAATCCAGTCTGTTCCAGTACCATCCTCCTACACTTTCACAGGGTTCATGATTCATATTCAGAACTGCACTCCAAACATTTTTGGTCGAACACAAAAGTTAACTGTGCTGCACTTCATTATCCTTCCCTACAAAGCGAGTTGTGGGCACATCTTGCACACCACCTGTAATTTCTGCAGTATAATGCTCACAGATTGGAGGGCAGAAGGGCCACTTGGTATGATCCACAATATAATGCTAAGGAATTTCACCTAGTCCTCACTTCTGTTCTACATACAAGCACCAACTGCAACCATACAGACCAAGCTACTCACTCTGAAAACAACATGCAGTCATTCTGCACAGCAGAAAGGAGAAATGAGACAGCCTCCCTTTACTTTCAGCTTGCAAATATTTGCTTTCCACATTCAGCAGGTAACAATTATCCTGCTCCAGGCTGAAAGCAAAGCAAGATAGACTTATGAGACCAAAGCAGCAGGGGAAAAAAGATTAAAAATTTAAAAATCAGTAATCCAAGAATCAAGTAAGGCTATTGCTAGTGCCTATAACAGCTTTCAGAAAGTCAAATAAGTACAGATGACCAGCAAGGAAATCTGAAGTTTATGTAATACACAAAATCTTGAGACTATTAGCAAAAGTTATTAATTGTTCCAAAGTCTGCAAATGGCCCCCAAGGAAATAATTCTAAAATAATAATAATAAAAATTAACCAGAAATCACAAATTGCATTTATTCTGGCATAAGACCTGTATATTTCTTGGAATTAAATATCTGTCTTTCTATGAAAAACATCCATGTCTGCTCATGCTGGGTTTAAAACATGACCAGAAGACATTTGCAAGATTAACACCCTTGCTATCATGTTTTAATTTTTTAAAGAAACACATCTGATTCTCATCTGTTGACAATAAGGTCGATTTTTTTCATTTAAAGAAAAAAAGTAACTTCATTCCTCAGTCATAATATAAACCAAGAAAGAAACTAAGGAGTTAAAGCTGTTTGGCAGCTGTTATTTTAAACTCCTTTGGGTTTTACAATTTGCAGAGCATGTCAATTCCTCCACATTGGAACTTTTTAAAAACACCCAAGCAGAGGAATGTCACAGCACCATCATCTGCTATAAGTACAACAGTCAGAGATATGATACAGCAGAGGACCTCCTCCTCCAAATCTGTCACTTGTAATAAATTATGGTGTAGCCAGGAGCTGGTTGAGACCAGACAGACAGAGAAATCAAAATTACGATAATATGTACAATCAGACATGACCTATATAGAAGTGACAGGTGAGGCTGAAGAGAGCGGTATGATTTCTTAGAGGGAGAAGATATGTATGGACAGGAGACAAGGACAGAGCCAATGACTACTCAGTGAAAAGGACAAACAAGCATAAAACCTTTAGTACTGTTATTAAAAAGTAGCTGTGTGAGGCAGTATTCAAGCACTCAACACACTGGATTCTTGTTAGAGGTGGTCAGAAATTAAAGACCAAATATGGCACTAAAACCCAGCCACAGCAAATTTAGCTCAGAGACAAGGTCTGCATTGCAAGACCTGCTGGGCAAGTGTCACACAGCAATCAGAGGCTGTCTTTGACCAGAATACCTAGAAGGTTTTGAACAAGTAAGAAAAAGAAATGCTTATGTTTATAATTCTTCAAACAAATGCCCTTTTTCTCATAAGCTCATCTGTTCCACACCTATTGAGAAAGGCTATTCCACCATACAAACACCTCGTTGCTACATCAAGTCCCTATATCTGGGCAATAAAAATCCTTTCTCAAAGAGAGACCCAAAGTGAATTGAATAAAGAAGAGCATTTAAAGGTAGATAAAACATACCCCCATAATTTCATCACCTTGAACTAAGTTTACTTCCTCTATTAGTATCCACTTCCATTAAGTCTAAGCTGTCAACATGAACTAGTAAACAATAAACTACCCTCCAGGTCATACTCAGTACTGCAGGACAGCAGCTCCATCCAAGCATGTCACCCTTTGGCAAATAAGGACACCTTCACTTACCAGCTTAGAACAAGCAGCCAAATCCAGTAAGACACCGGTAAGTACCTTTCACATTTTTGATTGTGTTTACCTCTTTCAACTATTTGCATTTTCAGATGAATATTTTTCCTGTTTCTACATTATTTGCTTTTCTCTGTTGCACAGCTTACAGCTTTAGAAGAGTTCACAAAGCACAACTTCTAGAACTTAGCTCCCTGGCTATTATCATTGCTTTAATGAAGTGATGGGACAATGATTGTGTTAAAGATGATTTATTGCTCTGAAATGCATCAGACTTGAGGTCACAAGGTTTAGAGAAGCAAGAATTCAGCCATAGCCAAAGCAGTGACAAGTTTCTTCATTACAAGGCAATATATAACATTTTAATCCAAAAGAAAATTGCTACAAAGTTTATTTATTTTTCTAACCTATTACCTTTACTTAATTCTGCCACACTGTGTATACTTTAATCCAATAAACTACTGTCACACCCACACACATGTACTTCTATTATAACACTTAAACTCTTAGCTTACCCTATATAATTACATTACTACATTATGAAACTCTTCACCATCTTATCTAATACAGTTTCTTACTTACTTAAGGCACATTCTTACTTAAAACATAAGCCTATAATTTTTCTACTTAGTGTCTGTATACTTTTATTTTTATATCAATCCAAGATTCTTCCAGGGCTTCAAATCAAATCCTTCAGTATCTGTGGAAGTTTGTACCTTTCCGTTCCCCACACCTGGCAAAGGAAAGCATTAAAAGCCACAACACTTTGGTATATCACAGCCCAGCAGAACTCCAGTGGCAAGCTGGGGCCCTCATGCACTACTGCTATGTACAGGTATCTAAAAGCCAAACAAAAAGTTACAACAGCGGTAAACAGTGAAAGCCCAGCATTTGCAAGTACTGGGAGCAAAACAATCAGATATTTGTTCCAAGCTCACACAACAACTGCAAAAAAACAACTGCACAGCAGCCACCACTCTTCTGAACAGGAGCCAATAAGATGAATGTTTCTTCATTTTCCCCAATGAGTTCACACAACATTCATAAGAATCATGCTTTTATTTTAATTATTGCACAGATCCACACAATCTGGATGCTTTTCCAAAAAAGCAGCAGTAGTGGGGCATGGATAAGGATGAAAAACAAGAGCACAGCCTCTCACTGCTCTACGTTCAACCACACCAGCCCACACTGAAGAAGCTGCAGTTTAGGATCCTCAGTTGACAGAAAGCCAACACAACAGACCCTCTAAGTCTGGATGCAACATGTCAAGAACACAAAGGACTGGCCAACACAACAGCAGTTGGTAGCCATGAGATACTGCCACAGCTGTCAAACCAACCAAGCTTCCAACAAGTATGAACAACAAAGAAACATAGTGCTCACTACAGCCTCATCTCTGCACATCCCCTGTGGAACTGAAGGTCGCAAAATGCCTCATTCCACCTACACATTGAGCATCTCTGTCCAGAAACTACTGAGCAACCAAATCCTTCTCAATCTCTTCTGATGGGGATTAAGAATCTGGGAAAGGAACAAGACACATGGATTAGAGTCCTTCCAAAGCTAAAATGCAGTTACATTTCAAGCCACTGGACAACAAGTTGAAACACTGCCAAGTTGTCAGGGACTTACATTTATCAGCAGGGACATAACTGACTCCTTCACGAGATGTAGAAGGGACATGGTTTAGTGATGGACTGTTGTACTAGGTGATCTTAAAGGTCTTTTCTAAATGATTCTACAATTCTTTGAGTAAACGTCCAGGTAAGCGTATTTCTGCAGCACACAGCTGGAAACACAGAGGCAAGTCCAAGTGAACTTGACAATGCATAAAATGTCTCAGAATCGACACAAGGATGTGTCTGGACAGCCTCCAGAAAAGGGATTAAGGAAATAACTAAGAAACTCTTAGCAAAATTCCCTGATGAACTAACTACTCCTCTCCTTCCTACTTTGGCCAGAGCATGCTCCTTGCTCTAAAACATAGCAGCACACCGAGGATGACACATGTCCATCTCCTTTGAAAGTCAAGGTAATCATGACTGTGTGAAGAAATACTACATGTGGCCACTCCACAAGGTGATTACACCAGAATTGCCAGCAACTGAAGTCCTGCTGTCAAAAATTACAAGTATGTCAGAATATTCAACTACCAGACATACTGTAAAGAGATGGCTTGGGGTGCTTACATACCATTTAAAAAAAGTCAATGTACAAGACACATCATGTTACTTAAACATGTATCCTTTGTTTTTGTTGCTTTATATTCCTGATAGAGAAAAATGACAGTATATCAGTTACAAACAAGTACATAGGCACAGTTAGAACCCAAGGACCTATTATGACTACCAAAGAGAAAAACCTATTTGTACTGATTTTCAATAATGTCATTTACAGAGTAAGACATCTGATTCAGCATTTGGTCAATATTTAGGGTATCATATTTTAATACAGATAAAAATATAAACAGTAGGTCAGTTCTCCATTTTAATGCTAAGTGTATTTGTGTGTTTAGAAAGGATAACTTTTAATAGTATCAAAGGCACTATCACAGCTTAAAGGCTGAATTGACTTGAGCCACTAGAATGAGAGAAAAAATTCTAAGTGCTATAGTTTTACATAAAAGATCTAAAAGTCTAATATTAAAATTCACTCTTTCTGATAGAGTTGGAAATTTATAAGAACTCCCACTAATAGTATGAGATATCATGAAAAATGAAGGAAAAAAATCCAACCAGGAGCCAGCAATGTTTTAACTAGAGGTCTCAGATTGTTTAAAAATCCTGAACAAGGGAGTACATATACTCATACACTCAATTAGTTCACATGCTTTCTATCTGCTAGCAAGGGTTTGTTGCAAATCTACTGCCATGAACAAGAAGGAACAAACACATCTGTATGCATCTGCAAGCCAAAGCTGCTTTGAACAAAGCCAGTGAGCAGAAGACACAACTTCTGGTGTTATTTAAATATCCGCAGCAATCCAAGAACAAAATTGAAGCCATGTATCCTGGAGAACACATTAATTTCACAGAATAATGACCATTTACAAAGGACAATCTCTGTAAGTTGTTCGAGGTACAGAACATCATGCCATGAACACATAACTGAAAATGGTGGAAAATGCATTACAGTTTTACTACTGTGAGGTAAGCTTTGATTCATACCATATGGCCTTACAAGACAAGCATATGTGCACATCTGCACATGTGTGCATGAATGCTGAGGTCTCCAACCAACTGCGGCCACCCCAGTTTCTTAGCAGAAGTAAGGACAAGACAGAATTCTAACAAATACATAGTTTTTCAAGAGTCTTTCAGAGAAAGACTCTTTTTTCCTATTCTTTTTAAAGTGGTACAAAACACAAAGTTTTTTATTTTGCCCTCAGGCAAGGTCCAGCGAATACAGAGCTACCTCATAAAAATCACAGGTCATCAGTTTGGGCTCAAAGTAACAAAAATGTTAAACTAAATATTATACTGTAAGCATGGAGAACATTGAAAAATGCAATTGGTTATCAGCAAAATTCCTGAAATCCACATTTATCACTGTTGTCTCATTTTCTGAATTAAAAATTGCTTCCTATGGTATTTTCTGTGTTGTAACTACAGACAAGTATTGACTTTTTAAAAGCATTTTGAATTTGAGGTGTTTTATCCTCCCGCTGCTTCAGAGCATGTAATGAGATTCTGATGTTATCTGCAATGTCAAGTTTTGTGAGTATTTTTGAAATACAAATTTGTTTACAAGACTATATTTTAAAATGTAGGTTATCTTCTGTCAAAATGAAATAAAGTTAAAAATTAAGCTTAACTCAGAAGGAAAGGGAAGGTGAAGGAAAGTGCAAGAAGAAAAGGAAGAAGGATCTTTGTAGTCATAGCTGGAATCCGTTCAAACTTCATTTCCTATGTAGGAACTTTCAGGCCTTCCTATATGCCTTTATGCTTTTTATTTTTGCCCCCTTTTTAAAATTCTTCTTAGTTTCTTAGTTTCATGTATGCTTACATACATATATTCAGAAACAAAGCTTGCCACTCATTTTGGGGACAAGTTGCTGTGTAAATTAAAAGAAACCCCTCAGATCTGAACATCAGGTGGGGGCTCTCTGCCTTCCCAGGAGGCTGAAAGCAAGCCTAGACTGCTGACACACCACTGGGCTGCCCATTGCCAGGCACCTTTCTGGCTTCACCCTTTACACTTACGCAAGTGTGACAAAGCAAAGCATGGAACTGCAAGGAGAGGCGGAAAAATCTGAACATTATTGCACAAGTGTCCAAGCAGAAGCTTTATTACTAAGTATCACACAATTCATTAAACGTTCCCTAACCATTTAAGTAAAAATGGCATGAATCAAGAACAAACTCTTGTGTGGGCTTGATTTACTTCCCAGCCTTGACCTAGACAGTGTATCATCATGGTCACTGCACTTTCTCTTTAACTCCTGATCTTATTTAATGCTCAACAGACATACCCTCCTCATCCTGTGACTTGAGAACAACCCACGAGCCTTTCTTTTCCAAGGAGGACACACATTCTTTTATTAATTTGAACTTTTATTACTTTTATTGTACACTCAAGAAGCTGTTAAGAATAACTTAAAAAGTGAACTTAGCAAGAGAAAACGCTATTCTTTCTGGCAAACATATCCATCACCTTCAAAGCCTTTGGGCTGTTAAAAGCTTTTCTGAATTTTAACGTTTGGAATAATGAAGGCTGCATTCTACTATCTCCATGAAGACACACCAGAAAGTAAGCAACGACCTGCAACAATAATGTCAGATACCATTTGTTTCTAGCCAGCCCCTAGATGCAACAAGGTTCTGGCAGGATGGACTGTTTTGAGTATATCCTTACTAGCTGTTAACCTGTACAGCAGTAGAATGGCATGATGTTACAGTGAGGCCATGAGATTTTCTGCTCCATCTCAGCATCATGGTAAGGAAATAGTGCTGTGCATTTACTTTTCCTCCCATTCAATACATTTCTTCTTGGAAATGCTAACATCACAGGCACAGGCACACAGAGTACCTGAGAGAGTTTGGCCAAAAGAATTTAAGCTTTAATATTTTCCCCCACAGAGTCAGGCTAGGGGTAAGGGAAGATGACATTTGATTACCCTGAGCAGCTAACTGATGCAAGACTTGATCTTCAAATGCATCAGATATTAAAAAGCATCTTTGTTTATGTGCAATTATCTATGGTAAGCAAAGATTCTCTATGGCTCTGAAGGAACCTACGGGTCTATCACTATTAATGAGTTTCACCTTGAGAGCTTACATAATTTTTTAAAAAATATTTTCACCACAGATAAATGAAAGTACATTTTAAAGCATGCATTAACTTGCACATGGGAATAACCATTACCTTTCTAGGAGCCTACCATAAACTGCTCTACTCTGTTTGTCTAGCCCCTCACCCCTCAAAACTCAAGGTTATTTTTCTGTGCATAGAAAGTCTTGAGACATGATACTACTCTGACCCCCTCTCTAATGACAACATCTGGTGAGAGGGCTCACTCAGCTCTTTAAGCAGCAACAGTAAACCATGCCTTTAAAAAACCCCCAAACAAATGAAATAACTACTCCAAGACTCCCTGAACGATTAAATACAGGTAAAATTACTAATTAAAACAACATCTTCACCAAGACTCTGAACATAGCTAAAGAATGGCAAGTAGTTTTTGCTGAGGTAGAGCTTCATAGAGCAGGTAGTATTCATATCCAACCTTAAGAAGCCGTATCAAATGTCTGGAAAAACTAATGGTTTTCAACAAGAACTTTAGTGTGGTAGATCCTCTTCCTTCAACAACTAATTTTAAAGTACTTTTACTAATTTAATATTCTAAAGCCCACTGAAGTTAGAGCTTACAGCAATAAGCAAACCTGAAATTCATCCCATTTTAAGTTCTAGCTCCTACTGCTTCAAGCTGCTTGAAAAAACTGTTTATTTAATTTTCATGTAACATGCTAACAAGAATATTTACATTGACTAAGTTTAATACCATAGTCCCCTCTAAAAAGTTTTAACTAGCAGTATACTAAAGAATGAAATAAAAATTCTTTTGTTCTTATAGGATAGTTAGCTTTTGAAGAAAATGAATGTCTTCAAATTAATATTTTTATGGTACGGAAAATGTAACAGTCCCCATGCACAGGTTCACCACAAAACAACAAAAATACAGCTTTCATTCCAAACATGTATTCCTGGGTCCTGTAAATCATACATCATGAATCTAGAGACTGGCTCAAGCTTAAATTATTTGCCAGGACTTCAAATGCTGAAATAAACTGTGAATATTGCAATAATGTTTTGGGTACCAGCAGTAAAGAAAAAAGAGGAAGTGTATTGCTGTGCTTCACTGCATCTGTCCGTGTTACTCCCTTACTCCTTTTTAACTACTGTAATATTTGTCCAGGTCAGTACTACTCAGCAGGTTTCAAAACTTGCCAGGACCACAATGCAGAGAGAAGTAAAGAAAGCTCCCATGTTGAGCTGATGGCTCTCATTCTGCAAACACGATGCAAAGCCTGGACAAGTCCATCCCCTCCAGCCCAGCGGTGTGCTCCTGCCCTTGTCCAGCTCACCCCCTGCAGACTATCACTCCTGTCTCCAGAGCTCTTGGATACATTTATTTCCCTAGCAAACGCCTGCCCAACTCAAACAGGAACAAGAAAAGGCCATGAACACTCCCTAGCACACTTTCCTGCCTGTCATCAGCAAAAATTACGAAGCCTTTCAAGATAGAAGAGGGCCAACACAGGGACACAAGGAGGCAGGGTAGGATAACGAGTTAGAAGTTCTTATCTCTCAGCAGACAATCTAATCTTGGAGACATCAATGCAAAAGTGCAGTAGCTAAGGAAAGTGAGGCAATTAGCTGAAAGAAGGTGGGAATCACTCTGGATGGCAGACAGATCTGAGAAGAATGACCAGATGCTAACAGGTATCATGGCTAATTACCTCAAATCCTAGCTGGCAACTTGCTGGCGAAAGTTACTCTACCAGAAGACTATGGTCGGTGCCAGTACTGTCCCCATGTTTCTTTAGCATTCAAATGAACTAAAATATATAATTTCCTCTTAAGCCTTTTAGAGCATCCAGAGAAAAGATGACTCGGGTATTAACTCACCTGTTGCCCTACAACTGGGAGAAGGACTTGTAAGACTTGAGTTGTCACAGTTCGTGTCACAGGACATTTGATCTGAAACTGGATGGAAGTCCATTTAAACTTCCATGCAGGGTACAAACTGGAAATCCTAGGCAGGGACAAAAACCTGTTCTGACAAGAGAGAGTTGCAGCTGAAAGTGCCTCAAATCATCTGCCAGCACCCAGGTCCAGGTCTGCCAGTATTAACTGCGCAGGTTCTTTTTCTACTGCAAGCAAATTGGTTTTTCAAAAAATACTTTATGCTTTGACTTTGAGCAATGGAACACTATTGTATTTCCAGGTAAGACCAGATTCCTTTAAGCAGTAACTTTAAAAACAGTTACCTTTCTAAATGCTGTGCCTCATGCTTTAGTTCCACAAAAAAATGTAATCCTGCATCAACTGGCACTGCTGCCATGAAGTCCTTGTTTTCCCTTACTAGCTCCTCCTAGCCCTTTCTGCTGCACCAGCAATAGCACTTGTGTAATTTTTGATGAATCCAGTCAGGGAAATGATCCAGGTGAAGACTGAGCTGATGCACACAGTAGTTTTCAGTTGGATAACTTCCTTAATCTGGTTTACCACATTGCTACACAAATGCCAGTATGAGAAAACAGACAAAGATGAGAGTAACAATGTAATTTAATTCAGAATAAATCAACCCCTGGGAATACAAAGCTAATTAAAAACATGGCAAAAACATATAGGCAAGTCCAAACAACTCTACAAGCCTCCTTACTTGTTTCTGAACTTTTCTTTTTGTTTATTTACTCTTGGGAACGAAACACTTAGGTTCATAAGCATAATGCTACGAAGACAAATGGTTTAGAAATGTAAATAGACAATAACTCTTGTTTGAGTCTTGCTATGAAAAGCACATAACCCAGCCAGGTAATCCAAGTGTGCGTTCCTTCACACAGTTTATTACACTGTATATATTCAGTAGCTCAAGGCCAAGCCAGAGGGCAACACTGAGGGAGGCAACAGTGAAGGAGGATTCATCTGACTAAATGGGAACTCAAATAGTGTTGTGTAGGCTGCCAGGCTCGTCAGTAGAGATTCACACAGTGGATATTCATCAACCCAAATGTGCTTACTCCAGGTGACAGGAATGATACTTGGCTCCATTAGCTGAGATTAGATCTTCTTGTCTGTAAAAGGACCGTGGGCAACTCATTACAATGCAGACACCTGAAGACTGCAGACACCCAAGTCAGACCAGATGCCTCCTATCCTGGTTGCAAACTGCACATCCCTCACAGGACAAGAACCTAATATGTACAGACTGAGATATGAGATATTTGGATCTTAACCTTTCACAACTTTTCACAGTATGGTGAAGAGCAAGAGGGCTGGGAAAAACTGCTGATACATTAATTTCCTTGCAGCAGCAGTCCAAATGCAGCTTTTACCTCAATTTGGAGCTGTTTTCTTAGCAAGTCTCACAAAATCACCTGAGAAATACTTGTTGCTGTGTTAGTACTTGCCTTTGCTTATAAAGGATGAAAGACACCATGTTTCAATATAGACAATCACAAAGGTGGGATGAAACAAAAGGAAGAACTCAATACCACTACCACTTCTGTTAATCAGTGCAGGAATAAAGGGCTATGTTTTCTTTAACAAAGCAGGAGTACTTCATTTACTTCTACCTCCTATTTCTCTCAGCATTCATGGACTGTCAAGGTGAGCTCCCCTTTGCTAAACACTGTTACTGTATTATACCTACCACATAGTACAGCTCTCAGCAGTTCTGCAGCTACAACTAGCTGGAAGCACTATGTACCTCAATGGATTCAGCTTCTTTGTTGTCCCCAAGCTGAAAGGATGCTGCTACTTCCTTCCCCTTGGCTTCCGCTCGGCGCTCCATTTCCTCTCTGCGAACTTCAGCTGGCACTGTGTCTCCTCAAAGCCCTCAGACAGAGAGGCTGATGTGGCCCCTGCAAGTGACTCCAACTCCAGCAGGGCCTATGTGGTGCCCTTTATACTGTTATGTGCTCTTGCCTCTCCATCTTAAAAGCACCCATGACAGCAGAAGTTCGCCATGGTGCAGCTCCCACTCACAGTAACAGAGAAGCATCACCTGCCAAAGCATGAGGTGTACAGGTAATGAACAAAGACGGGAATGCATTCCCTAGGATCCCTCCACTGAACGGCACAGGCAGGGACAGCTCACAGAACTGCAAAAAGTAAGAGTAGGAACAATTAAAATACAATAAAATAAACAATAGCTTTGGTGTTGGATTTCCAGGGATTTTGGTGCCCTGCCAGCATAAACTGCTTCTACTCAAAACATATTTTTATATCCACCGCAGTTCTGTTTAAATATACCCAATCCCCAAGTAGCTAGTGATGACCCCTAAGTAATAGGGAGTCAAATTTAGAGACTATACTGTACACAAATAAATTTTCCTTCAGTTTTTCCTCAAGATCTGTTGCTCTTCAAGCTAGCAAGAATGGCATGGGTATACCTGAATCAGAACATCAGCATTTTACAGAAATGAAAATGCTGCTCTATGTTGAAACATGCTTAAAAATACTCCTTCCAATGGCTCAGACATGCCATTATGTCAACTGTGATTGTGTCTTACTATTTTAAAGTGGAAGATTCAATGCACTTAGAAAAGGCAACAAGAAATTATAATATGCTCACATTTTTATGGCTCTGCATTAAAAAATACATACATATTTTCCAGCTTCTAATAAAACTAAAAATGGTATTTGTAAAAAGCATGTGCATAATGCATATTACCCATGCACAGCAAGCCAGATATTACATTAACTGAAAGCTTAATGTAAACCAGCCTTCAGGATAACGTTTCTGGAATTTCTGAAAAAAAAAAAAATCACTCAGTGCTCTTTGGCACTTCCTAAAACAAAATGTTTTAGTGTACATTACTAACATGTATTATATTAGTATTATTACACTGAACCTTTCTAGTAAATATAACCATTTACACAGACTTCTTGCCTCCCTTATTTTTGCTCTCTGGCATGTATATGGTAAAACCATTGGGACCTGTGGGAGAAGCAGAATACCAACAGCACAGTTCTCTCAGGAGCTGCCTTTCTTTGTATGTAAAGGCAGAACAGATATATATACTGGAGCAAGGGTAAATTGATCTTACCAAAATGCAGCTTGCATAAGGTATAAGCCAACAGAAATACTGAAAGTGCATTAATTTGATTTCAAGTTGTATGTATTTCTGAGAGATTAGTTTGCCTTTGGCTGACTGGAAGAAGAACACTCCCTGAATTATAAGCTTGAGGTACACAACAACTGTACTTGATCCAATGTACTGGAATTTGAGATGTGGAATAGAAGCATCACTCCCAACCACACTGCTACTCAATGGTGAGACTTCAAGCAGGGCTGTTAAGAAATGCCATTTAAGCTGAACCTCCAACTTGCCAGCTACAGGACATTCCTATAATGAAATGACCAAAGCATTGCATTTCCTTGGCATGCATTTTCCTCTTGGTTTTCTTCCTGTGCCAAACCTAGCTCTGCCCACAGAAGACAAGAGTAAAAAACTAATCTGAAGTTTATAATAACAGGTAGTGGAATGACATTTCTGTTTCTCCATTTACCAAAACCACTGGAGATTTCTGATATTTTTAAAAAATCTAAAATGAACAATTCTGCTTCCTCCCCAGCACACAAATACATATAGCCAAGCTTCTGTTAACCAGAAATTTAATTTACAATTAAAAATTGTAAAATTGCATTTTATTGCTACCAGAAACTGCTATTTGAAGCCATTCACTTAGCCAAAAGCCAACACAGCCATCCATAAAAGCTTCATGAACCCGTTTACTCTTAAGCAGAAAAAGGCATCAGTGTGGTGTTAGAAAAAAAAAAGACAAAGATAAGGAGAGAGGGACAAACACATGGCAATTAACACTACCTCAAGATACAAATGGGCAAAAAAGACACAAGACACAAGTGGGACTGCAGGGAAAGCCAGCATATGAATTTGCCACGTCACAAGTGCATACACACATTTTTTAAGGTAAGTTGGATCACTTAGTTATTACAAGCCAAAAGGGTGAACACAAATGCTCAGGAGAAAAAGACTGCAGTTTTAAACCCTCAGATCACCTAGGTAACTTGTTCATCTGACTGTGGGAAATCAGTTTCTAGGCGTTTTCAGGCATTCAAGCCAAACATGAAAAAAATCCAACCAAAACCTAGTGTTTACCTGGATCTTATAATTGATAAAATCAACAAACATCTCATCTTCATTAACATTTTACAACACTATCTAGTACTGAGTAAACAACTGGCTCCTCCACTAAAATAAAGCAATGTCTTTTGTACAGCTTTACAGCAATTTAGCTTCTACTCTGAGGAGTCCATTTGTGGTCTCAATGAAATAAACCTTTGGATTTGATGGTCATTAGTAATTTGCAGCTGAATGAGAAGAGACAGTATGGCAGTGCAAGAAGAAAGATAGAAAGACTATGAAGACTATTTCTGTAGCATCTAAACTTTAGCATCATTGTTAAAACTGCAAGCTTGAGATAACCAGTTTAAAAATAAACCAAAAAAACCCAACACAGAACTGGAAGGTCTTATCAGAGCTGTTAATGTACTGTCCAGAAAAGCAGACTTTGCAGAATGTTCAGCTGAAATGGCTGTGAAGTTAGGTTCCATGAAGTAATGGAATGGCTGCTTACAAGAAAGCAATTCCAAATGGCAGCACTCAAGCATCAACCTTCCTGTCCTCCTTGCAGACAGAGGGAAAAAGCACAGCAGATTCCAACTAAGCAGTGACATCTGAATTTTTATTCACTGTCATACTGGAAAATAATTATCTATCTAATCTCATTCTGGGATTGTGAAGGTGGGATATTCTGAGGATATTCATCTACTAGTAGGCTAGTATTTGCTATTTATTACTCAAATGTTATTTTATTATTCATAACTTCCTAATTTTAAACAACTAATAAAATAAGAAGACCAACTGAAATACCAGTTAAAACCAGTACACACAGCAGCAGACAAAAATAATGCCAGATTCTGGCAATAAAACAGAATATTCTAGGATTTCTCTAAAAAAACATCTGTAGCAGCTACAAATGAATGATCCTCATCTTCAACTGCGAGGCAAAGCTTACAGGCGATAAAGAAATTTAATCCCTTACCAAATTACTCTGATTATGCTTACATTCTCCCTGGGTTAATGTTACAACTCCATATAACTCTTAAATTCCTATTTGCCAGGGGTCTGTTGTTAGGTTTTACACAAGACCTATTCATGTGAAAAATGTGCACCGTGTATTTTGTGTACTCACCAAACAAATCACCAGTGCCAATAGGAATTCAGCTTAAGGGTTAGTTTGGGGGTTTGCTTGTTTGTTTCAATATTTGCACACATTTGTTTCAGCACTAAAAGAAACTGAAGTTCTGGAATACCTGTCAGAACAATTAAAAAACCCAAACAAAACCAAAACCAAACAAAACCCCCACAAAACCATAATTTAGTCCTCATCTGAAATACCTGTCAGGTTTTATGTACTTGAGTGAAGTTATAGAGGTAAAGATTCTATAGGGTACTTTCATGGACATCTAACAGCCTCACTGCTAGGATTCCAACTTTTAATGTTGACAAAAGTGAACAACTCATCTGAGAAATTTACCATATTAAAGCAAGTTATTGAAACTTGAGGGTACATCTGTGACCTTCAGAGGTCACAAGAGATCTGCATTAAAAAGTCATTAAATTTTCTAAATACAGTGCTAAGTGCAGAGCTTAATAATCAGTACTTCCTTATTCACAAATTACATAATCAGTCTGGCTGAGGAGACGCTGAAGCTGGGACTGTCTGAACATATGTCTGAGACCAATGAAGGACAGAAATGCTTGATGCAAAGCATCCCTCATCATCCCTCCCTTAAACAGAACACTGACTACAAATCCCACCTTCAAAAAACTGAATCCAAGACCCATTTATTTGGTTTGTTAACACAGACGTGGAACATCTTAACCAAGTCTCATTTGATCGGTCCCACCACGAGAAAGGTTCTCCACCCTAGTCTCATGTAACCTGTCCAACAATAGACACTGGGCTGAAGCAATTATTCCCTAATGGCACGTTCTGGCTTTCTAACCTCTACCTTTATTTCAATCACTTGGTTTCCAATGAGTCCATTCACAGCCACAAAGGGAGGGACAGTCATCTGCAAACATCCCTGAACTTTGGCAATGGCCCTTCACCTGTAGTTACAACTGTGACCTGGTACTAAAAGGGCAAGAGGGAAAAACAGCTAGTTTAGGTTTTACAACCATTTACTGTGATGTGTGTATACAAACTGGGAATGTACCTGGCAATAAAACTCTCTCCCCCAGAAAATCATCACACCTGATGTTCAGGAAGTTATTCAAGGCTACAAGCTGGCATCATATAAACTTTGAAAAAAAGATTCATAGTAAGGAGGTAGTAACTAAGAAGCAGAATGCATTATGATATGAGATCAGCCCCACTTATCCCCTTGTACCAATGCACATGTCTGAATAGTAAAGACTGGGCTTGTGATCAGGCTTTGGAAAGTGATATTATGAAAACTCAGATGTTCTTACACGGAAGACAAAATTAGACATTTCTATTTCGATAAAGATGTTCTCAACACACTGAGAACATAGCTGTTACTACTCAAACAGCCATCAGTCTTGATGTGGATGTAGCAGCTACAGACAAGCTTTTCCATGCCATCTGAATTGAGCTTGACAAAAGACGACAAGTTCAGCAGGGCAGATGAAAGGCACTAATTCTGTCAATACCTTACCACTTTGATCACATGAAGGAGATTTTCCATATGATACAAAAATTATACTAGATTTTGATATTATCTTGGTATCTGAAGTGCTAGCTTCATGGGCCACACACAGCTCTGGTTTTCTGGCATGCGTATCAATAAACTCAGTATAATCTGAGTTTAGTGGCCTTTGAGTTTTAGTTAGTGGTTCATGTTCCAGAACAGCTATTTTTGTTGTCCTTTAAAAAAGGTATAAACTAGTATTACAGTTGATGTCAGATTGCCTGGCGTGGTAGGTTTTCCTACAAGACACTTTTGTCTTTTGACTACTCTGTGCGTGAACACATGCCCACCCAGATTCCACTTAGTGTACCTAAATACAATCATGATAGAAGGAAATTAAAAAGGCTACTTTTAACGTTTTACTTCTTGCAATTGGCATCGCTCACTGATTGTTAAAACCTGTGTGAGATAAGGAAAGCTCTGAGGACACAGGACAGAAATGTACCCTTCACAGGGTGCACATCCACCCCAGGGCAGCGGGAAGGATGCTGCCAGTCCACTGACATGAAGGTTCAGCTGGTGTATGATCGCTCATCCCATATGACAATTTTAGCCATTTGACAATACACGCCACAAGGCCAACGCTGACCACAGGGGAGGATGCATTTCCTTCTAACATGTCTTGTACCCCTATGTACACAAGTTTTCTGATCCTGACATACCCGTGGTCCCGGCAGGCGCGATGCAGCATCCCTGTAGGATGCCCGACGGAGGGGTTGCCCTCTTGCTACCAAACGCAAGGCCAAGGGCGACGAGGGCACAGCGGCGTCTCCCCCCCTCGCCGAGATTCCACACGGGGAGGGCAGGTGCAACCCCGCCGGCCAAGGGGCTGCCACACCACGGCACAGGTGACGATCAGGGCTGCACGGCCCAGGGCAGCACCCGCAGCCCGGCGCAGGAGCATCAGGAGCTGCTCCAGCTGCCCCCGGAGCGCTCGGGCACCGGCTCGCTGCGGCTTCTCCGCCCGCCCGGGCGAGGGCGGAGAACGACCCTGCCCGGCCGGGGACCGTCTCTGCCCGGCTGCCCAGGGGCAGCGGTGACAGACCCCGCCCGGCCGGCGGGAGCCACCGCGCCGAACAAAAGGCCGGAGGAGGCCCGGAAACGTCCCGGGGCCGCGGCCGAGCCGCGCCGTCAGCCCGGGGACGAACCTCAGCCCAGCGGCCCCGCACGGCCTGCGGCCGCCGGTGCCCCCCACCCGCCTCGCACCGCCGCGTCGGGCCCTGCAGCGGGCACGGGGAGGAGAGGGGAAACCGGGGGAAAAGGACGCAATGCAACAGCTCCGGTGGCGCCGAGGGACGGAGGGAGGAACGGAGGGGGCAGCACAATGAGGCCAGCGCAGCCCCTGCCCCTGCCAGTAACAAAAGCTCCCCAGCCGCGGGGCTGCCTCCCTTCTCCGGGCTGCGGGGTCTGCGGCGGCCGGTGGAAGCCGGGAGAGGTCTCACATCACCGAGCCGCTTCCCCGCCGTACCCTCGGTCCGACCCCCCGCACAATGCAGCCCCCGCCGCCCACGGAACAGCCGCACAAAGCGGGCCGGTCCCGCCGCCCATCCCGCACCGACCTTGAGCCGCCTCGGGCGCCCCTAAGGTTTTGGTCACCGCCTTCCACACGTTGCAGCCCAGCAGGCAGAGGAGAAGCGCCGCCGACCTGCTCATTTCCACCCGCCGCCGCCAGCCGCCGCCAGGGAGAGAATCGCCGCCGGAGCCGCTGCCCGGAGGAGGAGGAGAAAGAGCCGCATCAGGGGCTGGCCCGCTCCGCGCCTCCCTCCATGTTGCCGTGTGCTGCCCCTCCTGCTTTCTCCGCCTGCTGCATTGTCGTCCCGCCGCTGCGCCCCGGCTCCGCGTCCCGCACTGTCGCCCCGGGCGGGCGAGCGGCGGAGGCGAGGGGGAAGGAAGGGGAGGCGGGAGAGCTCCGCTGCCCCGCTGTCTGTCCGCCCGGGTTTATTCTTTAATTCCGCTCCCGTTTATCCATCCCCCCGCTCGCCCCGCGGGAGCCTTCCAGGCTCCCCGCCCGCCCCTTAACCCTTGGCGGCACCCCCTGCCCTGCCCGCGCCCGGCGGCGCAGCGCCCCTGCCGCCCGCGCCCCGCCCTGCCCCGCCGCGGGGCTCCCCGCCAGTGCCGGTGCTGCCCCGGCCCGCCCGGGGCGGCCGCGTGTCCCGGCGGGCAGCCCGGCCCGGCCCAGCCCGGCCCCGCGCTCACCTGCCGCGGGGCCGGGTCCCCGCCCGGCCGCGCCCGCCGCCGCTCTCCCTCCCTGAACGGCTGCAAAATGGCCTCCCCAGCCGTGCCGGCCCCGCTCGCCTCCCACCGCAGCCAGCGGGAGGGACGAGGCGGAAGGCGGGCGCGGTGACCTGCTCCCGCACGGCTGGGACGTGTCGGGTCGCAGGGTCCCTCCGGCCCCGCTGCCACGCGTGACCTCCGGCCGGGCCCCTGCTGCTGCTGGAGTATTTAAAGCGAATTTTAAAAACAAAACGAACCAACCCACCACAAAGCAACAGCAAATGCACCCCTCTATTGGTTTTAATACGAAATAGTTTTAAAAAATGCTATAGCAAACTGCACAGGAACCGTGAACTCTAGGTTGGAAATCGTGGCATTGGGGCTGAGAGCGGGCACGGTGCGTCCCGCCCCGCCCCGTGCGGAGCACCGCAAGGGTAGCGCTGGGGACATTCTGCCGGGGGCAGGGAACTTTCCCTGGGGGCTCTCTGGGGTGGTTTGCATCTTCCCTAAGAGCATCTCTCGGCTTGCTTCCCTTCAGGCCAGCGGAGGCTGGGCACAGCAGTCACTCCTCCCTTCCCGCTCTCTGCTGAGCATTACGCGTCCTCAGGGAGGGAAAACAGGCGCTCCTCATGTTTCCTCCAGCACGGAGATTGCTGCTCCAGACAGCTATTATGGCAAGTCTTTACACAGCTGTGCAAAGCAAAGCCTTTGCCCCACTGCCTCACGGATTTCCCACGATCTGCTCCCAAACACTGCCAGTGCTTTACTTGGCCTCTAAGACTGAAGTTTGTATACCTACGAATTTAATCTCTCACTGAGGTGTCTTAAAGTTTCAGGATTTATTTGTAAATCTATTTTTAAATAAAATCTTCCAATAAAAATGTGATGTGTTATAGATTGATTTTTAGAAAGCACTACAGATGTTTATTTTGCCATTTCAGTATTTGACCAGAGTAGCTGGTCACAAGCTACACATTATTTTATGAATTTTATGAAATTCTGGTACTGCAGTTAAAACTAATTTAACAGATCATTTTCAGAGACACTCCAGTTGATTACAACATATTTCACTTTGGTTTTTCTGTTTTCAGATACATTTTCTGAGAGTTGATAAATACTGTGTAGACACTGCAACTTTAACCTTTTATCCCAAGAATTTTGGAGGATTTATTTGTAAAGTTCAGGCCCATAAGAAAACTAAGTACAAAAAGGCTATTCAGTTCACAGAGAAGACTAAATGAACAAATACAGATCATGTGATCTTACTCCTGCTTGTCATAAACAAAGATTTCAATATTGTAAACTCATGGCATGTCTTAACTGTGAGGCAACTTGTTCCTAAAGAAAGGAGGTTGCCATGTGGCAAATAATATAGCTTTGTTTGTTTGTTTGTTTGTTTTTTAGACCCCATTTCCCTTTCTCTGGATGTTTAGGTACTGGAAGGTGCTATACGGTTTCCCCAGAGCGTTCTCTTTTCCAGCTGAGCCACCCCAGCTCTCCCAGCCTGTCTTTATAGGAGAGGTGTTGCAGCCTTGTGTTCATCTTCATCCCCCTTTTCTGGACTCCTTATCTGGGGGCTCCAGGACTGTTCAGAGTACTCCAGGTCCCATGAGAGGATAGGGCAGAATCACCTTCCTCCCTCACCCTCCTGGTCACTTCTTGTGATGCAGCCCAAGGTACAGCTGGACCTCTCAGCTACAGATTTGGAAAACACAGCTGTGCATAGTACCATGCACTCCCCACATTCCTCTGTATTTCAACCCAGATGAAACTATGCTGGGCACATGGGGCTTGCTTCTTACCTGAAAAGGTGAAATTTATATAATTACATGGTAACTCTCATAAATGCTGCTATTTATATAATGAAACTGAGCTATTCCTCCAAATAGCTTCTCTGAAATGATGTTTTCTTTGTTGCCCCAGTAAGCACTGAAGCATCTAACACTGACATACTAGTAATGCCATTGCTTGCTGGATAAAAATGCCCTGTGACACAAGGGATAGTTGATATAGCTCGGTTCAAATCCTCTTTGAACTTAAGCAAATATAAGTTATGCCCCAGTCATGTTTCCATGCCTTATTTTCTGACACCCATTGGATAGACACCCTTAAGGAGAAAAGGAGACAATTTACTGCAACCTGAGTAACCACCACAGGAGAAGTGTCAATAAATAACATTAATACAATAAAATTACCTAAGTCAGGCGGTAGTGAGAGCTTAGTTCTAATTTGGGTCATACATGAGCCAGCAGAGTGCTCTTAGAGCAAAGAAGTGAATGGTATACTAGGCTTCATTATTCAAAGCATTGCCAAGCAGATCAAGAGGTGATCCCTCTCCTCTACTCAGCACTGGTGAGGCCACACCTGCAGTGCTGTGTCCAGTTCTGCACTCCTCCATCCAGGAGAGACACAGACACGCTAGGGAGAGTCCACCAAAAGGTCATGAAGATGATAAAGGGACTGGATAAAGGGACTGGAGCACCTCTCCTCTGAAGAAAGGCTGAGAGTGCAGGAGCTGGTCAGCCTGGAGAAGAAAAGGCTCAGAGGGAATCTGATCAATGTGTATAAATACCTGGAGGGAAGGTGCAAAGAGGATGGAGCTGGGCTTTTGTTGGTTGTGGCCAGTGACAGCACCAGAGGCAATGGGCACAAACAAATGCAAGTGGTTCCCTCTGACCAACAGGAACCACTTTTGTTCTGAGAGTGACGGGAAACTGACACAGGCTGCCCAGAGAGGTTGTGGAGTCTCCATCCATGGATATATTCAAAAGCCTTCTGGGCACAATCCTGGGCAACTGGCTCTATGGGGCCCTTCCTAAGCAGGCAGGTTGGACCAGGTGACTTCCAGACGCTCCTTCCAACCTCAACCATTCTGTGATTTTTATTCAGAAAGAGTAGAAATCCTCCAGCCCTAGCACTGGAGATGCAGTGGCAACTAGATGGCTGGGCCTATTCCTAACGCAAGGTGGGTACTTTTAACTTTCTGCAGCATTTCCTATTTGTCCAGTCCATGCTGATGCTACACACAGTACATTTTTACATCGTACAAACAATGTAAATTATATTTTAAATTGTACAAGCACATTTTCAATTAGTTGACTATTCAAGTACTAATATACTTAGACTATGAGTTCTAAATTTATAATCTATTATTGAGGTTCTCTGTACCAATCATTAGTAGACTGACACATTCAATGAGTGCCTTGGAGACTATATAAATTAGTTTGCAGGTAGGCTTAGAGTTAAAATTTCCAATTTTTTATTCTACAATATTCAGACACCCTTGAAAGGTATGTTGAATATGCTTAAACAAAACGTTGGGCTAATTAGTTCTTTTCTGTTCTTTCTCACAATGCCTACTACTGTATTTCTTGTGGTATTATTTCCATATAGACAAATACAAGTTATGAGAGCAGTGCTCAGACAGCCAATGACAAATCTATAATGAAGGAATTACAGTTCAATATTTCATATATAGCAAGTGAATTCAGTGAACCAGAAGGTGCAAATATTTATGATAAAGACATAGTTCTAGCAGGCTGTTACCTAGTCTTTCTGGTTGGTAATAGCAGTGTGTGCATTTGAGAATGGCTTTGAAGTACTTTTATAATTTCTACAAGAGTCCTTGTTTACCAGTGCACAAGTTACTTTACATATGGAAGATCACAAAAACCTAAATCTAAAACAAACAAACAAACAGAAAGAATGTCAGATATAAAGCCGTGAAGATTATTTTGCAGTGCTCCTGGTAAATTGAGCCAGCTACACATTATGTGGTATTAAATATTTTAGATGAAAATTATAGAAACTATTTAGTACTGGGTCTTTCAATGAAAAAAGCAAAGTTTTATGACCATGACAACAATTATTTCATATCGTTTTGAGAAATCTAGCAGTGATTGAATACTACTTGTTTTAGTTGTAGTCATGCTGAGCATGGATACCAAAAACATAATGCTGTCTTTGGCATAAATACCTTTCACCCTGAAGATCTCAGATCACTTCAATATTGACATACACATGCTGACCTATTAATAAGAAACTCAACTACTGCTCATAAGGTAAAGAAATGTTTGGCTCAGCAAGACATAAGTACATGTTTACATAGGGAAGCCAGTGTGAAACAGTTTTGTGTGAAATACATCCCCCTACCTGACTGCACACTAAATCCCTTAGTAGACAACCGGATATGGACCAGCTCAAGGCTTCAATAAATATTAGAGCCAAAAGTAGCTTTTACTGCCCTATTTCTGTACTAAATAAAATTATATTTATCTTACGGGTACGGAATACAACTAGGCTGACATAAAAAAAAAATAATCTGTAAGCATTGTATAAAGGTTGCAGAGGAAAAGCTAGTAGGGAGTCTTGAAGTTAATATGAGGGTTTTGGGAGCCAGGGTCAGCAATTGAGAAGGGACTGGGAGAACTGAAGCAGGGATGAAAGGATGACCAAGGAGTCAGTGTGTTTGGGAACAGAGGAAGGAAGGATGAAGGAAGGGTTGTGTAGGGCCTCTGGAGCTTTTGGGAGCTATGGGAGATATCAGAACATTTTGTGACAGGCAAAGGGGTTTTTCAAACTTCAAGAAAGTTCTGTTTTCCAGATTTTTCTGCATTTCTGAAAGGTGAATTTAAAACAAACAAAAATACCTGAGAGTCACAGATGAATCCTTGACTCTGGGAGTTAAGGATTTAGTAAGAACACCAACATAACAAAATTCTGAATAAAATAAGAAAGGGTGACAACATTCATACCAAGGGTTATTATAAGGTTAACATAGACTATAATTAAGAGAAAGTTGTTATTCAGCATTAAAATCCTTCTTTGCCCTTTTCTGTTATTTATGGCCCCATTCAGATGAAAGGATGTCTGTCATTTGGATATCAGCTAGATGAACCTGAAACTTTTTCTGAGGGTTCAATTTAAACTCTGATGGATATTTTTTACATGATAGTCTGAGCTGCCACAAAGCTCTTATGATACAATAAAAGTCAGATAAAAAGAAACCAAACTTTCTTTATGCCACACCAAGTGATGACAAAACATACCAGTAAAATAGAAGCTTTCTAAAGTATATTTTGGCATAAAGCCTTACTAAAACCACTGTTTTCCCTAAATCTCTTAATGACTAAATCTAAGAGCCTTCCCTCTCTATTTAATCACTTTGATGAAATACACTTAAAGAAGTTTAGATCTGAGTTCCTCACCACCAAGTCACGCCGTTGCTCTCAGTTCTCTCCTGGAGACCACCACAGCAGTACAGTTCTTGTGGAAGTCGATAGCAACATGAGCTCCCATCCAGGCACAGCTCTGTTTGCAGAGTTTATGAGTGCTTGTGCTTCCTTGTGCCTCCTTATGATAGTTCATTTGAGTCAGCAAAAATAAAATGCAAAAGAGTCTTGCTTTATGGCCTTGAGCTGTCATTACAAGTCCTGGACTAAAATCTTTGAGGGGAAAACAAAAAGAAACCACTTTATAAATCAATACAAAACTGGCAAACATTGGTCTCAGAAGCCATAATCTTACTAAGATTTTTAAAAATATTTCTCTGAAGTTCTAAAGTCAATTATGTCTTTCTCTGGCTTCCCTTCCTCTTCTCTGCCTTCTTCTCTGCCTGTTACCTCTGCTCTCACATCTCCTGTCATCCAGGACACTGCACTCATTCTCATGGTTTTGGCTATTGCCTATATTAACCAAAATCTAATTTATCTTTCTGCTCCAAATTTTATTTACTTCAAACTTCAGTTCCAAGTATATTTGTTTTACAATTGGAAATTATAACATTCTACTCAAAAACCTTGAATTCTCTTTGCTGTTTAAAACCTGATTATTGTTCCTTTTCACCCAAACTTCTAAACAGCACTTGTTTTTTTCTTTGTCTTTTATCCCATTTGTTTTATCTCATGCATTTATACCAGTTTATATTTCTAAACTACTGCCATAGTCTTGTTCAAGCAGTTTTAGGTAACCTCTATTACTACAGGTACTCCTACCTTCCTACTTCAATCTCTTTCCTCCCTTAATCTAAATTGAGGAATGGGGATTTTTTTTTACTGATCAGAACCCATCCCTTATCTTTGGTTGGTGTTAATACATCTGCTGAGTCACACAGACAATACTGCATCAGTATGAATCATTGCTTCTTCATAAGAGGTGGAGACTTGCAATTTTTAAAGCTCAGGGGTTTATTTCCAAATGTCATTATGCAGCAGCTTTAAAATAGCTCAAAGTTATTGGCAATTTGTAAATACCTCTGTTCCAGAATAGACTAGAATAGGATATCCTAAGTTGGAAGGAACCCACAAGAATCATCAAGTCCAACTCTATCTAAAAAGCTTAACTTTTAAAATATTTCAGGTATTCATTTCACCATATTATGCCACCAGTTCATACTGGAAATAATTTTAGGAGTATTTTAACTACCTAGTTAAAAACCCCAAAACATTGTGGCACTTATTGATATAGTTTTTCTCAAATGACTGTTCAGCTGCATCTGCCACACACATCCCATCACGCCCTAGTAATCCCTTTGACAGCTACAGCTGTGCCAGCAAACACAAGGAGTTTCTTAGCTCCCAAGGGCCCAGCTTTGAATTAGTGAGTGCTAAACACTGTCCCTCCCACAACAATTTATGTAATGCATTTTGTGATGGTTTTTGTTTTCCTTCTGTCACTAAACTCAAGCTCAGAGTTTGCAACCAAGCTGTTTTGTGTGACACGTAAGTAATTAAATTCTACAATATTACTATGTAGAAACTGATTGGGTTTTCACATGTGTTTATGCTTATAAATGGCTCTGATGGTTTATTTGCTACTTTTCTGAGTCTTATGGATCCCAGGATGTCTCAATGTCTCAAGGTCTCAAGCATCTTTTTTCCTTGTCCTGCCATCTCTCAGTATTTTGGAAATAACCAAAAGCCAAATCCAATATCCTTAAGATTTTTATCATTCCCTGCAACCCTTGTGCCTGAAAGTAAGGATTACTATAGTCCTGCTGTTTTCAGGTTGCTCCTGAAACCTGGAATGCAGTTGTTCTCTGTGCATAGCACAGAAGCAACAGAAATGAGTTTCTAGATGAAGCAAAGTGTCAAAGGAGCATCTGGCAGGGAAGGAAGGAAGACAATGTCAGAAACCTGTTGGAGGAAGGTGAAAGACTTGTGAACAATACAAATGTTTTTGTCAGCTGGGGGAAGAAGATATGACTGTGTTCTCTATGCCAGAGTTTAGGAGAAAATTAACTTAGTCCTTACTTTTATGAAAAGGAGATAGGTGATCTTTCTCTATGCATTTACAATACAAATTATAGTATTAAAAACAAAGGGTGTTCGCCTGCAGACTAAAAGACAATTTAAATACTCACCTCTCTCTCTTTTTTTTTTTTTTTTTTTTGGCAGCCCAAAGTGCACTGAAGCAGAACATTTTATGTAATCTAGATTCAGCCAAGAGGTTAATTACCATACTGGAAAATATTTGTACACTCGTGCCAGAATTTCTCCAGGTCAGGGTTTGCATATTATCCCTTGTATTTCCTGTATGCCTGTTAGAAATGCACAGAACTCTACCCTGTTCTCACCTTTTCATTTTTCATGTTGTTTGTCCAGACCATGATGTAGGTACATGGGGTGATTCTTGGTTATGTGCAGTGACAGGTGTTGGACTTAATGATCCTTGTGGGCCCCTTCCAACTCAGGATATTCTATTCTATTCTATTCTATTCTATTCTATTCTATTCTATTCTATTCTATTCTATTCTATTCTATTCTATTCTATTCTATTCTATTCTATTCTATTCTATTCTATTCTATTCTATTCTATTCTATTCTATTCTATTCTATGGCTAAATAGTCTGTTCATTTTAACTGTGACACTTTTCACAGTAAGTTTGTATTATTCTTGATATACAGTAGATCATACTGACTGAAGACATACTGATAGAACCCATCCCTGACTACTAATTAAACCTGATATCTGTGCTGTTGATTACAGATGTATTAGAACTGAACATCTGTTGAAATTTTTATTAAATGGCTTTTAAAAGATAGGAGAGTAGTTCTTGTCTCAGTTGCAATCTGAGAATCATCTCTTCTCAACTTTTTGGAGGACTGTATATCTGAAATAGATACAGATTTCCAAGGGAGGAGAGCAGGAATGAGAGAAGGACCATCTGCAGATGGTTTTGCCTAAATTAATCATCATCTGGAAAAGACAGAGCTTAACTAGTAGAAAACACAGTGAAATGATGGGCAGGACTGTATTATTTATCTCATGAGTGAATAAGACCAGGCATTGTAATTCATCAAAAAAATAGAACGGGCTGTGAAGACTTGTCTCATGACTACTTAAGAAAAAATTGAAGCTTCTTCAAGAGGCACAAGCCTCAGGAAATGGGGGCTGAAGTGTTGTGAAATGCTTTTGTCTCTGGCATTCTGAATCCTTTGAACACTCATGTGAGCAGGCTGGCTCTGGGAAAGGCAAAATGGGTAGTTTGTCTATTGGAGCAAATTCCTGTGAGCAACAAGCAGCTGCTGTTCACTGTAGCAGAGATCAGATGCTTCCAGGTAAGGCAACAAACCTCTGGTTTTCCCAGCCCTTCCACTCAGCTTGGCTCACAGGCTTTGCCTGATCTGTTGGTGTTTCCCACCATGCTGACACACCATATTCCTATTTGATTATGGATTAACCACTTTAATTTTACACCAAACCCTGTGCTGCTTCCTGAGGAACATCCACTGAGTGCCCATACATCTCAGAATACTCCAGGAACTGTTGTCCTGTTGAATGTATGCCTTCCATAAATTAAAAATTAATAAAATAATGTCACGGTGTGACTGCGGTTTGCCAATTTTAATATATTTAATTTCTCTTGGGGATCGAATTTAGGAGTAAAGACAAAGCAGGCTTAAAACTTAAAAGGGTACAAGAAGAAATTTACTAACAACACAAAACAATTCAGAACGAGATTTTCAGATTATTCCCTCCTCCCCCTTTCCTCATACAAGCAACATACAGAAAAACACTTCAGTCAGTTGTCTACTTAAATAATCATTGCGGTTCACTCTAGAGAGAAAAGTCCCTTCTTTTAGTTTAGGCTTAGAGGGTGGCTCACTCTCATAACTTGCATCCGCCCGGAAACTACAAATTATGATTTTTCTTCCTCCCATTCTCACAGTCCTTCCAGAGCTGTATTATGGGTTGCTGAATCACATGGGGTGTCATTTTAAAGGCAGGCTGCTGAGAACACAAAAAGTCTCTTTATCTCATTCTTCACCAAATATCTCTGTCCAATATTCTAGTCCCAAAGACAGAGAGCTCCATTTCTCAAGGCAAAAAAGTCTTCATCTCAAGCACTTAACCTCCCCAAGTATATTCCACAGTTTAAAGGAATTTCAGTAAAGTCACAATCCTCTAAAGCCCACAAAAAAAAGGTTTTAAGCTACTTAAAGTGGCGACTTTTTCGATCTCTCCTTCCATGAGGAAACTTTGTCTTCATTTCGCTGACTTCTGTAATTCTTCTTGCTTTATTCCTTTCGTTCCGGGGAGCTCAGGAAAACAATCTAGAGTCTCATCCAGGCACTAAGAGTTAAACTTGTATCCAAACGTTAAGGAGCCAGGCTGGAAGAAAACGTGGCTGCAAAGGGGACCACGTGGAGACAGCTGGACCTCCTTCTGCCGGGTGTTTGGCGTTTCGGTAGCTCTCCCATCCCCAGCTCGGCCATGCTGCATGAAGAAGAAAATCCGGGCTGAGCAGGAACCGAGAGGTCGAGCCGCGGCCCCTGCCGAGCCCTGCCGCACGGGGCCGAGCTGAGCCCGCCGGGGCGCGCAGGGCCGAGGGCTGAGACAAGACGACTGTGCTGGGCTCCCCGGGCGGGCGGGCCGGGCCAGGTCCCCAGGGCCACCCCAGGACTGGGGCCCGCCGGGGCCAGAGCCGGAGCTGGGCCGGGGCCCTCCCGGGGCCGGGCTCTGCCCCTACCCTGCCGGGGCTCAGGCCGGGTCCCATGCCGATGCCGGGGCCGGAGGCCCAGGTCTGCTCACCTGCCCGACCGGAAGGCAAAAAGAGCCAGCTAGCCCTTTTCCCCTGTGATTTGTGAAAGTGAAACAGCATTCTAATTGGTTTCCTGGGCTGTCAATCACCACCCCAGGTCTCTGATTGGTCCCCGCAGCCTCAGGGGAGGCTCCCAGAGAGGAGACGTTTCTCTTTGTTTCAAGCCATGTGCCTCTCAAGAGGCTCCCTTGGGGGATGGGCTCCTTCTCTGCTCCACGTGGCCCCAGCACAAATAAAAAGGAAAAAATAAAATAAATTTTAAAAAAAGTTATTATCAACTCCTGCATCCAGCAGAGAGAAAACTAAGGCAAGAGCGTTTGTGGCCATATGTTGGGTAGACATGGTAGAGACTAATAAGATATCTAAAAATGTGGTGAGTTTTTTCCCCCAGTTTGGAAGAAACTTATGGATCTGCTGAGTGTGGAATTGTGGAATAATGTGCATAGATAAAAGCCAGGCTATCCCTGTAATGCAAGGCTCAAGGACACAAGGACTACTCTGTTTCTCTTATAACTCTTGTACACTGAAAAGGAATATGGGAGACAGGAACTGGGAAAATTTATTGAGATCACTTATTGGCAAAGGTGGTATGGCTATCAAACAGAGTACAGAAGTACTGTGCCACAAAAACCAGGATGATGGCAGTTTCTGCTTTCAACTGAAAAAAATATGCAAATAAAGACTTTCATTGCAATGTGCTCTGCAAAGCAGAGGGGAAACCCAGAAAATGAGAGGTGAGCTCACTACATGTATCTTATGGTGCTGTGATTTTATGAAGCTTGAGAAAATGAAGACACAAATGGGTTTGACCAAAGAAAACTAGTCAGACCCCTAAGTGGATCACATGCTTGCAGAGAGAGATGCTCAGGAAGCCCTGCATTTGGCCTGGTTGTAGGGGCATTATTTCAGCATGAGAGTGACTCAGACTAGTCCTAGAAGTTAATCTGTCCAAATGTACACTGAAGTTGTCTGCCTCAGCTTCAGACTGGGCTAGCACCTGCCAACCTGCTTTGAGATGTGCTTGCTTTGCATTGAAGGACTTCAGTACCTCCATCAGGCATGGTATTCACAGGAATATTTAGACACACAATTCCTATTAAAATGAAGGACTCGGGCTAATGAACACTAATGAAATGTTCACTGTAGGAAACTGAAGTTCTTCAAATGTTAGGCTTAATCATACATGCACGCATATGCATGTGGATACATACAAACTACTGAAAATGGAAATCCAGTAGGACTGACAGAAGTTGTAAAATTTAAGCATGCTTTTCTTGAATTTCCTTTCCATGAAAAGCATTTATGTTTACAATGCCACCATGAAAAATTGTCCTTTTTCAATCTTTCTGTACATACTTTAAAATGAAATGTAGATATATATCAAGACATAAATATATACATGTAGGCATAGAACTATACTTGTACATGATAGGTAAATATATATATATATATATATATATATATATATAAACATATATATAGGAAAGTATTAACTGAGTAAAAGAATTTCATTCTTTGTTTAGTTTAAAATCTCTGGAGTTAGTACAATTCTTTTAAAATTTCTATACTGTGTAAAGGCACACAAATACCATACATTCTGCAAAAACAGCTTGACAAAACAAAAACACATTGGTACAATCTTACAACTCATGTTCTTACCTTCCAGTCACTAAGGTGTGCTTCAGAATAATGGCATTAGAGGCTAAAAGTGGCTGTGACTGGAGTCCAGGCTAGCAAACCTTGCTGGGATAATTAGCATGACCTCCCTGCTATTGCCATTAAGAGACATTAAAATGAGGGAATGTACAAGGAATAAAACAGAAGTGGAAAGGACCAGACAAAGATGAAGTCTAGGGACTGGGAAAGTGGAGAAGGTGGTTGCAGGGAGTTTCAGCTATGAAAATGTTGGGAACAATGGTTTCATATTCTGTAATATGACCTAATGGTCCCAGCTGGTCTTATCCCTGATGGAAAGGCTTTGTTTAAGAACTATAAAAACCTTCATTTTTCATAAACTCTGAGTAATCTGGGAAAAGAGAGACTTTGTCTGATCTAAATTATGTGGTCTTTGTTCACACTGTATTCCTTACTGAATCTAGGGAACAATATGAGAGCCCTCCTGTGGCCAGCTGAACACCTGTAAATTCCCTTGATGGCAGTCAAAGACAAGACAGCCCACTAGATCATTACCTAGTGTCTGATTTCTTGCTCAATGGGAGTAAGTTGTTATTCCCACACTATTTATTGTGTAGAGGTGTGCATGGCATTCTCAACAGTAAATCAAAGGCAACTGTCCTCCAGCATGGATGTTAGAGCATCTCAGTTAGAGCACAGAGTGAAGTGAAACACAGAGCTAACACTAGTACAGAACATAATGGCTTATTATCTACTGCTGTAAGTCAGCACAACTCCACCAACACAGACAAAAGAAGATAAGTGGATTGAAGAGGTAGCCATATGGCACACTTTAACAAAAGGCAGTGGACTTGAAGTGGAAAGGATGACTCTGAGCACAAGTCTGTGTCTTCATTCACAATGCACTGACATTTACACAAAGATGGAAAAGATGTCAAATCCTGTGCTCCTACTGGGTATTTTTGATATTTTCTTTTGCAGAATGTAGATACTGCACAAGCTACCCAGCAGGATTCTTGTTAATAGTCTCCTGCTTCTAGACAACCTGTACTCTACCAGCCTAATCCTGATTCACATCAACTTGGTTTACAAAAGTATCAGAACAAAAGGGTTCAATAGTATAAGAAACACTGAGAGATCAAATTTTCAATATTCATAACTTTTAGAGTAAAAAAAAAAAAATCATTTTGCTGAAGGGGGAGAAAAAGATTCTATGCAGCCTTTTAAAAAGAGTGAAAAAATTGAGTAGCTGGTCTAAGTACATAGAGACCTTGAAAGGTCAGGAAAATAAAAACTTGCATTATAAAGAATATGAACCAAAATAATCCCTTTAAAGATAAGAAATTTGATACCAATTTATCCCTTTCATAAATACAAAAATGAAAAAATTTTTTACAGTCAAATTCAAGAGGGCAATTTAGCTCCTCTGAACAAATATGCTGAAGCTTAGCCTGAAGAACCAAGTGTGTGCCCTATGCAATGCAATGCATTACTTTACTGAGCTCTTTAAATGGACACAGGCAGCTGAACACCTTGGGAGAGTTGTCAAAGGTGATTTACACAATATTGGTGATGATTTTCATTAGCATGAGTAAAAGTGCAGGAAGAAAAAGCAGTATTTGATCCTTTCAGTGCAACATTAATCAGTGTTGCCTACCATCAGATCACCAGTTTTACATGTTTTGTAAGTCAGAGCAAAATACTGTTCAAATAATCTATATCTGCAGTTTTTCCAACAGCAGATCAGCATTACCCAAAATCCCTAAACAGTTGAAATTTTTTACTTTTTTGATCCCTCTAGACTTCTAAATTTAGATGCTTTTGCTCTCCTTTTCAGGCATGTGCAACATGTGACAAACTCGGGCTAGTACAAGAATTTAAACTTGTGAATTAAAATCGGCAAATCCCAATCAGTCCAAGTGGGGGCCTTTCTGTCTTGGTAGTACAGCCGATTGATCAGCAGATGGTGGTGGTGCACCGTCACCTGATGCAGCTGGCCAACGACAGTAACCAGCTGTTAACCATTTTTATTATAGAACAGACCAGTAACAGTCTTGGACATGACTGATTTTTTAATATATCAGAACATTAAGAAACGAGAAATACTAAATATACGTGTCTTATAAATGAGGAAAAGTTGTATTTTCTTTTTTTTTTTTTTTTTTTCCCCCTAGAGCTTCAGCAAACTTCTGAACTTCCTTATCCTGTATTTTAATTCAGTGAGAACAGAGTCCTTTAGCTTTTGCTAAATTTTTCATATACTAAATAAAATGATAGAAGCAAGGAGAAATAAAATGAAGAGTGGGAAGATATCTAATGAAATTGTCAAACTCCAGAAACCCTTTCAAACATGGTTATTTTCCACTTTTCCTCCCACATCGACTTTGTCACAGCAGCAACTCTCTGAAGGGGAAGAAGAGACAGAAGGAGCTGGTTTAAGTCTCCTTTTGCCAGGCAGGTAAGATGGAGAGGATGAGCA